>CM029601.1:73981878-74581878 GCA_017311375.1 Mytilus coruscus
GACGTTTTGCATATAAGCTTTCTAACAAGATCATTCACTTACAAACCCAAGGATATGTTTGGTATACATAAATGAAACAGCCACGACAAAAAAAAAAATCTCAACCGTCCTCTGAATAGATTAACTAACTGTACATAAAAGATCGTATACTTAAAAGCAATGAAGTAAAATCACCTAAGTTTATACTATTGCTAAATAAGATATTGCTAACTCAAGTACGAAGTTATATAATAACACAAATAAACATTATCGTATCAAATAATACTTGTATTTTCTGAAAACAAATTCAAATTTAGAGCTTTAAACCGTTCCATGCTGTTCTTACTCTAGAGTCGGTGATTGTACTACGAACTATACTTCATCCATCAACGTCATAAACAGGAGAACACAATCTTATGCAATGCCTAAAATAAATATGTACAGAATTTCAATGCACCTAACAAATGAAGCATTTCAATCTTTGAACTTGCTTTACTCTATAAGATAAGGAAATTATCTATATTTGGTTATTTCATTTTAGTTGAATTACACTTTTTTATAAGAAAACTAAGTTAAGAGAAATTTACAGGAAGGTCCAAAACTGCCATGTTTTCATCCACTAAAACCAAATGAGAATTATTAGTAAAACCTTCCGTAAATTATCTTTTGGTATTCCTGCGAAATTTGGATTATTCTGGCTGCGCAGTTTCAGAGAAGAATATAAAATATGTTTTCAATTTACATTATACATTGCTGTCACTTGATCCTTATTAAACAATGATCGTTGTTTGGTCGTCAGTTCTGTCTCTGTGTCTAAAACGACATTGGGGACGAGTACCATTACATTATGAATTGTAGAAAATTTTAGTTAGAAAGAAATACTGTTGGTCAAACCCTAGTACCTATAAATTTGATCAACTGTTTAACTCATCAAATATTGTTATATTAGAAAAAATTATACAAGTTTATCAAAGTTATAAATGTGAAAGTCAGTCCTCCAAGTTAATTTCTGCATGTGATAATTCTACCTTATAGTTATGTTTATCTATGTTCTCTATAACTTTGTAATTGTAGTTTTATAAGAGATAAGTAATTCAGTTCAATCAGTTTTAAGACAATTCGACTTATTGTGATAATAATAATCTTTTATTCGTAAGCAATACAACTTATAGAATATAAATATTACAAATATTCAATTACATCAGTGAAATATATATAATACATTTAAACAATCAGTCAAATAATCATATAAGTAAGTATACCCATATAACATTACAGCAGAGTATGATAAAATATAACACATATTAAGCATTTATAAAGGAATTTAATTATGTGCCTTCTCGGCCAGGAATGAATACTCCCCTAAATTGTTTAGTTCCTTTACATTATGAACAGATAGCAGTTGTATGAGTTTAAAATTCGAAGGTTTTCTCCAATAATATGGTTTGATAAATTTCTTTCGGAGTTCATTATACTTTTCACATACTAAAATAAAATGATATTCATCTTCAATTACATGTTTATCACACATATTACAAAGTCTCAGATGTCTCTCAATATTATAAAATCTACCAGTTTCTATATTCAAACAATGAGCAGGTATGAGGTATTTACAAATAAATGGTTTATAAATATAATTTACAGCATGATCTTAATAAAATTGTAACATGTTTGGGTCAAATACATATCTATACAACATTCATTTTGGCGAATCTTCAAAAAATGAGTTCATTTCACTATGAAAACTACCTTTTACTCTATCTTTATATTCAATTAAAAACAAATCCACATTTTTAACACCCTGATGTAACCATACATCTTGGAACCCATACAAGTATAATATGTCTCTAATTCGACATGCCCAGTTAAATTTGTCGTTTGTTTTTTTAATACATCTCTCAAGCATTTCTTCATAACAGCATTTAAGAATACAGTTATCAGTACATGTTAACTTAAACCAGTGTTTTTACATTCGACAATATCTATCTCTAAACATGGTATTGTCCCAACTTACAATAAACCATATAATTAACAGTAGATGCTTTCACCTTTAAAATACGTTTTAAGAATTTCATTTGAACTTGTTCGATATCATCACATTTGTGATTTCCCCAAACTTCACACCTATAATTCAAAATGCTTGCTACATACGTGTCAAACAATGACAGCATAGTTTCAAAATTAAAACAGTCATCCTGCAATTTACTCTACAAACTAAATAATGCTTTACGACCTTAGTTTGCTAATGATTTTTGGGTATATGTAAAATTACCATTATATCTAAATAAAATATCCAGATATACAAATTCATCACACATATCTATTGAATTTCCATTTAAATACCATCTCTCATTTGCTTTAACTTGACCTCTGCTTCTGAATACAACAATTTTTGTTTTTAAACAATTGATAAATAAGTTGTATTTAGAAAAGTCATTTAAACAATTAATCATCTTTTGTAAATCTTCAATATTTTCACTGAACAATACTGTGTCATCTGCATACATAAGTAAATACAAGTTCAACATTTTTAACTCATAAGGTTGACATTCTTGAATAATAAGTTCTATTGCCATGTCATTAACATACAATGAATATAAAAATGGGGATAATGAATCCCCCTGCATTAAACCAACATTACTATTAAAGAAATGTGAGAAACTACCATCAAATTTTACACAACATTTAAGTTTTGAATACATAGATTTTAATACATTTAATAATTTACCAGTTACACCTAATCTAATAAGTCGTAACCATAATTTCATATGTGTGACACTGTCAAAAGCCTTTTATAGTCTATGAAAAACAATAAAACCTTTTACCAGATCTCAAAGATTTTGAAATTAAAGAATTGAGAGCGAAGATGGCGTCAGTGGTACCATAACCGGATCGGAAGCCAAACTGGGCATCTGTATGTACATCATAGTTTCTACTCCATTTTGTAAGTCGAGCGTTGATGAGAGTTGTAAACAGCTTTCCACTATGGGACACAAGAGATATTCCTCTAAAATTTCCAGGCTCATTTACGTCACCGTTTTTGAAAACAAGGGATAATAATACTTTTTACCCACAATTCAGGAAAGTCACCACTACTAAGAATACAGTTAAATATTTACACAGCACAGGTTTAATGAAATTTTTACGCATAATAATGTACTCGTTCATCATATTATGAATCCTGTAGATTTGTCTCGTTTTAACTTTTTAATACCATCATCAAGTTCTTTTTCCGTAAATGGAGAATCAAGCTCACCGAACACAGTATCTGTTTTTTTCGCCTGTTAAATCCTGCGGATGTATATCAGGGTTTGAAGTTAATTTCTTAAAATGTTCTTTAAACTGTTCTAAAGTTATTTTATCATGTATATATTTTTAACGTTTTTTAAATTTCCTATAGAATTGTTTCAGATTAGTCATTCTTAACGAAGACATCATGTTACCTCTTTGACTCTTATATTGTCTCTTCAGTTTATTTTTTTAGCCACTTATATCTCTGTTTTGCTAAATTTAAAATGAGTCTATTTTCATTGGACCGGTACTTATTAGAAGTTCCAAGTGCTTGTTGGTAAGCATTATATAAGTTTTTGCATTCATCTGTAAACCAGGGTTTGTCCGTTGTAGTTTTAAATTGTTTATAATCATCAGTACATATATCACAGGGTTTTTTATGTCTAATTTCTGTCTTTGTATACTGTTCAAAAATATCAGACAAAAGTTTATTTAATTCATCCACGCAGATATTGGTGTCACTATTTTCATCTATATTGGTCAACATATCCTCAAACTGCTGGGCGTTAGACAACAAACTTTCTCTGACATCATCTTCGCACTCGTTTCTCCATTTAAAAGTATTATAAACATGATTACTACATGAACTTTGATCTTTGATCATATTTACAGTATTGTCCATGAGGTAAAATTGAACTGACATCGTATAAATAGATAATAATAAATAGTCAATTACACTCCGGTTTAAAACCAACACGACCATTTAGGTCTCCTAAAACAGCTACCGTACCAATATTATACAGAGATTCTATTTGTTCTTGCAAAATATCAAATACATCACAGTTATTATACCCCACGCAACGAGTTGCGGAGGGTATAATGTTTTGACCTGTCCGTCCGTCTGTCAGTCCTGTTTATTGTCATCGCAACTCCTCTCAAACCACACAACAGAATTTCACGAAACCTTTTTAGATAATAAGGACATACTATATAGTTGTGCATATCGACAGGAAATTACGATTCAATTCTTTTTCTAGGAGTTACGCCCGTTTGAACTTATTTACTTTAATGTACTACTGCAACAGTTTGTCATCGCAACTCCTCTCAAACCACACTACAGAATTTCATGAAACCTTTTCAGATAATAAGGACATACTACGTAGATGTGCATATCGACAGGAAATTACGATTCAATTTTTTTCCAGGAGAACGCCCTTTGAACTTATTTGCCCAATATACTACTGCAACCTTTGTCATTGCAACTCCTCTCAAACCACACTACAGAATTTCATGAAACCTTTTCAGATAATAAGGACATACTACGTAGATGTGCATATCGACAGGAAATTAGGATTCAATTTTTTTTCAGGAGTTACGCCCCTTTGAACTTATTTGCTTCAATGTACTTCTGCAACAGTTTGTCATCGCAACTCCTCTGAAACCACACAACAGAATTTCATGAAACTGTGTAGATAATAAGGACATACTACGAAGATGTGCATATTGACAGGAAATTATGATTCAATTTTTTTTTCTTATACAATTTTTTTTCTTACACTTATTTTATTTCTCCAATGAAAATGTGGGGACGTGGGGTATGTGAGCGCGCTCACTAAGGTTCTTTCATATTTACGATAAAACACATTTGTATCTGGAGGCATATATATAGAGCATATGTATAAATCTAATTTATCAGGTGTTATACTTTTATTAATTTTAAACCAAATCACACAATCCACACAACATTTCACAATTTCAATAAATTGGCTAATCCATTTAAAAAAAAACACTACTATTCCACCCCCGTTACATTTCCCTCTATATAAACACTTTATGTCGTAGCCTTTTAGATCAAATTCACCAGGGAATTTGACCCAGCACTCATTGAAACATAGAATATCGTATTTCTTTATAATCTTTAAAAAATTTCCATCTTTTAGCTTTCGTATTATTCCTTTCGAAATATTCCAAAAACACACATTTAAACACTCATGATTTCCCGTTTTAATATTACATCTGTTTTGTTTAACATCACACTCCGCTGATCCCTAATCCTTCCACAGTTGACCGTTAACAAATAGCTTATCGCCGACAATATAAGCTTTCTTTTGATTTTTCCGCTGTTGGATCATTATAGGAATAAGCTTTTTCCGTTTTTCAAACATAACCTTTGGATAATGGGGGCTTATACCAAAATGTGTCCCCTTTAGGCGATTCGATGCACTACGGACATACTCCCTATCGGACATATCGCAGAATTTAGCCACGATTGGTTTAGGCTTTGACGTGTCAGTATTGAGTTTTCCTAATCGGTATGCCTTTTCAATTTTAATTTTGTTTCTAGCATTTTCAATGTTAAGGTTCCACTAAAGTCAAAATATAGGACACTTCATTGACATCTTAACTTTGCCTGTATTTTTCAACCTATAATGAATAAAGTCCTAAACTATGGGAACATACGTTCATTTAAACATACTTAACATATACACACTGTGTCAATTGTAAATAAACTTGAAATTGTTATGTTGTTACCAAACCAGTTCTTAGGGTGAACACTAAATTTTCCCAAAAATCTGGAGGCCTGCGAGACAACTTAATTTGTTTAAAATTAGTATGGACGAATACTGTTACATGTAATGCAGGCAAATTTAGACGTTTATGGAGTGTCCTAAATTTTGACTTTAGTGGAACCTTAAGAGATTTTTCACAAAAATTTAGCACTGTGTCGATACAATTTTCACTCATTTATACCGGTTCACTCTTCTTATCCTCCGTCCCCATTGCACCCCCCTTATTTTCATCAATCGTTTCAACATGTTCAGACTTTTCTTCCAACGCGAAGAACAGAAGGTTTTGTTTTAGATTCTCTGTTTCTATGTCTATTAGTTTGTGTCGAACAAATATTGTGTCTTGTTTTTGTCGACTCAATACTATTGCCGATATAATCTACCCTCTTTTTAAAGGCTATGTGTTCATCTTTGATGTCAGATAAAAATTGTGCACTTTCTTCCAACTTGCTTATTCTGTTTTTGCATTGGAGCATTTCGTTATCAAGCTTATTACGTTTTGTGTCCATCTTTTCTAAACGATCTTCAATTTTTTAGGGTGTTTAGTTTTGTCTCGATGGCAAAGCTCTTTAAAATAAGATTCAATAGCAGGCGGGATGGGGGATGGCGGTATTGGTGTGGTCATCATCGCCGGAGGGTACGACATGTATTGAAAGATATTTTGAAATCCCACATTTGGTGAACTTGTCATTGGTGTATATTGGATTCCTTGATTTAATGAGTTATTCATTGCCATACTAGTATATTGATCGATACTTGAGTTGTCTTCACTTAGTGTGTTTGAACGTACCTTGTTTTTGTTATTTTTTTCCTTGTTTACGTCCGTACAATCTCTTTTGTCCGTTAAACCAGACTGCTCCGATGAGGAAGAATTTTCATACTTGAATTTTAAGCTGCTGAGCGCTGTAGTCGTTTTCGCTTTCTCCTGGGCATCACTTAAAATGTTTTTATCACAAATTGAGTTCATTTTCACACAGGAAACTAACAATAATCCATATTTTTCTTAGTATTTTTTCAGCTATTTAAAATTCCTGCTATTTTCACTGACGCATGCGCACAAGATGTAAGTTATAGTTTAAGATAATATTTTAATATTGACCTTCCGGTATCAAATATGGCGTCTGGCAATCACGTTTTTCAGTCGATCCATACCAATTTCAAATCATACGTAGAAAACCTTACAAAAATTAGTCCTACTCAGAGTAGTCTCAAAGAAGCAGATAAAAATGAAAATTTCCCTAAGTTTCAATGGGAACCATATATACACGAATGTCCCGCCAAGGTCGTCACATAATCTAAATTAAAGTAAATTCCTTTCCAAATCACAAATAAAAATTTTAAAACCATTATTCTTAATTTTCATTTGTATAATTAAAAACACAGTTTGTGGCAATAGCTTACATAGTATAAAGTGGACTAGGTGAGCTAAAAAGTCGGGCCTCTTTCGACATATTAGTATATGAAAGATTGTATTCATCTCATTTATAAAATGTATAGGGAAATGCAGACATAATGCATAATTGATTATTACACATGGTCGGTGTCAACCCAAGTGCATTCAACACATTTTATCTCGTTTTGTATACCGGAAAAGGAATTGCTATCGATAGAAGCCGTGGTCGTTCAAGTATGTCTTATGTTGATATTTCAAATAAAAGCCAATATCAATCATCATCCCCCTGATAGTCCTGATAAACGATATTCGTTTTATGCAGTACCAATCACGCAAAAACAATTGAACAACATTTTATAATTATTAATATTACTGCACCTGTTTTGTCTCTCACTCCATAGTGAGACTATTTTAAAAACTTAATATAGTCGACTAGTTGTTCATTAAACGAGATTTTGTTTCCAATTTAGGAAAAAGTGTTTTTATGGGTGTTCGATTAAATTAGGGTTAATTATAGGAGTATTAAAACGTAGGGTTATGTTGTAATTGATGTTTTGAAATCTCCGGGGGATTTGAGATTTGTATCTTGTCTCGACTGTCCCATTTAAACGGCACAATATTATGCTAATCGCATTACTGGAAATAAAATTGCTCAACTATGCGTTGTCTATCTGACGCATCATTTAATTGTAATATCTTACCTAACACTCAAATACCAAAAATGACATGATAAAAAACTATCTAGCACATTTCAGGTTTCAAATTAGCAGGCATTTTGCAAGTGAAATGTTAAAATAATGTAATAAACTTGATAGCTATCTCAATCAACATTTAATTTAATTTCCGGACATTTATACTTGTTTATGATAGAAAGAAAAATGTCCTGAAATAGTTATGTTCATGAAACATCACTGATATATAAACAGCATTATACCGTTTCAAGTACTTAAAAAAAAGATGCTATAAACTAATTTATTCGAGAATCAATGGTAGTTCATTTTAATTGATTATATAAAATGATTAATTGAGTGAATAATATAGTTACGTGACCAATAACCCTTAGTGCGCAAAAAGTCCGTAGAGAACGCGACTTAAATGGCCACTGCATGCTAATATGACTGTTAGAGACGAGAGCATGTTAAAAAAATTTTAAAAATAATAATAAATGCAATTATAAAAACTTTGTAATCCAATTAAGGTAAAAACCATGAGTTAAAACTATATCTACAGCTATTTATTGTTAATATTGAATTCAGTTATTTATTTCATCGAATTGTTTTGAAGTTGATGATTATTTTTCGATCAAGATGATGAGTTACATCATTATTGATTGATTGATTGATTGTTGGTTGCTTAACGCCCAGTGGCAAATATTTCATGCATATTCAGGACGAGAACAAATTAACAAAAAATACAATAGGTAGGTACTGTTATAAAGGCCTTCCGGGATAAAGGTCGGTGAAATTTGGACTTCCACGGGAAAATGAGGGTATATTGGATAGGGACAGAAATTTTGTATTGCAACAGTCCACCTACTGACCCCTCAAAGCGTTGTAGCAAGGGTTCTTAACGTGCAAAAAGCGTGGCACTCTCTTTACACGAAGCATCGGATTTAACGTCCCCATTCTTACCGGACGTGGCTGCGAACTTCTACATCGCGCACAGCCAAACGGACGCCCCACTTTGGCGAATGTTTTACTGCCGGTCGGAGGAAGACCAATGGTGACCATATTTCTATTCCCCAGTCACCCGTAGGGTGAAGTCCATCATGAATGACTATTAAAATTCATAGTTGAAACAAAAAGATACACAAAAAGTTTTTGAATGATGAAATAAATGCATTGGTTTTCTGGAAATTCAACAAACAAGATTTGATTGTAAAATTATTAGGAGCAGATGGTTTCATAATTTAAAAATGAACAAAGATGAAATATGGTAGATGAATTATTTGGAAGGAATGTAGAATTACATTTTCAATTTAACAAATAAATTTTATCAATTAATACAAGATGGTTTGTAGTCATTCCAGCGTAATAATGATTGAGTTACTATGATCGAGGTCTGCAAACAATGTCTATTCGATTATATCGTTTCGTTACTGTTTAGCATTAAATTTATTATATGATAAATACGACTGGAAATGAAAATAACACTTTCAAATGATAAACTTTATGAGTCCGATGCGCTCTTCTCGATTTACCTTCGTCTGACACTCTCAAAGCCAAATATTCGAAAGCTAATGATATATAAAGACGGAAACACGCGAAGAGCTCTATGACCAACAGGGACCTAAAAATAATTGCCAAATCCATCTATGGTCAACAGAAAGAGAGTCGCAAGTCAATTAAATTTGATTAATGACTTTTTTAAATTATAACTTGAGTGCGACAATATGTGAGAAGTATTTACAGTAGGAAAACCTTTGCTACCCATTTCAGTATACTTTCCCTTTTTGTCGAATGCGTAAAGTATTAAGGTGGTTAAATACTAAGCAATGTTAATTACTTACCTCACCTGAAGGTTAAAACGCGTTTATAACATATTTGAAAACTCAATTTAGAAAATAATAAATAGCTAAAGATGTTCTTTATGTTATTATATTCGAACTTTATAATAAATTTATCAAGATGTAAAAGCATGCTATTTAATTCTGAGTTGCTTAAAATAAATGTAATCGTCTTAAATCAATCCCAAAGTGTCTTCTTTTTTAATAAAAATTGTATTGTTTTTGTAAATAGTAAATTAAATGTAAGAGTAATGTTTTCCAGAAAAATACATAACGATTGGAAGATGGTAACCTTTATAAATTTTGTTCATATGTCAAACTTTAATCTCAGTATACATGTACCAGTTCTATTTGATTGTATTTGTTTTCTAGTTTAGCAAACATGCAAGATTGAAATGAATTGATGTTTGAAAATAAGAAATGAGGAACAATTACATATTCGTTTCTTTTCAACTTCAAATATGTTGCATCCGAAACACTTTCTGGATTTACCTTTATCAAGAACGCTCATACCGAAATATTGAAAGCCAAGGATGTTTAACTGCATTAAGAGCTATGTGATCAAAAGGGTTTGTAAAGATTACCCAAATTCATCTAAGGTCAGCTTTGCCTGAGAAAAAAGTGAGTCTGATTCAACTTTCGGTATACCGGAAACTATAGATGCGGCTGTACGTTTTGCTTTTATTTTGGCGAAATGAAGAAAACTTAAACAACTGATTGCATCTTTATATAACTCGCATTTTAGTGAGTGCTTGCATCTCACACCGGGTATATACTAGTGTACTTATCATTAAAAAGGATAATACCGAATCAAAAAGGTCTGCTTCATAACTGGATCTTTTTCTGTTAGTGACACAAATGAGCGATTTCAATATACGTTCTATAACAAACTTCATTGTCAACTTACCATTTCTCAGCAGAAACATACGCTCTGTTCAATCATATGACGTTTATATTTCTCAATTGATACTTTACGCGCGTAGGTTCAGAAAACAAGGACTTCATTAACAGTGATGTGCTCCTGGCAAATAACTGAACCAGCAAAGTTTATAAGAAGAACAACTGAAATCGATACTTCAAAAGTTGTTCGGTCATCATCACGAATTGGTTTACTAATACGATGAGTCTGTGTTTCAAATCGCAAGCGACATATTTTCACGGTCTTCGGCCTTTAAATACCAGAATAGTCGTCATATTTGTAAATACCGATTGTGCCCTTTTCCTTATCGTGTCATTTTAACTGAGTCTGAATTCGAATGGATGGTGTTACATGCAAAGTTAGAGACGATTACCCTGTCGAAGCACCCGGCTTCACTCCTCAAGGAGTTCATTTGATTACTTCAGGTTTTGATTTTGATTTGCATTAAATTCTAAATGCATATATGAAGTTGGAACATCAGTTAACTACAGTGCTGTTCCCTCGAATTTCATGAAACATACAAAAATATAATGGAACGGAACAGGTTATCAATATATGTAATGACATTCTCATCAGCGGCTAACTCCTTGCAATGTTGACCACCAAAGACTCAAAATATCGACAAACCAAACAGAAAAAAGAACTCATGACTGTTGACGTATTCGTTAAAGACTAAACCAGAAAATAGGCAAATAGTGAGTCAGTAGAACATAGCATTTGTCCGAATGAATCAAATATGTTTTATCATTTATTCAATGGCTAATAAAATCGATAAGCACCAAAGGTTCAAACATTTTAAGTGACACAGAAGATGTTGATACTCTGATCGATCATCCAGCTTGATGACAATGATATGGTATCGTTTCTGCTGATAAAACCTTTAACAAGATTGTTTTCATGTGGAAAAAATATTTTTTGTATGTCTTGATTGTAAACTTTGATTGAATTAACAATACATCTGGTTATCCTAGATATTCACTTATATATCTACCTGTATATCCGTTACAAAGGAGATTTTTTAAATCATCGTAAAGCTGTTCTTTGCTCCTTTACTATATAAACATTACAGACAAGGATGTTGATCTTCCTTTTTATGTTTCATGGATAATCACAACCGAATTCATACAAGAATCGAAATATAGCAATACCTCTTCAAGATGTTTCACTTAACAATGATATTAATCAGATTTGAATTCTTTCACACTTAACTAGATCTTTAGCTACAGTCTATATAATATAGATACATGTAAATATTAAATTGTTCGACTTTTCTAAACTTTACAGTATGGTTTCTAATCTTAAATTGAAAGGCAGCCTATAACTTTTTATTGAACAATGTTAGTCTGCAGGAATGGTAAACGAATATGCCATTTGGTTGATCTAAGGGGAGGGGAAATTAATCTTAATTACGAATCAAATATGGTCCAATAACAAATATATAAAATTATAAAAAAAGTTAAAATACAAAAGTAATCATTCAAATTCTTAGATTACTATATTGATGAAATTTAGTACGCCTGACACGCATTTTGTCTTCATACGACTCTCCAGTGGTGTTCGAGTCAAACCAGTTGGAAGGTAAAGTCAATAATTAAAGTTGACAAGCATTGAAAACCAAAGTTTCTAAAAAGTTGTGTCAAATTTGACTAGGTTATCTATCATATCTTGACCTTGGTAGAAAAAAACTGAGTGCTTCGAATATCTTAAACATTTTATAGAAAGTAAATGTTCTAGAAAATGAAGTATCAGTGATATTTCATTTCAGCAAAGAAGAATTGCCTACTGGGCTGGTGATACCCTCGGAGACGAATTGTCCACTTTGTACTTTGGCGACTTATAATAAGAATCGTTATAATATTTAAAACATGTATAATATAACCATAATAAAAGCGAACTAAAAATTTTTCTTTGTTCTTTAAGAGAATTGTTATGGAGTAACCAAACTCTCAGTTTATTATCCTATCATTATTATTTGATGACGCAAATAAAGTTTGAAAAATAATGTGATAATCTCGTGTGGATAGTTGATCTGTTACACGGAGTAAAATAAACAACTGTTATATAATCTAGTAAATAGAAAAATCTCTCACAGGCAAACAACCCACAATTGAAAATATTTTCATCTAATTTAATATCACTTTGCATTGTATTACAAAGGCATCGTATGGCTTCTTTTTTATGAAAGAAAGAAATATTATTTATAATAATGATCATTTGTAGTATCACAAATACACAAAATATCGTTTATGTCTTTTTATGAAGAATATACCAAACGTTTGTTCCAATTGATCTTTTATTGTGTTAGCTAGCCTCTTTTGTTCGCCGACGCATCACAGATGTGCTATAAATGACTAAAAATACCAATACCATTTATAGTATTTTGTGTCATATGGGTTTTCTAGAAAGCAGTTTATTTCCGTTTTCCAATCTAAATGTTAATAAAATATGTGGTCTTATCCTTCGACTGTAATCATTGTCTCACCCTTGTGCCCTTAGCATCAATCACTGAAATCGTTAAGGGCAAATCGTAACTTCTGTATTGAATTTTTCTATATGTATATACAGTGTAAATTACTTTTTTTGTCTATCTGTCGACATAAAACGGAGACCCCCTAGATAGAGCTGCAAGCTCTTTGAATGAAAGTAACCTAAACATGTCTTATTCAAATCTCATTTTATTATAAATATATCCCTTGTTTAGCATGAAAAAATATGCGTCCACTTTTGGCGTTCTTTTTTTCTCTTGTTCTGCCTGCATATAATTGTTAGCATTTTTATATTCTCTATTTGTGTATCATATAACAAATTTCTTATATCTGTAAATTGCTTATATTCTCTGAAGTATGTGGTATCATTTAAAATTCGACGACATCGATCCATTTCTAGTGTTAATAGACAAATGATGATGCTGACGTCAATGTGACATCAATTTACAAAAATAAGGAAAAAGTGGAGAATATGTAGATGTCATTATGTTATTTATCGAAGTTTTGCCTATATGCATCTATGTAAATTACACGCAGTAACCACTTAAATCGTCTCAACTGCATGTACAAATTAAAGGAACATTTGAGATCACCGCCGGTTTTTTTTTATTAAGAAATAATGCTGGCTCCATCACCTACTTTGCTATCATGTTTCAAAGAGAGGCGAAAGATATCAAGGGCTATTCAAACTCATAAGTCGAAAACAAACTGACAATGCTATCATGTTTACGTTAGATGAATGCATGTATAAGCTTCTTTGAGAATACAATTAAGCTGAGTCAGATATTTAAGACGAAAGTAAAAAAAAAAAAAAAAAAAAAAAATACCAAAAGGGGCAATAAGAAAAGACGATTAACACATGACTAAAACAAAAACTCGGGTGACCCGGAGTGTAAGCTATTAAAATAATTAGACTGGAATAAATTTACCGATGTGTTTTGCTATCGAATGCTTGAATCGTAGCAGGAAATTAAAAAAAAAAAAGACTCTAATGGTTGATAGTGGTTACATAAACGATTGTCAATATAAATTGTTTGATTGCTTTATTGACATTTTCAATTTTATGGAAAACTAACTATCGGGAAGGGGAAATAAACTTTTTCATCTTTAATATTAGTGTATGATTTATTGTATGAATAAGACATATTCAAATAGAGAAAACTGAACAGGTTCTGCTGTTCATATTAAATCCAAATCCTGTGGTAAGTCCTTGCGGTATCTATAGATAAGTCTTGATCGTTTATTAAAACGCAAGAGATCACTGAAATAATCAGTAGGATATTTTCGTTCTTTACCACAAACTTCGACTCTTAAAAGTGCCATTGAAGGGACACAACTCGATCGTAAAGGAATGCTAATCTCCCCTGTGAATAAAAGTTTAGAGTGTTAATTGATACATATAGGCAAAACTCCGTATAACATAATGACCTCTACATATTCTGAGCACAAAATATGTTTCAGCTTAGTTGCGCAGAACTTTTTACATTCTAGTAACAAATGTATATACCACTGTAACATTTTATTCCTAGCGAATGGGCTTAGTCTTCAGGAATGATAATAGTTTCAGCCTTTTTGTTTGTTTTGTTCTATAGATTTTTTTTTTTTTTTTGTTATTGACTTTATATGATTTTTCAATAACGCTTAAACCATCCTTTATTTATAACAATTCATGCCTTTTGAGACATTATTCGATTCCCTAATTTTTCCTGTCACATTACTAGTAGATGTTTCGTCGTTAAGAGCTATATTTATTCAAACGTAAAACATAATTTAATGGATTTTTCGTACTTGATGTTAAGTAACATGGAATTTCTAGAAATAAGGTAATCAAGTATAAATCTCTAGTGGTTACTAGTTTTCAGGCAAGAATAATTTGACAAGGAAGTCCGGGCCAATAATTTCCTTTAACAGCCAGTCATCAACAATGTAATCTTTCACTAAAGATAACACGTGTCACAAAAATCGTTTAAATAATTTGAAGCAAAACTCGGTTTAAATGATTAAACTCGTTCACTCTAGAAATATTTAGTGTGCTACATGTACATCAACTAAATTTAAAATAAAACGATCAGGTCAAACTGCGTTACAAATTTAACTATTTCAGCTGACATATAAGATCGTCAAACATGAATTCAACGAATTATATATTTCAAAACAAAATATGTAATTAAATAAGCTGCCTTGTTTAGAACCGTGTACGTTAAGGATACGTGACAAAATCCAAAGCATAGGAAATCACGTCAAAATCGGAATTTGTAACATAATTTTTTTTTAAATGTCCCCTCGCAATGATATGTGTACTACATTTCAAGGCGATGTGACTCTAATTATGGCATATCATTTCAAAAGTTAACATCATAATTGTACATGTGTGTACCAAATGTCAAATTGATGTGACCACACCTTCATGGAAAACTATCTCAACAAAAACTTTTAACCTGATACATGACCGAATAACGGACGGACGGACACACATTCTAGTAAATATCATACCCTCTACTATCGTAGTCCGGTAACAAATCTGAAAAAAAAACACGTCCTCCAATCGTACCAAATAAGTTGTCAATCGAGAAATCCCGCATCTTGAATACGTCAGTTCCAGAGTAGTTTTTGTTTAAATCAGAGTGGTTATTTTTACAAAGTATGATACATGTAAGTCAAATGTTTTAATGCTATTGCAAGAGACTCGATATTTGTATGTACTGAACGGATCGTTGGAATTTTGAAGTATTGCCATCTAATTCAGACCGCCTCTAGAGAACTTTTTTTCCAATAATTCTATTGTTGAGCTTTGATTCCTGATGAAATTGGTGTTAATATTTTAGAAAGAGATTCCGTGGAGCACTCGGAAGACCCAGTAATATAATGTTGATTGTAAGGACACTTATGTAATTTAGCTATCCAATAAAGGGAAGGAAGATCTAGTTTTCATTTTTGGTTGAAATGCCAAAGGTACATAGAACAAACCTGTGATTATTCAGGACTTCTTCTTTGGTAAATGTCGTTGTGGTTTCTAAATGAAATGTAAATAACCTTTTCCGTTATCGAGCAGTTGGTGTAATGCGATTAACTATAGAACGCCATAGCTGCCTTATATGTACTTATTTCTATATATGCACATACTTGTCTATATATGCACATACTTTTTCTATATATGCACATACTTTTTCTATATATGCACATACTTGTCTATATATGAACATACTTTATCTATATATGCACATACTTGTCTATATATGCACATACTTGTCTATATATGCACATACTTTTCTATATATGCACATACTTTATCTATATATGCACATACTTTATCTTTATACTTTGTCTATTATATGCACATACTTTGTCTATATATGTACATGTACATACTTTGTCTATATATGTACATTTACATACTTTGTCTATATATGCACATACTTTTCTTTATACTTTTCTATATATGCACATACTTTTCCTTTATACCTTTTCTTTATACTTTTCTTTATACTTTATCTTTATACTTTTCCTTTATACTTTTCTATATATGCACATACTTTTCTTTATACTTTTCTATATATGCACATACTTTTCTTTATACTTTTCTATATATGCACATACTTTGTCTTTATACTTTTCTATATATACAAATACTTTATTTAAATGATCATAACCCCCTCCCCCATTTACAGTATAGATCGCAACTTTGACCTTACATTGTGTTTTGTATTACATGTATTTTATTCAATGTTTCGGGGTATTTTAGGAGATTTTTCAGGGCAACCCTCCTCAGAGCTAGGCCACCCCGTATGTCAACTGAGTTTGTCGATTCCAGATATATTTGTTTAAAACCAGGGGACACCCACTAAGATGCAAATATGTATAGCAAAGTGTATATCACCTAGTATGTGTGGCTAAATAACAAAGTTGTTGTTTAAGGCAACAACCATTTTCTTTATAGGGGGCTGGGATTTTCACTTTGCTCTTAAATTTTTTATGAAACCTTCTTTCGACAAAATATTTGTTTTCGTATGAGAAGGAAAGCAAAAATTGTTTTCCTATCATGTGTTCAGTATCATGATGTATATTCCGCCCATTAGTTGTCTTCGGTGGAAGAAAACGTTTTGAATTCTAGTTAAAATCCGAAGTTCCGTGTTGAGAGAGAAGCCACGCTCTTCGAACGATAGAGAACCCTATCAACAACTTTTCGGAGGGTTCCGTAGGTGGCCTGTTGATAGGCAAAATTACAGTCCCTATCTGCTCCATTTCAAGTGGCAATCTAAATTTCCTGCCCCGGGGTGACCCACTTTAGGCACCTACCAACCTGATTATTTGATTAACATGTTTCCGTCCTGAATATGTCTGAATTCTGGCCACCGGACGTAAAACAAAATCAATCAATGTATGCACATACTTTTTCTACATTGACCCCACGTGCGTTCTTTTTTCCGGAAATTTTACATTTCGTTACCGAAGTCGATTTCGCTATTTCTTATTCAAACCAAAAGCACAAGGATAATAGTTACGCTGAAGGGTGCCCACATGTAACCTCTGAAAAAGTGCTATTTGCGTAGTAATATTATGGTTCTAAAAGTAGAATTCTACCGTAAGGTGACCAGAGGTAACCCAAGTCTATATCTCTGTAAGGTGACCAGATTTAACCATGTCTATTACTGTGTAAGATTAACTAGAGGTGAGTTAACCCAAATCTAAATCGTTGTAAAGTGACCAGAGGTAACCCAAGTCTATATCTCTGTAAGGTGATCAGAGATAACACAAGTCTTTATCTCTGTAAGGTGACCAGAGGTAACCCAAGTCTTTATCTCTGTAAGGTGACCAGAGGTAACCCAAGTCTATATCTCTGTAAGGTGACCAGAGGTAACCCAAGTCTATATCTCTGTAAGGTGACCAGATTTAACCATGTCTATTACTGTGTAAGATTAACTAGAGGTGAGTTAACCCAAATCTAAATCGTTGTAAAGTGACCAGAGGTAACCCAAGTCTATATCTCTGTAAGGTGACCAGAGATAACCCAAGTCTTTATCTCTGTAAGGTGACCAGAGGTAACCCAAGTCTTTATCTCTGTAAGGTGACCAGATGTAACCCAAGTCTATATCTCTGTAAGGTGACCAGAGGTAACCCAAGTCTATCTCTGTAAGGTGTATCCATGTGTTTATCTGTGTAAGGTGACCAGAGGTAACCCAAGTCTTTTATCAGTGTAAGGTGACCAGATATAACCATGTTTATATCTGTGTACGGTGACCAGAGGTAACCCAAGTCTATATCTGTATAAGTTGACGAGAGGTTTACCGAAACTATATCTGTGTAAGATGGCCAGATGTAACCTAAGTATATATCTGTGTAAAGTAACCAAAGGTAACCAAAGTCTATATATGTGTAAGGTGACCAGAGGTAACCAATGTCTATATAGGTGAACGGTGACCAGAGGTAACCCAAGGCAATAGTTAGCGGGTAGCAGATTTCAAAGTAAACCAATTTTTACTAATTTTTTTTTTGGCTGTTTGAAACAGTGATAAATAGAAAAGTATAAAGAAAAGTATAAAGAAAAAGTATGTGCATTGATAGATAAAGTATCAAGAAAAAGTATGTGCATATATAGAAAAAGTATGTGCGTATATAGACAAAGTATGTGCATATATAGAAAAGTATGTGTATATATAGATAAAGTATGTGCATATATAGACAAGTATGTGCATATATAGACAAGTATGTGCATATATAGATAAAGTATGTGCATATATAGATAGACAAGTATGTGCATATATAGACAAAGTATGTGCATATATAGACAAAGTATCAAGAAAAGTATGTGCATATATAGAAAAGTATGTGCATATATAGACAAGTATGTGCATATATAGACAAAGTATGTGCATATATAGACAAAGTATCAAGAAAAGTATGTGCATATATAGAAAAGTATGTGCATATATAGAAAAAATGTGCATATATAGATAAAGTATGTGCATACATAGACAAGTATGTGCATATATAGAAAAGTATGTGCATATATAGACAAGTATGTGCATATATAGACAAAGTATATGCATATATAGACAGAGTATGTGCATATATTAGACAAAGTATATGCATATATAGACAAAGTATGTACATATATAGAAAAAGTATGTGCATATATAGACAAGTATGTGCATATATAGAAATAAGTACATACAAGGCAGCTATGGCGTTCCATATAAATTAACTCTCAAAATCTAGTTGTTTGGAGCTTTATTTTCGGAGAAAACAACGTATTTGTCATGGAGGTAGGCTTCTTCGCGTGTAGCCCAATATCTGACACAATTCTCTACTGAATCCATAAGTATTTCATAATTTACCCGACAATACTTTTGTCAATATTGAAAAAAAAAAAGTGAAATCTGTGAAAGGAAAGATTTGATAATTTGATGCTAAAACTTAACTGATCATGACCCCTTATGGGATGTCTTCGGATCTTACATGAGTGACAAACAAATGCAACGGAGCAGAGTGAAAGATCCGATTGCAATCATATTGTTTCTGATATGAAGTTTAAATTTGTCATTAGAGATTTTACCAAATCTGCAACAATATTTTAATTTATTTTATATATCATCCATCGCGATAACTGGAAATTTAGTTATGTAATAGATGCATTTTTGTTTCTCGAAAGGTTTTCTCGTCACTTCTTCCAACTCAATTTCACTACAATAAAACGTGTAACTGTCCCATCGTCTCATCAATGAAAGAGCTGTGAAGAAACAAGAGAATCAGGGGATTAATTAATCCTAGTTACAATGAAGTATAAATGATTCAAAGCTTACACTTAAGCACTGTGCCATACAAAAACAAGCTATGTTTGTTACACAAAAATGACTATTTTCATGATTAATAAACCAGTAACTAGTATTTTTAGAATCTTTTGTCATTGTTCTATGATTTGTGATAACTGAGAGAATAAAGATGATAGATAACGTCTAACGTTCTTCTTCAACGGGTTTTATCATTTTATGTTTTCAAAAATCTGAATAAAATACAGATCCTGCGAGTCCAAGCTTTGCTTTCGAGGATCTGAGAACGCTCCATTCTACTTTCTGTTTTAAAAACCTTTCGGGATTCTCAGGTTTTGTCAGATTAATACACACCTTCAAAAATTTGATGGTTGAAATTTCATTGACAGATGTAATAATTACAGAACAGAGAGTAAAGCGGAGTGTTGGCAAGCGTAGGCACAGGATCTTTATTTTAATCAGATTGGTTTTCCAACTGAAATGTTTGACTAATAAATTAAGATAAAGTACAAATTTTGTCTATTCTAATCCTCAATCAACTTTAAGCTCTCGAAAATTTACGATAACAATAGTATATATTTTAAACTGAGCGGTATATTTGTTTTAATTTTATACAGGCGTTGCATTTAATAACATCGCATTCCATCGCTTTTGTATGCATGAACAGTGCTCTACCGTAAGCAGTG
This sequence comes from Mytilus coruscus, assembly GCA_017311375.1. Taxonomy (NCBI): domain Eukaryota; kingdom Metazoa; phylum Mollusca; class Bivalvia; order Mytilida; family Mytilidae; genus Mytilus; species Mytilus coruscus. The sequence continues at coordinate 74,002,413 of CM029601.1, forward strand.
CTCTAGTCTTGGCCTGTTTCGAATCTTATAAAATACTACAAAGTTTTTGCAACAAATGTTGAATGTTGAAACTATCAGTGATTGCCTTACATTTGTGTTAATTCCCATGTAATCGGATTACTATCCCATTTACGAATTCACGTTGATGCATTCTATTTCATTTTTTTTTTCAGTTTATGTCTCCATAGTATAAATGCATAATATTATTCACATGTATTTATTTTTGTCAAAATGAATACCGGTTTTTGTTGGGGTTCGTGTTGCTCAGTCTTTATTTTTCTATGTTGCGTTTTGTTTACTGTTGATTGTCTCTTGGTCGTTTTTTGCCATAGCATTGCCAGTTTATTTTTCGACTTATGAGTTTGAATATTCCTTTGTTTTCTTTCGCCTCTCTATTATCCGTTATTTGTCACATATGTAACGATTGATTGTTGCTTGCCCAACGTCTAGTGGCAAATGTTTATTTCATTTTCAGAAAGAGAACAAATATAGGATTTGCAAAGTAGATCGACCTGAAAGCAGGGCTGGTTAATGTAAATTGCCATTAGAAAATGATGGCGTGTTGGATAGGGAAAAATGTTTTGTCTTAGCATTGGCGACCGTCAGACCCCATAAAAAAGTTGTTGCAAGTGTTCTTTAACAAGCAGAGACAGTATCACTCCCCCTTCAATCAGACATCGGATTTAACACACCTATTCAGATGGGACATAGCTGCGTATTTATACATCCCACGCAGACAAGCCAAAGGAACCTGCAATAGACCGATTGCTACCAAATTAAAGTAGTAAATAACTAAAAGGCAAATACCACATTAGAGATCAATTTATGAAATTATGATCGACCATTAAAATGACTGCCAATGTTATTTGTTCGTGTCAAAAAGAGTAATGGAATTCAAACAATGAACAGTATTTCCTTAAGCAGAAAAAACTGATTTGTTGTGGTAAGAGAAGGTAGAGATTATTATTATATTTTTACCACTCAGTTTGGTTGGATTCCGCCATTCGTTACTAAAATATATTTATACCTTAGCGTACAGTAGAACGGTTAAATCCAGCACTAAAACGGGGCTTAATGTCGACTCTAACATGTCCACTAGTATTTTATGCTAAAATGCCTTATTTGACGATACACTTATAGTAAATATTCGTCTATATTTATTTCTATATGGGGATCTCTTGGGTATTAATAATTTACTACTATTCAGTTGCTAACAAGAAACAAGGGATGCAAATATGTCGTTTAAATGATAAAATATTGTTATCGTTTTATCATATTTTCCCGTGGTCGTCATTTTATATTGACAAATGATATATTATTCATATAAAAGATGAAACGAAAGATGCGATATAAATGTACAGTTTTAAATATTTAATTAATCTCGGCATCCGTTTTGTTGTAGTCGGTAACGGTATGGATTGCTGTTCTGCTTTAACAGGTCATGAACATTGGACCAAAAAAGCTGTACTTCGGAGCAAAATCATTTCAGTAAGAAGATGTTTCCTTAGCCTAGCGACCTAGGAAATTTTACCTTCTCTCAACCATTATTTTTTTGCAAATATCCCTCCAGAACGTTGTAAACTTTGTAACTGTTGTCTGCATACATGTCTTATGTATTTAAATGAACTAATTGGCATAAAGCAGAATTCCTTAATAGTCTGTGCTGTCATTCAAAGTCATTAAATTACCCTAATTGGAGTATGGGATAGATCTCGAGATGGTGAATGAAATTTCGATTGTCTCCCCCAATAATGAAATGCAAGGATGCAGAAGTATGAGGATATGTATCTTGCTTAACAATCTACTCTCGTTAAACCTTTAAGCCATGTAAAATCTTGAGATACGCCACCTATAATATACAAGAATGCGGAAGTATATAATGTTTTACTATCTAGTCTTTTCACCTCTAAGCCATGCACAATCGAAATCAACGCCATTCAAATAATTTGCTCCTTATGGCCAACTTAAAAACTTTACACCACAGTTTTAGGCTAGGGAAGGTTGGACAATTACAAAGTGTACATTTTTAACACCTCTACACTCTTTATATGACTGTCCTAATCCCGTTGTTGAAAATTGTTGATGTCTTTTATTATTGTTTTTCGTTTATTGTTTTAGCTTTAATCAGACCGTTGGTTTTCCCTTTTGAATTCTTTCATATTTTGTAAAGCTTACTATACGCTATGAGATTTGCTCAGTGTTAAAGCCAATACGGTGACCCGTAGTTGTTCACATTCTTGTCTTTTAGTATTTGGTGGATGTATAAATGTCTTATTACAACCATACCACATTTCCTTTCTTATTTTATAAGATTTATCTTTAAGAAAATCTAAGATTAAATTGTGAAGTACTTCAAATAGTCCTGACAACGTGCATAAATGCATTATAAATATTATCAACATCAGTTGACAGAAATGGAAAATATGTTTGCGTAAAGACTAATTAATTTTTCGGAAACTTGCATAAAAGAGTATAATGTTTATCTTATCACATCCTGGAAGATACATGGAAACGTACATTTAATATTGTGCTCTGTTTCCAACTTGATCACTTAAAATTGAACTCCAACCCTTCCTGCTACTTCGTGATTTTTAACTCAATGCATTTAACAAAAGTGTACACTTTGTTGAACGATATATTGATCAAAGAATAGTATAATTTGTTTAACGAAATTGTTTCGAGTCAAATCTCAACATGAACATTCAAAGCAAAAATATTTCATCAATCAGTTTTGTTGCTTTTTCAATCCCTTGGGTCTTCCAATGAAACAATTCCTTCTACATAATAAATGTATTTGTTAAAACATAAATTTTGATGATATTACATGAAGCATTTAAATGGTTTATGCCAAGCAGTTTTAATGACCTTTACTTTGTTCAAGGAAGCAATACATTACTTTTGGCGTTTAAAAGTTCTTGGACAAAATATTTTCATTGGAAGAGAAAAGTAAAAAACATAAAAAAAGTTTTAAAAAAATTTTATGAACAGCATTGGTCTCTTCTTTTGAACTTAACTTTGGATTTGACATTCACAATTAATAAACCTGCAACCCGTTTAAATTCTAAACATGTTTAGGTTTCAATGTGTTTACGTAAATATCCGTTTAGATCCTAAACGCTTTTCTAAACACGTTTAGATCTAAACATGTTGTAGATGCGTTTCAATTCCAAACGCCGTTTTTACAGTGTATGAACAGCATTGGTCTCTTCTTTTGAACTTAACTTTGGATTTGTAAACGTTCTATTTGAAATATACAAAAAGACTCAACCAGACATTTATATGATACATTTATCATTCCAATTTGTATCCCCCAAAAATATATGTCGCTAAACTCATGGAAACTAGAACCATTTTGCTGTAAGTTATCACCGATCACTTCAACTCATTGTTGAATACGCCCCAGGAAATCCTAGTAATATGAGCAGCGATAACAGCGTCACTCCTTGAATGTTGATAAATTACTATTTCGTAGTATTTCATGACTTCAGAGTCTCATGTACATCTATTTCACATTCTTTCGAAAAATAACTTCAATTAATTAGAATTTAATGTATTTTTGTACCTCTTTTTACACAAAATCTTACGACTAAAATTTGTCATAAGTTACTGTAATGTTCATGACTTAAAAGTATTTTCTCTCGAAAGATTTTTGTGAAATTGTGAAATAAACACATACTAGTATATATATATATATATATATACAAAATTGAAAACAACGTTCAAACCTATTATTGCGTTGGATAAAAACCGCAATTTTTATACGTGTGCATGCAAAAAAAATTTCTTGTTAGAGGGGTCTAAATACAGCACAAACAACATTTTTCAAAAGACCAAAAAGTGAAAAAGTATATTTTAACAAAACGCATTTGACTAACAGGTCGAACAACGGATGTTCTTAAACCCTGCTGACTGCCATTGGCGATTGCAAAATAAACGGATCACCGATGTAATAAATGGATCTTAATTATAAATTTAATACTAAACAGAAAACAATAAACTTGCGGAAAAGATGATATACCGCAAACAAAAGGTGCAAAGGTTTTTGTACACCATATCCGGATTTCGACAATTAATGTCTCTTCATTGATGTTAGGAATCGAAACGGTATTTGGAAAGCCATACAATTTACCTCAATTTAGGATAGACTCTTGAATTTTGAGGAGTCAAAATAGGATAAACGGATCATATAAACCCGAAGGCAAATATAATACAAGTCCAAACGAAAAATTATAAACAAGTCTAAATTGAAAACAACGTTCAAACCTATGATTGCGTTGGATAAAAACCGCAATTTTTATACGTGTGCGTGCAAAACAAATTTCTTGTTAGAGGGGTTTAAATACAGCACAAACAACATTTTCCAAAAGACCAAAAAAAGTGAAAAAGTATATATATAACATTTGTACACACATACATGTACACACATATATATATATATATATATATGTGTACATGTATGTGTGTACAAATGTTGCTTCGAAGTTAATTGAATGCAGCAAATTTACTTTTGACTAATTATATCATTATAATGTGTAAGTACACACACAAATTGTTCTCCAATGAGTAATGACAGCATTTATCTTTATAATTTAGCAATTAATACATTTCCCCCTCACTTTTACAAATAAAATGTCAAAGTTTATCAATGACAATTGATCAACTCTAACACGCACTGCATCGATCATCTTCTTCATTTATTTTCTGCTAAAAACTTTTACTTTTAAAATGCTTCAGATTTTAATTACAAGACATTAATTGATTACAAGCATTAAAGAGTTGACACATATATGACGAAAGACGTATTAGCACATCGAGCAATTTAATCATTTTATAGAAGAACCAATATATTGCGTGTTTTGCCAAACTGAAGCCGTTAAGTGGAGAAAAGTTTGTATTTCATCAGATACATTGCAAGTAAACAAAAACTTCTAACCTGCAAAAGGTCGGACAACACTTAAAAGTTGCCTCAGCGTTAAGGTTAAGTACTAGTCAGTGTAACTATTGTCCAAATACGTACATGTTATATTTAGCACCAACACTTCTATCAATCATGTTCTTGTGTTTAAATAATAATAATAATGATAATAGACTTGTGTTTAACGTCCAGTGGAAAAGATCACATGCATATCAGGACGAGACTGATGAATAATAACCTTGCTTTGTACTAGTTCGATATGCTGAGCTTGATTTTTTACGTTCTAGTTCACAAGGTAAGAGTCCGCTGAGAGACACGTCATCTTATCCAGAAACATTAATCTGACTTAAAGCCGCCCAATCTTCTTACTCCTTAATGCATCATACTAAGTAAAGAAGCAGCATATACTTTTTTCAAGTTTAAGGTTTAACCAGAAATGGAATGAGACGAACGCCCTCCCATGCTTGAGGCGAGCACACTACCACGAGACACCGAGGCAGTAAATATATTGCGGTTATTTCAAAAGTAGTGAGAGCTGACAAGAGGAGAAACGTTTCAATTTCATTAGCAAAGTGAATGAAAACTTCTAACCTGTACAATGTCCCATAGAACGTAAAATTCGCCTCAGCTTGTAAGTCTGGTACAAATCAGGGTATAGTCCTGTATAGCACGTACATTAATATAATATTTTCCGCTAAACGTTAAGCACCAAACCTTGGAACTTATCGCTGTATATTTATGTTTACTTGTTAAGGCCATTATTTAAAAAAAAATTTAAAAAACTCATAAAAATACCAGGCTCATAATTTTGTACGCCAGACACGCGTTTCATCTCCAAAAGACTCATCAGTGACGATCGAATCAAAAAAGGTAAAAGGCCATATAAAGTACGAAGTTCAAGAGCATGGAAGACAAAAAAAAAAAAACAAACAAACAAACAAACAAATAAACTACCGTATGCTGTTTAATATATTTAAAACAAATCAAAATTAATTTATTTGAAATCAAAAGCACAGTGTCATATAACAGGTATCGTATCAGTTACTATATTAAATGATTTTTTCGAAATGGTTGCACTTTTACAGTTTGAAAAGTATTAAATGTGTATCATATTTGAAGGTAGTGTATTGGAAAAGTTTAAGTATCACAAGTCCAGGTATAAATTGGAAAAAAAAATGTGAGAAAAAACGTCAAAGTAGCAAGAAGTCCAAACTGAGTAGAACCAGGTGCATCGTACATGGGCAAATCATTTTTGTTATAAATCAAGCACTTGGGGTAATGAAATTCAAATCCAGCTTTAAATTAAGTGTCAATACCAAGATCTAGTAAACCAAGCAATAACATCAAATGGACACAATTCATGAAATTTTACTTGTACATTGTAAGTGTTGAAATGAGATTTTACTTTTACTATCAAATAATTCGTTAGTTAATTACACAATCACTTAAACTGAAACAGCTTTCTGAATTCTCGTTCCGTAGATCGTTGCAGTATGTTTAATGCAATGAACATTCTTCAAATTATAAAATCCTGAAAATGGGCAAATGAACTGTACCACCAATACATTTAACATGTGCCATCAACGATAAAAAGTGGAAATTCCAGAGCCCCATTCTGCAGAACTGTTACAATTGATGCTTTGTGAATTGAAATTGATATATGGATTGCTTAATTTGCCTTCTGGGCACATGTAAATATGCAAAGCAATAAAGTTTGCTATAAAAGAAATAAATATTGTTAAAACGTTAATTATTGTCAGATGTCGATTAATCGAGGTTGTGTTGCGTGCCCTGATTCATATTGAAATCCTTCTTTATTTTTCAGTGAGCGTCATAAAGGAATATCAATGAGCAATTTTAATACACTTGCTAAATAGCGTAACACGTAATAAATAACTCTTACATTTTTTGCATTTTGGCACATGCATTGTTAATGGAAATATTAAACGAATGAAGCATGTTGAGAAATGTCAAACATAAAGAAATAAATAACAACATGATAATACTGAAAGGCAAATAACAAAGCAAAATCGAAAATTCCACTCACAAGAAACTTCACAACTGTCCAAAACTCACTAATTAATGGATTCAGTCAGGAAATTAGTAGAACATTTTGAATTCCTTCATTACGATATCAAGAAAGAAAATGCTATCCTGTAGCTTTGAAGTATTACTATAATTGTGTGACACAAAAATAATTCGATTAGTCCAAAGGAGTTTGTGGTTCAGTTCATACTTTAACACGTGTTTCTATTGATAAATGTGGTATCATGCATTCATAATATATAAAAAAAGAAGATGTGGTATGATTGCCAATGAGACAACTGTCCACAAGAGACCAAAATGACACAGAAATTAACAACTATATAGGTCACCGTACGGCATAAACATGGAACTACTAACACATTCCAGACGCAGTGGTTTTCAAACATGTATTTTACACAGGGATTACAAAACTTGTTATTAGGCAATCTGTAAGTGCGAATGCATTGTTGTAGCTTGTATCAATCTTGCGTGTTCTCTTTCTCTTTATGAGAGAAGTATGCAATCTGTTGACATGTTTTTGTTATTGTTAAAAAAAAATAAGCCAGAATTTAAAAGAACTTGATATACTTTCCCTTATGTCTTACAAGCCTGAAAACAATTCAGACCAAAACGAGAGTTACCAATATGAAATAAACGTTAAATTTGGACCAATTTATATATAATTAAAGAGAAGGATATAGATATCATTCGTTTTCACGGACATTTTATAGAATAGGATTGAATTCAAGAATATTGACACTATGTATACTCACCTGTATGTAAATAAACAATCAAGGCAACAGTTAACTGATCTTCAAATCTTATAAATCGATTAATAAATAAATATATAGATAACAATCAAAAACTGAGCGAGTCGCAGGAACTCCAAAAGGGGAGCGACCGCGAACGTCAACAAGTTTCAGTATGATTGAGAATGAAAGAGAATTTTACATTCTCATATTTCACTTTTGGAGAAAAATGTTGGAATGTAAAAATATTTATTCCGTTCCTATGAAAAAAAATATCAAGAGCTCAGACGGCATTGCACGGTTTGGAAAAGCTGGCATGGCAGCTTTAATGTCATGGTATGACGTAAATACTACATTGAAGTTCATAAAGAATGAAACTTGTTTTTTTTTTCAATATTCCAATTAAGCCATGCAACGTATAAGAGTTAATACATAATCACAACGGCAACCAATGAACTGCAGAATTCCGTGCTTCATGCAAACTGCGATGGTCACTTGCGTATACATTTCAAAAACACAGTATCCAACAAGTCTATATAGCCTTGCATGTTACTGACATCAGCCGTACACGTTACTGACATAAGCAATTGTCAATGTATTAAACCAATGTGTTTCTCCACTTTAAAATATCTCGGTCTAACCTTTAATATGACATACATATTTAACTGATCATAAAATGACTTTTATAAATCAAAAGCTTTTATAAAACCACACCTCCGGGTGCGGGATTTTCTCGCTGCGTTGGAGACCCATTGGTGGCCTTCGGCTGTTGTCTTCTCTTTGGTCGGGTTGTTGTCCCCATTTCCATTCTCAGTTTTACATAGATGTACAACATCCTTCTTAACTGTGATTACAATTTATATCGTATGATAGATGAATATGCGAAAGTCTACACGTATGAAATTGCAATACTTAGTAGTCTATTGGATAATATTTTTCTTTACCAACTATAATCTAAAATTTGAAAAAAAACAATGTGCAATTTTCTTCGATTTTGATATGATTTTGCAGAGTTTCAAAACACATAAACATATGATATAGTACAACATGTTACTGATTTTCAAAAGGTAGTTATACTAAACATGAATAACATATCTATTTGGTAAAAACAAAATCCTGAAGGATAATTCTGATATTCGTTTGATGCACGGCTGTTTTATATTGATTTATTGCTTAAATCGACTGACAAAAAATAAGTTAATAAAATTTTAAGATACCATATACCATCTGGACTGAAAATAATGGATAATTGTTTTGGCAAACCAAATTAAGTTTGTCGTTATATCATTGAATCAACTTTATTTTGCCTTAAATCTTTTATAGTTCTAAGAAATTTTCAGGATAGGATTGCATCTGATCTTGCCATTCTGGTCTTGATGGCACTTTATTATATCTGTGAGTGTTTTTGTGTATGGCCTGGTTTGTCAATTGGGTGTTGGGATTTCGTGTCATAAGTTGTGTCCCATTATTTTTTTTAAATTGGCGGAATACTACTTTTCTAAACTGAAAAGCAGATTGGGAGAACTGTTCCAACTTTGTTTCATCAATAAGAATTGGCAACATAGATACTAATATCTGGTTTTGGGAAGTGACAAATCATACTTTATAGAAAAATAACTCTGATCCAAACAAAAATTTCTCTGAAACTTACATCATCAGGACACTTGATTATTTGACTTACACCATACTTGAAAAGTGTTTTCCAACAAACAATCGGCATTCCTAAGGGAACCAATCATGTTCCGCTTCTTGTCGGATTGTTTCTTGATTCATATGTCATATGAAACAAAGGGTTTCAAGTGGTAAAGTTGAAATCATTCCTTCTAACGTTTTACAGACACCATCACGAGTTTGTTAGTTGGTTAACCGTTATTGAATATCTATGTCACAGATGACCAAGGATATGTTCTACAATCACAATCATGTCCTTTTTTCCTTGATTGTGACATCATCGAATGAGACTTATCACTGGATTTGTAATTGCATGCGCAACACGACCAGGTCCAGGGATTGGGTCGAATACTTTAAAATATTATCGATTAAATTACAGTTACTTTGCTAATTTGATGTTATCGATTACATTACAGTTACACCTAAATTCAAATTGAATTGATTACATTAGATTACTTTTCTTTAAAGTAATCATGATTACTTTAGATTACTTATGATTACATTTAATACTGTGGTTTTGAAATTTTTTTTAAAACATTTGATCCTCACATAACAAAGCTAATCTGAGTGAAAAATTGTGTTTTTAATATTTAAAATATAAACCTGTTATTCTACATAAGGAAATGCCTGTACCAAGTCAGGAATATGACAGTTGTTTTCCATTCGTTTGAGTTTTTCATTTTGCCATTTGATAAGGGACTTTCCGATTTAAATTTTCCTAGGAGTTCGGTATTTTTGTTATTTTATTATTTTTCCATAAGAACTTAGAAAAGGAGCAGTTTACTATTTGTATTGTTTGATGACATAATTTTATTTGACAGATTTATTGTGAATGTAAATGTCTCTGTGCTTTCTCTGTTAAAGGAATACCATTGGTTTTTTAAATATTTTAGCCGAAAACATATTTTCAATTAAGAAAAAAGAAATTAACGAATAGTGATTATTTAATGATCGATTAGCCTTTTTGTCTGTTTGGATATAAATGACACTTGAATGTGTTTTAAAAGTATTAATCACTACTTCAAATTTTATAACAAACAAAAGTTGAGCTGGGGTAATTAGAATAAATTGTTTTTATTGGAATAATATATAGTCCCTTATAAAAAAATATGGAAATTTTGTTATAAGAATTGTGAGAAAAAAAACAGTTGGTTCTAAATTCCATTATCATTTGAGCAGCGTCGGATAGAAATCCACTTTATGCAAGTGCACATATACATGTACATGTGGAAGACTTTGACTGATTTTGGAAAATTCAAATACAAAGAAAAGATAAATTTTGTTCTGTTTTGTTGGGTTCTTATATCAACTCAATGTTCAAACAGTTACAGACTTTGCATAGAGATTTTTTCAACCCGAAAAATAATTAACAAATATTTTGTTGTTCATTTGCATAAGGTCCATTTCTATCCGACGTAGCTCATTTTAAGTCGAACATCAAAGTCAATGTAAAGAGCAACATTTGCAATTAACAGTCCGAGAATTTTCTGCAACCAAATGGAACAACAAAATATTTAAAAAGCAGACATCTTACATCACAAGGACGCAATCTCAATATGAAACTTTTGGAAAGGATGATTCATGTAGTAAACTGTTAAAAAAATCTTATTGACCATGATCAATCATAGGGAACATTAGTTTGAGGATTTTTTTTTTATTTATGGTTGTATATAAAAATACAATGTTTATATATAAAATTTTTAATCAGCAAGCAATCATTTAAATGTAATCTAATAGTAATCTAAAATTTATCATGATTACACTTGTTTTTTGCATTGTAATCGATTATATTATTATTTCTTGTAATCAGAAAATGCATGATTACTGATAACATGTGATTACACTGCAAAATGTAATCGATTACAGCTGATTACTATTACTGATTACGATTACCTCATGCCTGGACACGACGAATGTCACATGTGGATTAGGAACTGATCACTTATCTGTGCAAAATGGTATAGAACTGAAAAAAATATTTCTCAATTAAATTGCAATATATTTTAACCTTTCCTTGGATTGTTTTTATTTTTTAAAAGAAAAAAAATATTCATAATTCGCAATAGGAACATGATCTTGTGTGCAAAATTGTTAGGAATAATATTGTATAATACAAAAACACATTATCTGTCAGCAATGTTGCTTAATATTTATAGATGAAGAAAAACTTAAATCAATTTCATTTTCCTGTCTAAAACTTTAATTTCATACTTCAATTTCAGTATCACATTTTCCTGACAAATAACTGTTATGAACTGAATCTATGGAAAATCTTGCTACATTTATCTTTCCATTATGAAATTAAAGATAAATGGTTTACTTGTTAGCCCCTTTCAACACTATTTGACGACCTATCTATTAGATATAACCCTTCATTTTGTCTTTACATATTCCAGTATAGTCTTAATTTTATAAGCACACCAAATATCCTTCCCTTACCATAATAAGTTAAGAGGAAATCCCTTATGTTGATATTAGACATGTGCTGAAGAATGTCAGTAAATAAACTCACTATAGATACCAGGCTTAAAATTGTGTACGCTCGAATCATAAAAGTTAAAATGCCAAATAAAGAACGAAAGTAAAGAGCATTGTGGACCCCAAAATTCCGAAAGGTTGTGCCTAATAAAGCTAAAGTAATCTATTCCTGTGGTAGATAATCCTTAGTATTTCGAAAAATTCAAAGTTTTGTAAACCGTTAATTTATAATTATGACAATATTAATAATAATTCATGTCAACACGGAATAGCTAATTACTCGGCGCGTGATATCATCGGAGACCAAACCTCCACCAGCAGTGGTGTCGACCCAGTGGTTGTAAATAAACTTATGTAAGTAATTCACAATGCACTCGACTGGATTGATGTGTTATATATACACGCACCGTTAAGTTGAACCACTTAAAGAAAACACCGGCATAAAAGGAAAAAAATAAACAACATCGAGTTTTCTAATCTCCTTTACATAGCTATACAGTAAAATTTGTTAAACATTTCCAATTAAAAACCAAAAATCATCTTCGAAGATGCGGTTCCTGTGTAAATTAAGATTCCAAAAACATGCGTAGGAAAAAGTGTCAATTGCTAACGTTAATGTCACGATTTTATATAAGACCAGATCGATGTCGATAGTATTTTCTTGGAATGGAATTTTCGATGGAAAAGATAACTAGCTAATTATACATTGCCGATACAAAAAAAAACTTTGGCAACTTTCTGGTCGTAAATCTAGAATAGTAATCTTGTTTGTCACAACGTTCAAATGATGGTACTAATAAAGAATATGGTTTAAAGCATATACCGCCTAGACAGATTGAGTTATCTAACAAGCATTTCTTTTGGGAAATATTGGGCAGCTAAAAAGCCCGAAATTGAATGTAAGAAATTACAACATAAATCTTGTCAATAGAACATTTTGTTACGGCAGACATAATGGTTTCATTGTATAAATGCTTTATGTGTTGAGACTTCTAAGCAAATTGTATCGTTCAAAAAGATTCTCTTGCAAAATATTCACCTGCTTAGAAATTGTAATTGAAAAAGTGAAATTTCATAATTCTTGATTAGTTTTTATTCCAGGTGGTTTGCTATTATTGATTGTCATAGATCTAACTCGACAAATAAAGTTTAGAAGAGTATCAAAGCGTTGGGAACAAAAAGTCATTTGAAAAACTAGCGGACAGCTCGAGATGGCTAGGAATCGAAACAACAAATATTTAAAGTCTCAAATGAAACCTGCGAACAGAGAGAAAAACAAACAAAACAACAAATATATCATGGAAATCCGCTGCTACATGTAACTTGTATATCCGTGATGATTTTAAAATGGGCTACGCTGGCCTTTGTTTTGTGCATTGATAAAAGAATGAGTATCAAGTAGGTAACGACTGTTACTTTTTTATGAAATTACAAGTGTGGACAAACGCTTTTGTTGCCTTCAGGCGAATGTAGGTAATGACTTGTTCATGGGTGGATAACTTTAACGTTTACACCTGCTAACATACAAGATCTAGGCAGAGGCTCGTTTTTAAAATCTCCCCCCTTTGGATCGGTCATTTTAAAAAATATCGACCAATTTTCTGTGAATTACTTTCACCCTTCAATGCTTATTTGAATAGTAAAAAGACATGCAAGGTCATCCAAGAATGTTATTATAACTAATTCATTCCATATATACCAATGAGATATATGTAATTAAAATATATTTGTTTGTGCTAAATTGTTGAAATACTTTGAATAGTAAACTAAATTTGGAATGAAAAAAAGGTCGTCACGTACATTAATCTCCACCTTTTTAGCTCCAAAAGGTTTGCAAGTAAGAATCATTTTTTAGTAACAACAAACAAAAGAACTATGTCATTTGGACCTGCTTTGATACTATAACTGCCCTTGAATTTTTTACTAGATAACATTTTTGTTCGCTATGGAGATTCCGTATATCGTCAGGTTATCGGAATTCCCATGGGAACTAACTGTGCACCACTTATTGCGGACCTGTTTCTGTATTGTTATGAGTTACAATTTATGAATAAAATCAGCAAAGACCCATCGAAACAAACATTTGATTCAAAAATTTAATAACACGTTTAGATATTTAGATGATATATTGGCTCTCAATAATGACCACTTCAGTATGACACTAAAGAGATATATCCTGCCGAACTGACTTTAAATAAAGCTAATACCAACAATGATCACTGCCCTTTTCTGGATCTTGATATCTTTATCTTTAACGGGAAGCTTAATACCAAAATTTACGATAAAAGAGATGATTTTTCATTTCATATTGTTAATTATCCATTTTTAGATGGTGACGTTCCCTTGTCGCCATCTTATGGTGTTTATATATCTCAGCTTGTTCGATTCGCTCGTGTATGTAACAACGTATTTGATTTCAACGAAAGAAATCTCTGTATTACTGAAAATTTTACACCAGGGTTTTCGATATCACAAGCTAGTCAAAACATTTACTAAATTTTATCATCGGTACAAGGACATCATTCGTAAATATAAATCAACATGCAGACATCTTATACGTTCAGGTATTTCACACCCAATATTTTATGGTAATATTCTTTACAAAGCACAAAAATGTCGGCATTCACCTCAAAAGCTAACCAAATCTTTAAACAGACTCATTCGGAAAGGATATAGTTACGATACTGTTGTCAAGTCATTAAGGATTTCATATTTCGGTATTAATATTGATTCACTCATAGGGTCTTTGCATCGGAAATAAACACATTTATTCTAAAACCAGTTGTTGGCATGATACGGGTTATGTTCTTCTCATATATTTTATGATGGTATGATACTAAACCCCAAACGGGAGGGATTGTACTTGATTTTCATATGATGAAGACATAATCTTTCAATCAGTTTAATTGAGGTCTGAAGCTGGCATGTCAGTAACTGCTAGAAGTCCTTTGTTCATTTATGTATCATTGTTATTTTGCTTAGTTTCTTTTGTTACCTATTCTGACATCGGACTCGGACTTCTTTTAAACTGAGTTTTACTCTGCGTATTGCTATGTGTTTCTTTATTCTACATTGGCTAGAGGTATACGGGGAGGGTTGAGATCTCACAAAACATGTCTAACCCCGCCGCATTTTTGCGCCTGTCCCAAGTTAGGAGCCTCTGGCCTTTGTTAGTCTAGTATGTTTTTCACTTTAGTTCATTTATATGTTTTGGAGTTTAGTGTGACGTCCATTTTCCCTGAACTAGCACACAATTTTAGTTAGGGGCCAGCTGAGGACCACCTCCGGGTGCCGGATTTTCTCGCTGCATTGAAGACCCATTGGTGGCCTTCGGCTCTTGTCTGCTCTTTGGTCGGGTTGTTGTCTCTTTGACATATTCCCCATTTCCATTCTCAATTTTAATTTTACATAATACAGCTACCACAGATTATACATGTATATGAATGCGTATAGGGAGCATATTGGTCCAGGCGCGGACCCAGGATTTGATTTTAGGGTGTGGATGGGGGCTCTCCGGAGAATAAGGAATTAAATGACCTCATTTTAACCAAAACGTGGCTTTAATTAGGTCTTTCCACTTTTCCGTGGAAAGACCTATTGGTTTTCTTCTGATTATTATTTTTTTTTTTTTCTTCCGCCTAATTTTTTTCCTTCGCTGTTTTTTTATTTCTCAAGATGTCGCTTAGATATTTGGAATATGATATCGAACAGTTCATACGCTTTTGAAACTGACACCGCTTAACTATTTACTATACCATATAAGAGTTATCTCCCCGAACACTGTTTTTCTTGTTATCTATAAGGCTTTGCAACCGTATAAGTAACCGACAAATTTATTTTTCCAAATTGCTCGTTATATCCTCAGGATGTTCTGTTTTATTTTGACCGAAGCCGTATAGAGATTCCATATGAGAGTTATTTCCCCTTTTGTATTTGATATAAGTGAAATGTATTTTTAACTGGAAAACCATAAGTGATAGAGGCCTAGGGTCTTTTGATTTGAGGTCCTTGGTCCAAAAAAATGTAAATGAGGTCAAGGTCAGAGGTCAAGGTCATGTTCAAAATTTTGATTTTGGCTTGTTATCTCTTATTTTCAGAAATCATATAAGATATCGACAAAATATTTTCACACAATTGTTAGTTGCGACATGTCGTAACACATAAATTTTAGTCGTAAGGGTACGTAGACATTTGATGCAAGTTTTCCCCCCTTTTATATCTAATATTAGTCTTATGGTAATATAACTCATTTAACAATTTAAAGTAGAGGCCTAGAGTCTTTTGATTTGAGGTCCTTGGTTGATGACCTTAAAATTGAGCTCAAGGTCATTGGTAAATTTTAACGTTCTAGATTTTGACCTTTGCTTTTACCTCATATGTATACATGATAAAGCCATGGGACTTTTTGCATTAGGTTGCAAGCAATGTGACCTTGAAAAAGCCAACCTGAAATGACCTTTTGTAAACCGGAAGTAGCTATTTTTGTACTAAATTAATGTAAAAGTATATAGAACCATATATATTTGGAATCAGTGTCAAGTAAACTATCAAACAATACCGGAAGTAACATCTTTTAAACCGGAAGTAAAAAATTATATCCCTTATTTATATCTTTTTGTATAGAAACCATATATTTTTGGAATCAGCGCAGAATAAGCTGTCATTTGAAGCTGAAATTAACATTTAAAACCAAATTTTAATATTTTCATATCAAAATAGATCATTACTTGTGGAAAGACCTTCAATTGTTCTCTGAACAATTGGTTTTTAATTTTACCTTTTTTTTCTTTTACCGCCTGAATCCGCACCTGTGGTCTAAGTACTAGTAGTTCATCTATAATGATCACTAGCCTTTGTACTCTCTATAAAATAACTATCCGGTTGTTTTTATTATTTGTTTCAAAGCATTTACATTATTATTGTGTCATTGATCCTTAAAATAAGTTAAAAGTACAACAGGCAATCTATTTATCTTCTAAAATCACTCTTAAATCAGACAGTAATTTACATCTTAAATTTGATACGAGTGTCAATTTTTGGAGAATCCATTTGACATTTTAGTCTTATTTAAAGAACATTTTGAAAGTACTTAAAACTAAGATTTCGTTGAAACAATTATATAACATTTGATGTCTGACAAAGATGTACTTTCTACACAGTATCCTAGTCGAAGTAGAGAAAACAACCCCAACTGATTGTTTGTAATTGCACAGTTTCATACTAATCGCATTATCTCATTAAAGTAACATACGAATAGGGTACCACCCATTGCTAAACAAATTAGTACGAAGTAACATTGGAGTTATCAAGTACTATTGTCATTTATTCTTGTGTCAAGCTGAAAACAATTTATTTAAGTTATCATTGCTTTTATTAATCTTTCATGATTTTAATTTTACGCCATAGTTTTTTACCTATTGATATTGCAATATCCTGTAGATAATACAAACTGAAACAGAATATTTGATTAGGTACAGTAACTAAATCACTGTCTTGCTTTAAATAAGTATCAGAAACCTTTGTATATTTTCTTCTTGATAAAAACATTCATTAGCGCAAACGTGTGTACTCAGTTCTTTGTAAGGTCTTTAATTTGAGCTGTAACATGTATATGAGTATACAAGGATTTGATGTGTATAGCGAATTCGACTATAATATGGCATACTCAGAATGTGCTCTTTCTACTTTTTTCATCTTAAATTTTGTATTGACCCCACATAGTTTAAACCATGATACATGTGATGTTTCAAGACTATATGCTACATTGTAGTATTAAATTTCACAAACCTCGTACTGAAACACACACATCATTAGTGTTTCCTGCAGCTTTTGAAAAGGGCGTGGTAATTCTTTTCTCAGAGGGCACTCCTAGCCCGATTGGCTATACTTTAAGGGCACCCTTTGCGCGGACGACTACACTTATATGGCACTCTCAACATGATATAAAGGCACTGTTATGGATAGGGATTTAATCGAATATACCATTGTTTCATATTTATTGGTAAGAAATAAAGATATGTAAATTAATTTAGTTCTTTTTTGTAATAAAATTATCACTTCTAGACTCAGCTAATATAATTATGAGCATGATTGTCCATTGTGCCTCATTTCAATCAATAACTTCAGTTATAAACTTTAATACTGGATCACTGAGACTGATTGTCTAAGGATGTGTATAAACTTTAATACTTGATCACTGAGACTGATTGTCTAAAGATGTGTATAAACTTTAATACTGGATCACTGAGACTGATTGTCTAACAATATGTTGTGAAAGTGGACTTTGCATGACCAAGAGCATATGCAATGCATTGCTTTTTAGAAGCACAAAAGAAGTGCCAAATAAATTTTGTACCTTTTCGATCACACATGTTAATAACAATCAAAGCTACCTTGTCTCATAATAATGAACTGTACAAATAGTTTCAGGATATTCAGATATGCATAGCTTACTATACATATACTTGTGCTATTCATCTTTTTTCCATCTAATTCTCTGGGTTTATTTTTTTTTTTTGAAACATTGTTGATTTTTCGTACTATTCAAAACTATATCAGCTATAGTCTTAACTTTAATTTTATTTTGATAACAACAGTATGCAAGCCGTCGTAAATGCACACCCAATCCGACGTCTCGACCGACTATAATATAAATTGTTTACGTAGTCAGTGGTAATGTTCATCCCATGCATCGTAAAATTATAACTCAAACGATCGCCTGGTTCCCTTTTAAATTGTCTACATTTTAAATTCGTAGAGGTACAAATCGAATTTGTTCAATCATGAACTGTATTTGAACTCTGTCGGCCATTAAATTTTTTATTTCGTTCCAATGGATATAACTCGAAATGGTTTTGCTAAAAGATGAGTTTCGGAACCGATATTAAATTACGGTGGGCCGTTCTAAAATACGACGAAAAAGGGTCATGGCGCCAATTTTTTTTCCTAAAAAGTGCAGGGCGTCAAGAAAACACGACAGGGCGCCATTCCACGTCAAAACCTCCTGTAGGAAACACTATTCATATATGTGCGGTTTTTGTATAGTTTTCTATTTATTTTTTACAAGTACACAGCTGTCATTCATAGAAAGGCCAGTGAAGCGCATTTCTGTGCGTTTTAAATAATAAACTGCCCTTTTTCTGAAACTGAATTAAAACTGTACCGCGTAATTTATGCCATATAAAATATGTAATCAAGTCTTAAACTTTTATAATTCTCAAATGTTCAAATACATGAATATCATATTAATATTACTATTTGTAAAATGTTGAAACCAACATTCTGCACGGGCCTGTTCCAATTCAGGAGCATGTTATTAGGTGTTTGCTATTTGTTGCTGTTTATCATAATTGTTTTTTGTTTATTTGTACATAAATCAGGTCCTTAGTTTTCTTGTTTTAATTGTTTTACATTTGTCAGACCTTTTACAGTTTGCTATGTGGTGTGGGGTTTGCTCATTGTTGAAGGCCGTACGGTGACATTTAGATGATAACTTTTATGTCATTCTGTTTTCTATGGAGCGTTGTCTCATTGGCAATCATATCACCTTTTCTTATTCTATTTTGGAACATGGTTAACCGAAGTTTCATATTGTACTTAATCACGATATTTATTTGTTTTACTTAAGGTATGATTCTTATCTCTTATGATAATAGACAGTAGTATCTATATTATTAAATGAATAGAGTTGAAATTGGGTGTCACGTTTTCTTCATTCACATAAAATCCACGAATACTGTTTTTACCACAAAGGGGTAATGACCAGCGTAGTTTATTATGTGTTCATTTCAAGATCTTTCGGGGGGTATTTTGGGGTTAAAATCGGAAAAAGCCAGTTCGGATCGACCGTCCTTCACGACGTTCGGCTCTGGTATTTACGTGCCGTCATCATTTCCGTCATTGCACGCCTGCCCGGCAAAATTAAATTGTATTTCGTAGCAGATACAGTAAATATTGACCTTACACTGAAACATTTTGTGATGCTCATTCCCCTGACGCTCTCAGCAATTTAACAACAGATTTTTACACGTCAAGAACTTTTACTTCAGGGAAACCGCATCAATTCAACATGAAAAGGATGGGGGATTACTTCAGTTTTCGGTTAAAAATGGGTACCGAAGTGCGGCTGGAATGTGACCCACCCCCATTCATAATAATGCATACAATTTTCAGCCCACTCATATATGGGGGTGGTTCTGAGCACGGAAACACCAGAAATTAGGTGCGGATCCAGGATTAAATGTTAGGGATGTGCAAAAAATACTGTTCTGCGGAACGGAGCATGTTGCGAAACGTTTTTGGGTAAATTAGCAAAAATTTACGTGCCGTCATCATTTCCGCTTTGTCTGCAAGTATTATGGTCTGCTCAGCAAAAAGTATACCCTAAAGGTGGGGGATTATTTCGGTTTTCGGTTAAAAATGGGTACAGAAGTGCGGCTGGAATGTGACTCCCCATTCATATATTAATGCATAAAATTTTCAGCCCACTCATATATGGGGCTGGTTCTGAGCACGAAGTGGTGGTATTTCGTCTGTGACACGCTTCAAAAAAAGATTTAAGATCTTAATATCGCCTTACACCAAAACTATATATCTTCAAATTATGAACCAAAGTATATTTCGCGGGTATTTTGTAGTTGTTACTGATTTTAGTAACCATGACCATGACCTTAGACCAAGTGACATTAAAATTAATCAGTAACTTCAAATATGTAAAAATGTAAAATTTAATTTAGCATCTGGAAACAACTTTTGTTATTACTATTCGTCTTCTTCGTTCTTCTGTTCGCCGAACAAAGATTTCCGTCACAGTTTTCTCATGTATCACTCAACAGAATTATTTCGTATTTGGCCAGTAGCTTGGAAGTGATGAGTTATATTGTTTAAGCTCTTCTTGAATCTGCCAGGCAGCTACTCTCTGTTTGTATATACTTTGAATTACGAATGGGGTATGCCTAGCACGACAACGTCTGGATTCTTTGTCGGTTATTGTTTTAGTTATTCTAAACTTGACCTTCGGGTATACGTATTGAATTCAAAATCAATAGGGATATTCTTCTCAGTATATATGACATTACATCTTTGAGTGAGCATTCGGAAATAAAATGAATGACGGACTGATCAACACCTATATACCCATTGCTTCGTACACGCCTCGGGCATAGTAATTAATTCAGAAGGTAGAAGTCGATGTAAAACATTCTCTTATTTGTAAGTTTGGTCTAGAAAAGAAATGCTCCATGCTAAATGAGCTCATGCAAAATCTATTTTTTTTAATTTAGATCATATTGGGCAAAATGATAAATTGTATGCATCAAATCATTGTCATTTCAGGACTGTGGTTATCCAATAAGTTAAGTGAGGAATATTCCGGACTAAGATGGCTGTTTAGTGTTGTTTTTGTGCGTTTTAATTTTTTAATGTAGGTGCTGTTTATACCGGTAACAGTCTTGTCTATATTTTTTAATGATTTTTTTTTTTCAATTTCAAAACTACATATTCGGGCAGTTTCATGGTTAGAAAACTTAGATAAGCGATGGTTTATGAATTTGATGACGTCTGAGGGAAAGAAATTTTTTTAAAAGAGTCAATTACCAATCCGCTATTGAGTGATGTCCACACACTTGACATAACTTATCAAAATATTTCATAGAAGTAACACGAAAGGTGTCACATATGAGCAGAATCTGCTTACCCTTCCGGTACATGAGATCATCCCCAGTTTTTGGTGGAGTTCGTGTTAATCCGTCTGGAGTTTTTTAATGTTGTGTTTTGTTGTGTGTTCTGTTGTTTGTCTTTTGGTCGTTTTTTGTTTTTGCCACGGCACTGACAGTTTGTTTTTGACTTATGAATTTGAATACTCCTTTGATATCTTCTGACTCTCTTTTAGTGTGATTAAAATACAGGAATTGAATGGTGGCAATCTTCTAACCTTCATTTCACTCTTTAAAACTATCTTAATGAACATTCAGACCTGTTTTTGAGATTTTCTTGCTTAAGTTTCCTTCTTGATAACTTCTCCCGGCTCAATCAATCACGTTTGTACCTGCCATTTGCAGCACGATGTTTTGTTTTGAACATAAATACTGTTTTATGTAGTTAAAATTGCATTTTATTGGTCATAAACAGACACAATAACTGTCTCAAAGTTCTCCTAAAATGGCCATGTCATTTATATGTCTTCCCATTTGTAATGAAATAAAATTATTCACCATATAGTGAGCAAATAAATGTAAAAATAATTGAAGATATTGTGCAACGGCTAAATATTTCCGCCGTTTTATACCATAATGTAAGGTATGACTAAAGAAAATATATTACTAGCGTGTTAATGTCATAACCATTCAAGGACTCTTCTAGAATGTTATTGTACCTTTTAATGTCTAATACACTGCGGTTTTATCTTGGTAAGAATCGGTACTCACATTGCTAAGAATCACGCGATCGTTTTGGTTCATTAAATGTGTTGAACAGGTAAGCTGTTACATAACTGATCCCTAAGCAAGCCGATGAATGTTTGAGGCGTCGTGGCATTTTTTAACATATGGTCCTTCGTATGGATCTACATACTTATAATATTTAAAGAAATTTTCATAAGATTAACTACTCATTAGAAGGAAAGGAAATGAAATTGTTCTACTATCCTAAATGTTAGTGAATGACGCATCACTCATCAAGAAAATCGTTTTGTAGTCCATGAATATATAATTTATATAAATCGCCATTTGAAATATATCTACAAGGTATATGAGCGTGTGGAAATCTCTCTACGGATAATGTAGTTTATACCTTTTTTACATTTTATCTTACAGTTTTACCCTTGGTAATGCTGTATATGCTAATGAGTATCGACTGGTATGACGAACTTGAAATGTAGACTGTCTCCAGAAAAAATGTGTGTTGGTACAAAATATGAAGATACAAACATATTGTCTTACAACAGGTCATCTACGGACAAAAATGTGTTGTTGATAGAGTTCTCAAATGCGCAGACAGCAAGGTACAATGTACTCTCCACACACACAAAGTTTAAT
Organism: Mytilus coruscus; assembly: GCA_017311375.1. Lineage (NCBI taxonomy): Eukaryota > Metazoa > Mollusca > Bivalvia > Mytilida > Mytilidae > Mytilus > Mytilus coruscus. Next base: position 74,025,284 of record CM029601.1, read on the forward strand.
ATTAAACGTCAATAACCGATCAGACATGGCTCAGTATTTGTAATCCTGCTTAGCATATACAATATTAATCCTGGTATATTTGATGAGTTCATTAGACATACGGACACCATTTAAGCATCGGGTTTACCTGTAGAACGGAACCATAGTTCTATATCCTCGTCACCCTTGGAATATGCTTAGTTCTGAATACATTATGATATTGCGCTATTTATTTGGTAATGTTTGGTGCTCTTACAAATTTCATTTAAAACACCGTTTTTTTCATTTTGCCGATTTAGTTGTTAATACATGTATCGAGTGATGGTTTTGTAAGTTATATATATAATTAAGTTCGTCGTATAAAATGTCAATTAAGGACACGATGATGAATTATGAAATTTTATCGTTTTGTACTGATTGTCATATTCAAAGGCTACAATTGATTCAAAATACTTGCAAAACAGCACTATGATTGTTTTAAATGACAAGATTATTGTAAGCTGCTGGATTATATACCATTGACGTATACGATGAAGAAATAAAAGATCGGAGTATATCTATTAGAATAGTTTCCCTTATTCTTAGCTGATTCATCCCTTTTCAGATCTGTTGATTATTTATTTTTAATCACGTGTGGTTCTTTTTATCTCAATTCTTCGTTGGTGAAAATTCAATTATGATGTCAAATATTATTGGTTTCCTCTGAATTTGCTATTGTAACGCCTGATGTCACATTGAAAGAACACATGTTTCTGCAGATCATTTGAAAAGAAGAATTTAGTTTGTCTGCATATCGTCCAAAATAACTAGTGAAACAGATTCTACCTCCAAATCTCGTGCAGTACAAAATTTCTCCACTCTCAACAGTTGAATTTTGAATATTTCAAACTCTCGGCGAGCCTCGCGTTTTAAATTTGAAAATTCCACTGTCTCAATTGGAGAAATATTGTATTTCTCTCAATGCAGTGGTAAAATCTATATTTTATTGAATGCTTAGTCAAAATATTTTTTGTGTAAGATGTAAGTTTCCTTGCAAATAACAAAACTCTGTTGTTATCACTGATCAAAATATAAAAGCAAAAGCAACTCCTGATTTAAACAAGAAAGCATTGTTAAAACCTACAAACTACAAGTATTCATGTACTAGTCTCCAGTTAAGAATCTCTTCGGTGGTTGATTTTCTTTACATCTAAATATTTATGTTTTATAGGGAATTGTGTGTTTGATCAATGATAGTGTGTTTGATCAATGATAGTGTGTTTGAACCCACCTTTCTTACTCATCTGTGTGAACTATTCTCATCACTTGGCATTCGTCGTCCGTTAACTTTTATAAAAAAAATCTTCTCCTCTGAATCTACTGGTCTAATTGGAACCAAACTTAGACACAATAATCCTTGGGCAGTATTGTTTAAAAAAACGGGTCCATTTTTTGGGGTTTTGCTTATTTTCTATTAACTATATAAAATAAGAGACGAAATGATCAGCAAGACAAGATCTACACATAAGTAAAATTTTGCTGAAATTGTTTGTCGACTCTTTATCTAAGTAACTGCTCTCAATTGACGGTTGTTCTATCCTTCTTTTGTGTTTTCGGCAAAAACCAAAAGATAGATAGAAACTAAACAAAAAAATGATCAGCAATGCAATAACAACAAAAAAGACATTTTTGTCTTGAATTCTATTCTAGTCTACAATGTTGGGGAGCATCCATTGTTGAAGGCGCACATATACCTAGGTGAGCAACCCATGCTCTTCAGAGCCTCTAGTTTTATTTATATTCATCACATCACTGGACATAAAGCAGATTGTCAGTTACTTACCAATGTTGCCTATTTACGGGCAAAACAAGACAGCGCATGTTGTCGTGCTATGCATACCCCCATTCGTAATTCAAAGTATCGGTAAATAGGTTTTTGACAGATCAACATAGTGCTATAAAATTTCTTCACTCTCAACAGTTGAACAAGTTCAATAAGTTACAACTCTACCAAGCTGCTGACCGAATATGTATGACAAATAGCAGATCAAACGTCTAATGATTATAAAAAATCTTAAGTAAATGTTAAAAAATGTAAAAAATATGTGTACACCTTTGAAATCTGTTAAAATAACTGCTTGGAAATATGTTTCCATTATGCAATTTTAGTTTAGTTCATATCGGTAAATATTCTTTATTCTGCAGCTAGCACATTTCCTGTCTACATTGCCTTTAATTACCAAATATAATAACAATCTGATATTTCACCGATTTCATGTCGCTTCACTTTTCTTAACACTTGGGGCTTCTTTCGGGGTTTGTGTTTTTACATTTTAATAACTTTATTTACAATTATTGTAGCCATGTTATACCTGCAATTAAAAAAAAAAAGCAAATTAGATCAATGTCAGAAATAAATCCATCTTTTTTGTCTTTGGAACGAAACTGATGAAGGGCACGAACAATTTCACCCTTCCCAAGTTTTTAAGCCTAATAACAAATTGTTGATATGTTTGTGACATTGACCCAGCTGTTCAATCACACAAACGTTGACATTGGCATTTATTATACCTTATCTCACTTTCATAATATGATTACAACTTTTTTCGTACCTAATATTTAAGAAAAAAGTAGTACAAATAAAAGGGGTTGGATTTAGGGTAAACTCATTTTCTAAAGAAAGAATTATTTACACCAACTGATTATATCTTGCTTACAAATACAGCTAATTTGTAATAACACAATGAAGTCCTCTGCGTAACGTTCATCAATATGTTATTGTACTAATGATGGCAGTCTCTAATCTATGATTAAAATGTAAAACACTATGTTATTGGTAATACAAAAGTGTTTCGTAATTTATAGCCATCTTGTCGAGTCTGTCAAATGAAATAACTCATGTTATTAAACTAGCTTATTTTGACAGCATAAAACATTAAAGAAATGCAATAATTGACTAAAATAATGCGTTTATTATTAAATCCAGGAAAAAGTATTGGGGTTTCTCAATACACATTCCTTTATTGACGTGGCAACGATTGTGGTTGGTGCGTTTACAGATATTCTAGGACTGTGTTCAAAGTTATAAACTTCATCATTGGACAGGAATTCATTTGTCGCGATCACTACACGCAGGGTCCATGGCAGCAGGATTAGGGATTAACATACTGTGTAGACAGAGAGTCTTCAGAGTGGATATCTTCGTTTCTCTTGTCGTGTCCTTAGATTTCCTCTCTAAGTTGCGATCTTATGAGTATCCTCACAGGCAAAATGTATAGCCAACCCCACCATATACTAAATGTACATATCCAAGGAGAGGAACCTGTAGCGGAACAGTACTGTTACAATCTTCTATGGATTACAAATTTAATAAATTAATAAGCTTTAAAATATTTCAAATTGGGAGTCAGGATATTGTCATAAATAACAGTCAAGCAACCATATCGTATCTCAAGCTACAAATAGGCCAGAGTAAGTCAGATATAATCTTCAGGCGTTAACATTTTCGACTTTGTCGATAATTTGGTATAGTTGCAATGTATAATATTTAGTCATCTTTACTATTTTCTTATTTCTTGTGTTTTCTCCCCTGTAAATATGATACTATATACAATAACACACGTATGGTTGGAGTTGATACGCCCTCCAGCAATTTAAGGTCTTTAGAAACATTATAATTTCCTTTAAGAATGTTTGTCATTCTTGCAAAAAAATGTCAATTGCAAACCGGTAAAGCTTAAATTAAATGAGTCACTATGTATATTTTAGTTCTCAAAACATTACTTTTTCGTGCACAAAACCGGCTTCCGTCGTTATAAGGATTAACTTTATTTTTCATTAAAGCTAAAATATTCCGATGATAGTTGGCGATGCGATAACCTATTTAGATAAAATCGAAGATTATATAACTTCTAATACTCTTGTACATAATTGACATTAATATAACTGTTGTGGTTCAAGTTTTGTCTTTCATGTCGGTCTTTTTTCTTAATTCTGTGTGTTTGTTCTCTTTAATTACGTTTGATAGACGGATCATACGTACTTTGTTTCCTCTACAATATTATGATTTTATCATATGTTATGTACTTCTATTTTAATGAATATAAACCACTGGATGCAGTGAAGATCTAATGTCTTCATCCGTCCAAAGTTGCAAATAGATTTAGTATGTTTGTCTTTACAAGAAAGACGTAAATTGTTGTAATCTGATGATTGGCAATCTAAAGAACCCCATTGACGTAATGTTTCTCTTATATGGAAACAATAATGAGAAAACGAAGACTATTACAAGTACGGTATTGGAACTGCTATCTTTAATACCTTGTAAGTAGCTCGGATTACTTCATATACAATGTAGGTAGATATCACAGTGTTGGTGGAATATACGTGAACTCGTCTTAACACCAGAAGGTATTGGAGTTGCTATCTTTAATACATTAAGTAGCTAGGATTACCTTATATATAATGACAGCAGATATCACTGTAACAGTGTCGGTAAAATATGCGTGAACTCGTCTTAATACCAGAACAAATCTATTTATTTTACAGTAAAAGTTCGTCAGTAAGAAAGACTGATTAGTATCACAAGCCTAGTATCAAGTATGTTGGTACTGGCATCAAAATATGGATTGTGTTCTATATTAATTTGCTATTTTAAATTTTTAAATCATTTCAAATTAAGGACTGTATCTCCTTCATGAATAGCTTTGAAGCCTTGTCCGGGTTTGGCTTTCATTTGATTATATTTGGTTTTAGTAGCTCTTTAACGGTTGCATTAAGTTTTTTGACAAGAGACATTGATTGTCGAAATGTCCAGTTGGTGCAATAACATTGATACTGTTAATTTTATTCATGACATATTTCTGATACTTACAGTGTAGGAAAGAAAATACATAAATATAATCATTTTTTTATGTTTACCTTTTGCAATTAAAGCATTCATCCTAATTCATGGCATGTTGGGTATATTGTTTTGCTTTTAAATGTATCTATAATTTTCTAACCATATAGGATTGGTAAAAGTTGGCAAGATAGATCATTAGCGAGAAAATTATACGCCTTACACATGTTACAATCTGGTTAATCAGTTTAAGTGGTATCTGCAATATTGCTTCTGAAGGGTACTATATGTGCCAAAACTAAACATAAACCTTTCAAAAATTTCAATCATTTCTCACCTGTAAGAATCAAAAATCAAGGTTTTGAAGGAAATGTTAAGTTCTCTTTGTCAAGATCCAGAAACTTAAAGGATAAATATATTTCCTATCACCATATTTTGTATACTGTTATATAGTAATTATTAGGCTAAGCTGTAATATGTTTAATTATTTTTTTTAATCTTTTACATGATGTCTGTCTTTTCTTGTTTTGTTTTGTTTTTTTATATTTTGCTATGGGGTCGTCAGTTTGGTTTCGACTTGTGAGGTCATAACTCCAGTCTCTTGTAAAATAATTCCTACTGAATAAAAAAGTATTAACAAAAATTCCGAACTCTAAAATGGGGAAGTCCATAAAAATGACAAAATCAACGTTATCAATCAACAAAACGAGTTAAAAAAAACCTGACTCGGTACAGTCATTTTCCGAAGAAAATGGTGGGATAGATAACCTCTAATGATCTAGAACTTCTGAAACATTTACAACTGTAATGTAAGCGGCTTGGATCCAACTTTTATAAGGCGCACCTTACAAAAAGTTTAACAAACGCCAATTTTAGGACGCGCTTTACTTTTTTTTTTAGATCTTCATCAGACATGCTTTGAAAGCCAAATAGTTATGATGTTTGAAGACATCAAATCCAATATGGAACAAGTTAAAAAGTTGACAATATAGATTGCCACTTCATTTAATGGCTTAAAATGATCAGCTTTTACGATTTTGAGTTATAGCCTTAATTATAGTAATAACTACTATAGTACTCTTTAAACAAACAGGAATCAAAATTTGTTAATGTTAATATTTAAAGCTGCTATTCGACCATTATTTATACAACTATTAAAACATTTAGATTGTCATATTGCATTGATATTGATCGAATTAATAAAATAAAAAAAGATGATTGTTTTGCCTTTAAAATGTTTTACGCAGAAATGGGGAACATATTATGTTTTGTATACGTAAATGCACAAGATTGAATACATTTAGATATTGGGTCTCATGACAAATATTTATAATTCTTTTTTCTAATTGCATAAATAAATACTAGACATTGTTAATGTTGTCTGGTTGGCGACAAGGTGGTTTAGAGACTTCCCCTATAGGTTATTTTGTTTGTCCGATTGATATTGTCAAAAACATTGTAATATATCTTGTCATATAATTCCTGTTATTTGTCGCTAGTGTCATGGATGGATATTGCTACACCGAAGTTACATTACTGCGGATTATTCTTGTGAGCCCTTTAACTGATTGCATAAACAAGATATATAAACAAAGACAAAAAAATTTAATGCTATTATTAACTTTGATATCTCAAAAGCAACTTTAACCATATTAACCACATCTGCAAGGTAAATGATGCTAATTTTATTAGTAACCCAATAACAGGTTAAGTCTCTCTTAAAATGAAGTATTTATTACTTGCATTTGGGATCAGTTCTAACATCTCTTATTAAAGTCTGGTAGGAACTGTCAGGAGAACTGTTCTAAAACTGACTGTTGAACAGATCTCCTGGCGCCTTTAGAACAGTTTCTGACAGAAGCAGTTCTACTATTGAACAGATTCTGACAGCTCGGTACTTATGCTTCCCGCCATTGTGTTTTGATGCTGTGGTCATTTTTTGTATTCTTGTCTTTCATTTTTGCTTGTGTGCTTTGTCTACATGCCATTTTGTTTTTCCTTGTCGACATATTTGTTTGTTTTTATAGTGATTAAGATCATAACACAATGTTGACTGCTGTACCCCTATTTTTGACATTTTTACCTATTATGTCTGTTTTGTTCACACATTGTTGTCAATGTTATGGAATTTTATGCGACTATCATACAAGTGAGAGGTTTAACTAGCTATAAAACCAGGTTTAATCCACCATTTTCTACATAAGGAAATGTCTGTACCCAAGTTAGGAATATGACAGTTGTTTTCTATTCGTTTCATGTGTTTGAGCTTTTGATTATGACATTTGATAAGGCAGTTTTTTAAATTCTGCAAATTCTACCTTGAACGAATCCTAAAAGTTAAATCTCTAGAACAGTTTAAGACAGCTCTATATATTAATATAGTAATTTATTTAATCTATTTATGCAATTAAATATATTATTTATTAATATATTTGTTCAATTTAATATATATAATTATGTATTTCATAATTGCCATTCATTTTATTTATTTATTTTCTTTTCATTTACTAATCTACTTCAGTTTTTGTCTACATGTATATCATTTCAAACATTCTTGAATATCGTTGTTTCTTTTACTGCTTAATTGTTTCTTAAACATAAAAAAAAAAACATTTCTTTTTTTATACGCTAACACAATTTCAGTTGTTATTACGTACAATTGCTTTTAAATATTATGAAAAACCCCGTACATGACAAATCATTTATTAGAACAGTTTCTTTGACACACTATTTTGACAGAACTGTACTTACTAACACTATTTTGTTTTCACTACAACATTGGTAACTTATTTAATTCATACTAGAGCACACTTAAATGTCGATATTGAAGATTTTTTTTTTCAATTTCCTGACCGCCTCGGTGGTCTCGTTGAAGCGTGTTTGCTCGAGTCTGGGAGGTCGTAGGCTCGAGCAACAGTCGGGTCAAACCAAAGACTTGAAAATTTGTATATGCTGCTTCTCTGCTTAGCACGCGGCATTAGGGTGACATGTCATCCGACGGACTGTAACCTTGTGAACTAGCACGTTAAAAATCCGGCTCAGCGTATCATGATAGTACAAAGCAGGATTTATACTCATATCACATTATCATGTTCTCGTCCTGAATATGCATTAGATTTTCCACTGGACGACACCGATCGATCCATCCATCCATTTTCAATTTCTCCCCATATCTCGAAATCTGTAAAAGATAGTAAAAACTATACATTGAAATATTGATCGATAGAACATCTTCAAAATGCCATTATAACTGAAACACATATCGACACCTAATACGAGTGTCGACAAGATGGTTTAAAAATTTCTTTTGTCTGATTGTTATCAAGAAATACATTGTACTATAAATTGACAGGTTATGTCTGTTATTTGTCTTTATTGTTACCACTGTTGTCAAGAATGAATATTTCTACACCGAAGTCACATTACTTCGGAACATTGTCGTGAAATAACCCTATCATAAGCAACCATAGAACCCATTAACTGATTGCGTAAATGAGAAATGCAAACAGAGATAAAATATTTAAATGTTATTATGACCTTTGATATCTCAAAAGCGACTTTAATTTTTTTACTCCTTCTGAAAGTTTAAGAGTAACCCAATAAGAAGTTAAGACCTCTAGTGATAAGGTATTTACTTTCTTACTAAGACCATTTTTTCACTGCAATACTGGTTGCTAATTTAATTCATGCTAGAACACTGTGGTTGTTAATTTAATTTAATTCATACAAGAACACACCAGCTCCCTTTAATATCGTTTTTTGAAGATTTTTTTACAATTTTCGCCTATATCTCGAAAACCTAAATAAAAATCTACACAGAAATATTGATCAATAGAATATTTTCAAACATGACATAATAGCTGACATAAAAAGCAATACTTAAATGGAGTACAATAAAAGGAATTTACCATATAAAATTGCGATGTTTGACACATTATAGATAACATTAATATCTTCAATCGTGATATTATTATAGACAGACAAACTAAACCAAAATGAGCTTCAATATAGGATTAAGAAAATGTAAATAACTGAAACTAGTGACTTAACTTTACAGGAGTCATTGCCCTTAACTGACGTTTTGCATGAATCCAATTACAAATTACAGTTTTGTCTTTTTTTCTTGAAAAAGATTACAGGAACTGTAAGTAAGAAACAGATAAAAAAACTAGAAAATCAACAAAATAGTACATATGACTGAAACCATAACTTAACTCCTTTTAGTAGTTATTGCCTTTGAATGACGAATTTTGAGTTATGAATTGTGATGCCCATCCATGATAGCAGATGAGCATTATGCATAGTCCTTTATAATATGAAAACAACACGTTATAAATTGTATGCGTCCGAGGCGCTTTTCTGGATTTACCTTCATCAGGAACGCCCAAAGCCGAATATTTGAAGGCCAAGGATGTATAGAAACCGTTGAAGCGTTATATTACCAAATAGGACCTAAAATAGCCAAATCCATGTAAGGTCAACTTTGCCTGAGGGAGTTGAAACCTTAGTTCCTTTATCAGTCGATCTGTCCCGTATAAGGTTCACTGTTTAAATATATGCAAAACTGGTTGTGACCCAGATGTCATGGTTCTCTGAACATCGGAAAGGGGGGTGGGGCTGCTGAGCGTTTGCAAACATGTTTAAGCTGTCATACAGTCTATAGTTAATGAGAAATTAAATTCATTCCTGCAATCTTCAAATTTATTTTTCGTATGGATGTTGCTCATTGTTGAAGGTTGTACAGTGAGCCATAGTTGCCTACATTGACGTCACTTGCTCACATTTCTTTATGTTATCTATAAATGTAATATGTTAAAGTTTTGGTTTAAGGTAGGTTAAAGTTTTTGTTTAAGGTAATTTTTGGTTACATCAAATTGAAACCTAGTATTGATTGACAAAAAGGAAAACCTAATACATTTATCAACAAATCATATTAAAAAAATAAACATTATTTCTGGATTGAGACAGGTACTTTCAAAGAAAAAAAAAACGGATTTCTGAAGTCAAACTTCCAACTTACATGAGAGTCATTCATGGTTCAAAGATATTTCTTCCCAATGGAAATACTTAAAACGTTTTACTTGGACGCAATGAATTTTATGTCAGTCAGATACTACTAATCTGTAGGCAGATAATTTTAGACAAACTCTAATCATATCCGATTGCTATGAGAAACAGCGTTTCTCGGTGCAGCTGAAAATGAAAATTAGAGCATATTGGTACATTAAATGCCTATATCGTGGACAGTTGTGAGCAGAAAGAATTAGCATTTATTCTATTGTTAGAATGAATAAATGGAGATTCAATGAGACAGCATCCTGACACTATTTGTCATTTTAAAACCCGTTTTGCTTTTAAGCATACTTCCTTGGCGTGTTTTTAATTTGTGGTGTGGAGTTTTGTATGAGTGGGTGTATAATATTTCAATTGTTTTTCTTGTTATTGGTTTTTTAAAAAGTTCTACTATTTGCTAGTTTCCGTGCATTTCACATCAAAAGATTCAAAGCATTATGGACTATTCAGCCGTCGTCAATTTATGGAGATTTGAGATTGAAGTTTGCATTATTTCGACATATGTAAATGATTTCATTGACGTAAAGAAACGTTAGAAAAATTGCTTCTGATCACATTATCCTTATGTTTTGTGCATAATACATTTACAATTAAGAAAATTTATTTGAAGCAATTCTTATAGAATGGTATGTTTATTAAACTTTCCGCTATGAAGCTGGTGTCATTTACTGAATAATTCAGTTATTTTGTAACCGGACAAAAACATGTTATATAGGATAAAAGTAAGGATGCAACGAATACAGAATTCAAACCTATGTCCAAAATAGTTCTGCCCTAGAATAATTCACGCCTTTGACTGTTCTAAGGTAGAACTGTGAGAATCAATTCTTAGGTATAACTGTTCGAAACTTATGATGTAATGTAGAGCTGCCAGGATCAGTTCTAGGATAAAACTGTTTTAATATTTTAGAACTGTCAGAATATGTTTTAAAATAAAACAGTTACAAGTGGCACGAAATAGAGCAGGGGCATTTAGCTGGGTATTAGATACAGTGGATTGAATGATAAAAGTAACTCCAGTCTTGGATTAATGTTATAGTTCTGTTATCTCTAAATGTTAATAATTCATTTTCAATCAAAAATATTTTAATTTGTTTATAATAAATCTAAAGCAGTACGGAAGTATACTTTTAAAATTTCCGCAATAATTATGACAATTTCAAGGTGTAATGTTTCTTTAAAGAAACAATTATACAGGTGGTTATGTTTTCATTACAGATAACATATTTGGATTACACAGTTAAAACCGACAATTACGAAATTTGGTGCCAGATACGACTAACTCAGTGTATGCCTGGGGTAAAAATTCTTAGTGTTTCGAATAATTCAACATTTTGTAAAGATTTTAATTGATAAAATATAAACATACCAATGATAATTCATGTCAACACAAAAGTGCTGACTAATGGGTTGGATATATCCTTATAGACGAATCGGAAACCACCATTTGCATCGACCATGTGGTTTTAAAACTATCAAAGATAACAGGCTTATAATTTGCTACGTTTAAAAATGCTGGATTAGAACTGCCCAAAACCGTCCTAGTTATATAAAAAGAGTAGCTTACCGATGTTCAGATGTCATCAATCTATTATAAAGATACGAATCAAGGTAACAATTTTTTTAAGATACGCACGACCTCGAAAATGAACAAAACGGGGAACGCTGACTGAGTAAGCGTCTCCTGCTATGCATGCATCATCTGTCATAACTGTCCAAAACGGTTCTAAGGTTGTGTCGCTTCTATCAGACACTGCATGTGCTAAAAGGGAAGAACTGATCTTCTGATCCTGATAGGTTTCAAGAGACGTTAGCAGTGATCACATCTATAGCTTTATGTAACATAATTGTGAATACAATGGGTGTCCATTATCGATTCAATTTCTAAATTATTATCAGTGTTGTTTCTGAGTATTCATACGGGTTTTATTTATTCCAATATAACGTGATAACTTCTATGAATAACGCTTCAGTAATACATTTAGGGTATTCATTGTCGTCCTTGATAAAACCATTTCGATTTAAATTTGTCAAAAAAGTCTGATCAAAATCATGTGATTCGTTGCTGGAAATTCAAGCTTTATTGTAAAATGAGTAAAAACATTTATTCAATCACGAATACTAGCATGTATTGTCCAGGAAGTCGCGATTCAGCTGTTTACATTCGAATTCGTCCCGATTATCCCGTTCTTAATCCGATTTCTATTTTTGCATGATGAAAACCAACGAATTTGTCCCGATAGCGTCCTGATTTTCCTGAATATGATCCTACAGAGATTAGGCATTGACCAGACAGTAAACCGACGATTATGGTTTGTATCTAAAAGATCTTGACTCCATCAGGAAGAAACGGCAATGAAAATTTTCTCCAGATCATGCCCGTTCCTAAGTGAAATCATCAAGACAACACAGGACAATATTTCAATTTTGATCCGATTCAGCAGAATCTGTCCCAACATAGTCACGAGTTTCCCAAGTGTTACGGGACGCACCTAACTATCGGGAATGATTGGCTAACCTCTAAGGACCATAGCTGATTCGTTACGTAAACGACTGCCTTCAAAAATGATAGGTCATTGCAGATTATGAGGATAGTAGATAGTAGATTTTTTTTCACTTTCCGTGTCGTAGAGCTGTCTGATCTCAAGCGGGAGTAATAATAGGTAATGTGTTAATTCAGTATCAAACCTCTTCTGTAAGTACTATTACTATGACAAAAACATCGAATCAACGGAGAAATGTCAATGTCTCATGCTTCTATAGATGTGTTGTTTTTAAAATTTGTTTTTGTAAAGAATATCAGCTTAAACAACAACACATGTATCACGCTACATGTAGGTGTTATACATATCCACTAAAACGTGAAAGCATTATTTTTTTTAGACTAATCGAACATTATGATCTATTGTTCGTCTTTAACTGAACGATATGTTATTGCATCCAGAATAAAAATTAAATAAAATAGAAGATGTGGTATGATTGCCAATGAGACAACTCTCCACAAGGGACCAAATGACACGAAATTAACAACTAAAGGTCACCGTACGGACCCATACCGCATAGCTATAAAAGGCCCCGAAATGTCAAATGTAAAAATATTCAAAAGAGAAAACTAACGGCCTAATTCATCTACAAAATAATGAACGCAAAACAAATATGATACACAGAAACAAACGACAACCACTGACTTATAGGCTCCTGGCTTTGGACAGGCACATACAGAATGTGGCAGGCGCCGATCCCTGCTTCTAACTTGGGACCATGGTGTAACAGTACAACATAAGAACAAACTATAAAACTCAGTTGAAAAAAGGCTTAACTCAAGTCTGGTTGACTGGCGTATTCATTAAGAAAATGTATGAGTGGTTTTAATTTAGACCTTTGCAACAGCTTAGCTGTGCAAATCACTTGAATAAAGTAGACTAGTGTTAGTTAGTTTACATGAATAAAATATGAAATTGATATCTTTTGAAAATATATGTCTATTGTCGTACGTCAGTTTATGAATGGCTAAACGATATTTAAATTCCAGTGTAGAGGAAATAAATAGTAAAGATATATGTAACATGTTTAACTGTTTAACCTTTGTTATTTGTTTGTTTTTCGATATTTTACTGTGCGCCGAATGACTTACAGGCATCAGTCAATTGCTTTCATTCTTTTATAACACGTATGCTTCACGTGTATCTTTGTTTTCAGTATATTATCGCATCCGACCTGTAAAAAAAAGTTATATATTTTTTTTCTTGATGTTGCCTGATCTAGAGAAACAAACTTTGTCGTGGTACTGTATCATATTTGTTTTTCGTTATTGTTTTATCATAAATCAGGCCGTTGGTCTTCTCGGTTAAAATTGCTTTATATTTTGTCATGTCGGGGCTTTTTATAGTTTACTATCCGCTATGGGTTTTGCTCATTGTTTAAGGCCGTACGATGACATATAGTTGCTTATTTCCACGTCTTTTGGTCTCTTGTGGATAGATATTTCTTTTGAAATCCTATCACGTCTTCTTATTGTTATATTCCTTCTTAAAAGGATCAGCTTGTCAAAAGAAATATGATAATCTGCGTAACAACGTTTCTCATCAACGAAGGCCAAATCACATTACAATCCTAAAATTGTATTTCACGCAAAGCTTATTACAAAATATAGAAAAAATAAATTTTCTTATTAATATTCATCTATATTGATATTATACAGATAACGGTATTATATTCTTTTATAATTCAAATCGAAAGAAATTAGACTTCTAATTGATAACATAATTTAATGTAATCATAGTCTATCTATTTAGCTTACAGCCAACTCGAGTTATAGTTCTTTGAATCTTTATTTTAATACTGTTCAATACAGCACTTCTCCCACGTATTTAGACCACAATTATCGTCACATTGTCTTGATAGGCTACGAATATAATTAGTTCTGGGGGTATTTTTCAACGTTTTCATTCATGAATTTGATTATTTGACGACATTAAAATTGCTCATTCTGTAATGTTGTTAACTAGTTAATGTATCTTAAAGAAAAATCAAGCGAAAACACTTATTCACTTATGAAAGGTTTATATTATGTTAGCACCAATGAATTATTAAAGCTACCTAACACTCTGAAATATACTGAAAATAAGATTTTAATTGGCCTCACATTAAGTATCTAAACAGTACTACACTTCAACAATGCCCGAGTCGGGTATCACACTGAAAAAATTGAATATGAAGAAAAAACTCTTGTATATAGTTCGGGTTCAGAGTAAAATGATCGTTTAATTACAAGCGTACCACATAATGGTTATTCCAGAAACAAGCGTCTATATTAATTGGTTTATACTTCTGTTTTTAATGTTGTACTAATGCATGCGCAAGGAAAGGTGCATATAAAGTGAAAACTAAGATTCCAACTACCTCATATAACCTTCCTTTAGATCTGGCACGTTCGAGACCAAATATTGTCAAACCTCCTTAACCTTATGATAGATATAAGAAGATGTGGTATGAGTGCCAATGAGACAACTCTCCATCCAAGTCACAAATTGTAAAAGTAAACCATAATAGGTCAAAGTACGGCCTTCAACACGGAGCCTTGGCTCACACCGAACTGCAAGCTATAAAGGCCCCAAAAATGACTAGTGTAAAACCATTCAAACAGGAAAACCAACGGCCTAATCTATATAAAAAAAAAGAGAAACGAGAAACACTTGTGAACCACATCAACAAACGACAACCACTGAACATCAGGTTGGATGTTGGATAAAACAATATTAAATGAATGTTCATAAAATGTTTATTACATAATACAATTCTGCACTTTAAGCTCAATTTAATGAATACAAATGTGTTTTCTTCGATTTTATTTTTGTAATACTTTTGTTTGTAGTTTTTCTTAACGAATGAATGTCATTTCCAAATCAATGCGAGTTTGAGGTTAAATGTTTCTAATGCTTCTATATACAGGGTGAGGAAACATCCGTCAGAAATTCCACTGAAGACATTTTTGAGAAAGTGACAAATAAGTATTGTCATTGATCATCTCGTATTATATTAAAACAAGTGCACCAAGTCAGGAATATGACAGTTGTTTTCCATTCGTTTGATGTGTTTGAGTTTTTGATTTTGCCATTTGATAAGGGACTTTCCGATTTGAATTTACCTTGGAGTTCGGTATTTTGTTATTTTACTTTTTAATACCCTGTAGAACAGACATTTCATATACATTTTTTCCTATTCTCTTGTCATACTAAAAGCTTACAAGTATTCCTTACACTTCCAAACATAAAGGTAGCACTGGTAATCGTTGATAAGCCGACCAGTAAATAATTTGAAAAGAACAAACACAAATTGAATATTTATAATATATACATATGCTTTATCTTCAATTTAGCTCTGCAATGTTAGACCTGCAAATTTGCAGGAGGCAACATTTTGTTTTTCCCTGTGCGGGATTTGAACACATATGCACTGTTTTCAGTTCTAAACACCACTCGGCCAAATAGGCTATATTAAATATAGCTTTCGTAGTCGAGATATGCATGTCCTCGTAGGATTTATCTAGTATAAACGTTATACAAAAATACCTACTTCCAAGGCAAATTCAAAAAGGGTAAGTCCATACAAACTGACAAAATCAAATGCTTTCAATCAACGGAACAAGTGAAAATCAAATGTCTGACTTGGTACAGGCATTTTCCGAAAGTAACACAGTATTTGATATATTTTTATCATATGGACGGTATTCTTTGCAGATCAGTTGTGATTATCTGTCGAAAAGGATAGTAATTGCAACCACTTGTCCAATTATGCGATACATTTGAAGATGGCAAAAAGTACAGATTTTTGACGTATAACATTACATATCCGTATAGTAATGTGCAATTTACTTGATAATATTTGCCTTCTGAATTGTATACAGTTTATCGGAAGAAGGCCTTTTGAAATTAAAACACTTGTAAAAATTCTTTACAACTTAAAACTGAAGCAATTATTTGGACCTGAATTAAAATTAAGACATGATCAAACAGTATTTTGGCATGCATTGCAAATGGCTGATATTTTTGTTCAAACATATTGTTTTTCTTAAATTGTTTAATATTTCACAGCGGTATAACATGTTACTTTAATTATTCTTCCTTTAGTTTATTTATTTTGTATTTACATTGTATCATAGATCAAATTTATTTGTTCAGTGTATGTTCACTGGTGTTAATATGTCTTTTGATTGAGTTAAGCCATTTCAATTGATATTTTATACTGTGTCTTTCTATGTTGTGATGTTACACTATTGTTTCAGATAAGGGTGAAGGTTTGGTACCATTAAAACTCGCTGCAATTGTTTGCACCTGTCCTAAGTCAGGAATCTGATGTTCAGTAGCTGTCGTTTGTTGATGTGGTTCATAAGTGTTTCTCGTTTCTCGTTTTTATATAGATTAGACCGTTGGTTTTCCCGTTTAAATGGTTTTACACTAGTAATTTTGGGGCCCTTTATAGCTTGCTGTTCGGTGTGAGCCAAGGCTCCGTGTTGAAGACCGTACTTTGACCTATAATGGTTTACTTTTATAAATTTTGACTTGGATGGAGAGTTGTCTCATTGGCACTCATACCACATCTTCTTATATCTATAGTCATTTCATATATATTTTCAATGCAATAAATGTAGTTCTGTTCAGGCATTTTGCTTACAGATAATTAAAATCTGTTCCTTTTAAGACTGGTTATAACATTAACGGTACCAATTTTTTCTGCACCATGAGATACTGTTATACATGACTTTTGCTGTTTATATACTTTTTTACACAGCTGATCAAGTATTCAAACATTCAACATCATTTGGCTTTCAATTTTTTGCATTTGAGCGTTCACAAATAAGATGAATCCAGAATAATCCTTCGCACGCACCTTATAGAAAAACAAAGAATAAGGAGTATTCATCCATGAGACAAAAGCAATACATGTACAGCAAAAACACACAAAAAGCAAAGGAACACCGCTTTAATTGCTGTTCTTCATCTGAAAGTCACAATGAGGCCTTCAATACGGAGCAAAACAATAAGTTTAAGACGGACGCTAGAACCGGTTTGTATAGTTTGTAAAGTGTTATTTTCATTTCATATACACATGTCCAACAATATATACTGAAATGCATTAAATGACTTAACTGTATGGAATTGACGAAATAACTGTTAAAGGTAAATACTGAATTGATTTACAGAGAGAAAACTATTCAAATATACTGTAGGTAAGCACATTTGAAAAAAATGCATATCACGATTATATTGAGTCATGTCGGAACGTGCTCATATAAAAAGAGTTGTTTCATACTAAATTTCATTTTCTATAGTAGTTTTATTTTTCTTTGTCTTTAGTTAATAAATTTGGTATATCATGTTTTTTTTTTCTCTTTATATAAAAGACTGATGTTCATATAATTCCTCTCATAAATCTGAATCTTCCATGCTTTAGTTTTAAGTTTCTTAAATTGAAGGTATTTTCGATATGTTTGGTTATTGAATGTTCCGTTCAACACATCAAAGGACTTGTTGTAAACTGTTTTTCATTTTTATTTAGGACAATGGAACCTAAAATATATGTCAATGAATAAATATGTCTGATTTCTGTGGAACTTGAATACTGGTATTTGATTTGTATATTCACCAATAACCTTTAGAGAGAATGTTTTCGAAACATGCAGACTTTTTATCATTGACTTTATCTTTGATTTATATTGTTAGTTTCAAATCCGAATTTGTTTGTAATAATTTCCGAAATATTTTTCTTGCACAAATTCCGTCAACATGACTATGGCCAACAGGAGATGGTTACTTATTATTTGAAGTACCTGATGACATTTTCATCCATCAAATTGAATCAACTGAAAAGTTTATAAATTCAATTTCACAATGAATTACGCGAGAAGTAGTATATTGTAAGTAGTTATTAGATTTAATTAGTCTTTGGTCATCTTCAGGGAAGGTACTTAGTAGCAAGTAAGGATTAAAGTTGGAAAAAATCGATTTTTATCTAATCATAACATCCATTTAGGTATATAGTAGACATGACCGTGGACTTGTAATCCAATTATTGAGTATGTATGGCGTTACTAACAACCATCTATAAAATGAACGGGATTAGACGTCTCTATGCGGCGACATCATAAGTCATTTAATAAGACTTTATTGCAAGGTCATCTTGGTATCCAATCCCATTTACACAAACATTTTCTTCGAAAGTTAATTCATTGAAATTTTGAATTTACCAATACATTTTGCATAAAAAAGTTTTTTTAATCTCCAGAGGAATAAATGAAAAATGACTAAGTATTGGAAATATTTCCATATTTCATAAAATTAGTTCATACGAAATATTAATAAACTTGAGAATGGAAATGGGGAATATGTCAAAGAGACAACAACCCGACCAAACAGCAGACAACAGCCGAAGGCCACCAATGGGTCTTCGACGCAGCGAGAAAATCCCACAACCGGAGGTGGTCCTCAGCTGGCCCCTAAATAAAATTGTGTACTAGTTCAGTGAAAATGGACATCACACTAAACTCCAAAACATATAAATGAACTAAAATTAAAAACATACAAGACTAACAAAAGCCAGAGGCTCCTGACTTGAAACAGGCGCAAAAATGCGGCGGGGTTAAACATGTTTTGTGAGATCTCAACCCTCCCCCTATACCTCTAGCCAATGTAGAATAAAGAAACACATAGCAATACGCACAGTAAAACTCAGTTTAAAAGAAGCCCGAGTCCGATGTCAGAATAGGTAACAAAAGAAACTGCGCAAAATGACAATGATACATAAATTAACAAAGGACTACTAGCAGTTACTGACATGCCAGCTCCAGACCTCAATTAAATTGATTGAAAGATTATGTATTCATCATATGAAAATGAAGTACAATCCCTCCCGTTAAGGGTTTTGTATCATACCATCATAAAATATATGAGAAGAACATAACCCGTATCATGCCAACAACTGGTTTTAGAATAAATGTGTTTATTTCCGATGTAAAGGCCCTGATGAGTGAATCAATATTAATACCAAAATATGTAA
Organism: Mytilus coruscus; assembly: GCA_017311375.1. Classification (NCBI taxonomy): domain Eukaryota; kingdom Metazoa; phylum Mollusca; class Bivalvia; order Mytilida; family Mytilidae; genus Mytilus; species Mytilus coruscus. The sequence continues at coordinate 74,044,710 of CM029601.1, forward strand.
TCCCTTATGACCTGACAACAGTATCGTAACTATATTCCTTCCGAATAAGTCTGTTTAAAGGTTTGGTTAGCTTTTGAGGTGAATGCCGACATTTTTGTGCTTTGTAAAGAATATTACCATCAAATATTGGATGTGAAATACCTGAACATATACAATGTCTGCATGTTGATTTATATTTACGAACGATGTCCTTGTACCGATGATAACATTTAGTAAATGATTTGACTAGTTTGTGATATTACATACTTGATGCCTACGATTTGCAACTTACAATGGTTTTGTTAAAGTTATATTTTATTAATACAATATTTACCTGTTAAAATGTTTCTTTCCGATTGATTTCCTCTAAAACTGTTCTCTAGGCCAATTGACCAATTTCAAATATATCTACGAATCAAAGTCTTTGTTTAGATCAATTTCAGGGCAAAAGTAGGGGATATGCTGTATTTAACCAGTTTAAGAATACACTATTTGTTAAAGATATAAAATTTGCAGTCAACATTCTTACTAGAAAACATTTCATAATTGTACATGTTGATATAAAATAACGCTATGTGGTATGATTTCCAATTGGACAAGTATCGACCAAATCGTCCAAAATTACATGGTTTTAATCAACTATTCTTAGGTTACCCTACGGCCGTCAACAATGAGCAAAACCCATACCAATACCGTATAAAAGCTTTATATAAAAGGCCCCGACATTAATGACTGCGAAACAATGCAAACGAAAAAACAACGACCTGATTCATGACAAAACAATATATGACAGACAACCAACGACTCCCACTGATTTACAAGCTCCTGACTTTGGACAAGCACATACAGACTGTGGCGGGATTAAACATGTTTATGAGCGCCCAATCCTTCCCTAATCTGAGACAATGAGGTAACAACGCAACATAAGAACAAACTGTAAACATCAGTTCGAAATGGCCCGACTCACCAGACTTGAACGAAGCTAAAAAAAATCCAACAAAAAACAACTATCATAAAGATAAAAGACAAAAGTACTGATCTAAGATTACTCACAGTTAATGAAATCTAGTTCAAAGCAAACAAAAACTAATGAGTAAATCATGTTCACCCAGAGCTTACATGCCCACCAGAATTACTTAACTTGGTTACATATGTATCTATATATTAAACAACTTTATATTTTAACATTGTAATCTTTGAACCATACCGATGCACTAGCGACATAAAGTAATGTAAAATATTCGTCTCCACCTTTAATGTGTGGTTACATTTGTAAATGCAAAACAGGGACGAAAGATACCAGAGGGACAGTCAAACTCATAGATCGAAAACAAACTGACAAGAGGTTGGAAGTAAATGCATACGGTAGTGCAGAGATTTCAGACTTATTGTCATGTAATGTACTGGTTATGATATTTATGTTGGCGATATTGATGGTATCTATGTCAGCGTTATTAGGATAAGAATCTTAGTATTACAAGGTCAGTCCCTGGAATGTTTTTCCTTTGTGTCATCCACATTATGTTGCATTGTTGCAGATCCAATGCAAATACCGTTAAATATTATATCATAATGTGCTGTGCAAATCTCACAAGTAATGAAATATAAATCAATGTTAATCATCTTCAAATATCATTCATTTCAAGAGCTTTATCCAATGGAGTTAGTTAAAAGATACCGTTGACAAACTCAATTACATAGTAATTTACAAATGTGCGAATCGTATAGTTTAGTGCAATACCTATATTGTTTACTAGTATGCCCTTTTTGTATGTATAAATGGTGTGTGTATAGTATGTCATGTTATGACTAAATAGTCGTCTGTCTGCATTAATCATATATACATAATATTTAAACATACGAATGACTGAATGATTTTGAAACTTTAAATGTGTGCTTTTATGATCCAAGTTTAAAAGATCATTTATACCTCAAGACTACAAGAAGCAGGAGAGGTCTATAATCGATTGAAATAGTTTTTTTGGATTAACCGAGGCTCGTATCATTCATCGATTGACAGTTTATTTAGCTTTGTTTTAATTTTTTAAACTGGTGACTGGATGGCCAAATATCTATCACTAGAATTTAGAACCGTGGTCATTTCGATGTGTAGGTTGTAGACATTCAGCTTACATAATGAGAATACTTTCGTCTTGTCAAAGATGTCCGATTCCTCACAATACATCTATCGTAGAATTTGTCACAGAAAAACTCTCTTCTACCAGCAGGCATATGTTTCCTTCGCAGTATTTGCCACAACATTTCGGCATTTAATGTTATTCTACTTTGTAAATGATTTGGCACCCACCTGTTTTGATCAGATTCGAATGACACCGAGTAGAAATATGTAGACGAAACGCGCGTCTAGCGTACATATTTATAAGGCAGGTATCTTTGATGAGTATTTACAACCACTGGTTTGATATCACTGCTGTTGGACCTTTCGTATCAGAGGGTACAGGTATCTTCAATGAGTATTTACAACCACTGGTTTGATGCCACTGCTGTTGGACCTTTCTTATCAGAGGGTACAGGTATCTTCAATGAGTATTTACAACCACTGTGTTGATGTCACTGTTGTTGGACCTTTCTTATCAGGGGGTATAACCGGCCCTGTATATAGGATTTAAGTGTTGACATGACATATCATGATATATCATTCATATGTTCCTTTTGTAACCCTATTGTTTATAAAACGTTGAATTATTCAAAACACTTAAGGAAGTTCACTACTCAGTTTCAAAATAAATAGCTTTTCATAAAACTAGTATATATTGATAGAGGATTAATTAAGGAATCAAAAAAGCAAAAAATATATAGAGGTCAGTGTGCTTGTTTTCGAGATATTAGCCATTGAAATTTTGGCGGGAAAATGTTCTCTCTTGACTTTTCATAGCTTTATCATTGACAAGTTAAAGTTCTCAAAAACTATTAAAAAATAAATAAGATTTTATAAGACTTTTACAAATGACTTATAATTATACATGCAAAAGATTTATAAAAAGAAAAATGGGGGTCAATGGGCAAAAATTTTTAAGGCATTCATATGGATAAAACCAGAGGATTCCGAAAATCTGACAAAAATTCCAAAACATGACAAGCGAACATCCTTAAATGTTCCTACCCCCAGTCTGAGTTTGTCGTATTTGGCACACCTTTTCGGTTTTTAAAACTTTTCAACTTCGTATTTGAATTGTCTGTCAACTGTTTTGATTCGAGCGCTTTACTGATTAGTCTTATGTAGTCGAAACACGATTCTGATGTAAGAAATTATAAGTGTGGTACATGTGCTTAACAACATCATATCGCTGTTAATTTCCCTTTGCTGCTCAATACATCAAGACAAATGAAACAGCGGCAATTCATGTAATTACGTGACGAAAGTCAACATTTAATATAAATATGGACGGACATACCTGTAAATAAATGAATAGATGAAATAAACAAGCGAAGGTAATACTGAATCATTTTGAATTTAGATGTATGGATTATCCTTCGTTCCTCGGAAGAGAAACTGTTATTACAACGAATTCTGTAACTAAAAAGTAATCATATCGACATCCATCATTTTACTGTGAAATTCCTTCTTTACTTTTTGGTATATTTTAAATCCATCATTAACGATTAAGTTTAGATTAGCATCTTGCTTAATTCCTGAATATTTGAAATTGATTACGTTCATTCGCGGTAATTATTTCTTTCAATAATAAAACTGTAGTTATGCTGCTGTTGATTAAATTGATTAGATAATTTCTTTAAACCTGACAGGAAAACTCAATTAAAATATAACTGATTTTTTTTTCTTCTAATCTGGTAATTCCTATTAGTCACAAAAATGACTAATTTGATAGGCAATATGTTTATTCATTTGAATAGTATATTTAAATGCATATATTTATTAAAACATTTCCATTTTATGTCATTGATAATACACTTCATGGAGAATTTTGTCTAAACTGAAATACACTGCACAAATGGGAATAAAAATATAATGACGAAATCACACGCTGGAAAAATATACCAGCAGATTTGTTATTTATCTAATATACATTATTCTCAAAGGAAACGTACAGAAAAAAAACTGGTTTCGCAATAATGCTTTATGAATGGCTGTACGGTGTGCGAAGTTGATAAATTCTCAACCATTATCCGGAGTTAATTTATTTTATTATCGCCTCATAGTCCTTTTCGTACAATGTAAAACCTATAATCTACGAGAGCACGCAAATGCTGATACCTACATTGTACCAGTAATTTTTCCATATTATTAAGCTTGAACGCGTGTTACCTACAATAAGCTATGATAACATCTGAGAATATCTTACACTACATATATCAAGTGTTCATTTTGCAATTTGTTTTTATTGTGTTTTTCGTCAATTTACTGTATTACAGAGCCCCTATTTCGCTAGTCATAAATATCTAAACTATCTTTAATCTCTCACAACATTTCCTCTCACATAGGCGACCAAGGTATGATCTTGTCGATCGAAATGTCTCGATTATATATGATATTTTAGCTTCCGGAAAACCCCTTTACATTATGTTCAAATCTCGAAAATCGATGAAGAAGAGACATATCAAGGTAACAAACAAAAACATAGGGAATCCCTGGTGAGTCGACAGCGTTCGCGACTCATGCTATCTATGCATTACCCTATAAACTACGACTGCTAATCAAGTTTTTATTATTATTTACGATTAGATTCAACTTGCTATGACCGATAGAAAATGGATCCTTAAATGATAAAGCAGTTGTGATTATGATGGTACTATTGATTACAACTGGGCAATTTAGAGCTTTATATATGATACAAACAATTAATGCATATACTAGTAATGGGAGACTCTGTTTGGCCTGTTGCGGCTTTTCTAGTTTAACTGTATTGGTGGACCGCTTTCACAATCATCACACCTCAACGAAATTGTTGAAAATCAAACTAGTTAAATTCTGATGTAATTTCATACCAGAAGGAGAATTGTTCTATGGATTCACCTATGTTTATCACATGGCTTTACCGATGTAATTATGTGAATTCTGATTCTGTATTAGTTATCTAAGTCTACTTATCTATATGACTATTCTTCCAGCTCACATTTTACTTATTTTTTCATATTAAAAATGGTATTCTATTTATCATATAAAAATGAATGTTTTCTACGAAAAGTGTTAAGCGAAGGAACGAAATACCTTATATCTAAACTTCTAAACTGGAAACACAACTTAAACCATGATGGAAACTTTCGAAGATTTTACCAGTTAGCGTTTATATTATCTTGTAAATTAATCCTAACGATCTCTATCGGTTTAATCAAAACCACTGCGTTCACATTTTAAGTAAACATATGCAATGATTCTGACCTAATAACCCGTGAAACTGTAAATTAAAAACTGTGTAAAAAATAGATATAATTAATCAAATTAAGGTGTTGATACACACGCTTGTAATAATATAATGAATGAAGTTATTGTTTCATTTGAATTACAAGTTCAAATATTTATACTGCTGTTCTTACAGTTTTCGTTAATTTTTAAACAAAAAACTGAAATCAAGTATTCTTTTTTTCATATCAATACATTTTCTGCGGAATATTTCTAAATTTCTTCTTGGTGTGTTCTGAAGTTCGTTTTGTACCCTTTCATCTCCCAATAGTTCAATCAAAAGGACCGTTTCCTTGTAGGTCCATGTATCAGCCCTTTTATGTTGGTCATCCATTAATAAATTGGACGTGTAGTTTTGTCGTCTTACATGCGCCTAAATCATTTTCGATTCAATCATACTAGTTTAGATCGATTTTGGCGTTCACATTTAAAGTTAGATCTATTCAAACTTAACTGCTTCTTTTTGGTGTTTTACTTTAGACCGAATCAAACTTGATTCAAAGTGTTCGCATAGAACTTAAATCAATATAAAGTGAACCGATCTAGTTTTAATCGATCTAAATGTCCAAGTGTGAACGGGGTGCTTTATCTATCTTTAAGGACCAAAATATTCCTAAACATCAGTCTCCCTAGCTTCATAATATATATGTCCTGGTTCTGCTTTACTTTTTGTCCGGTTTGCTTTTTGGTTTTATCAGCTCCTCAACACTTGTATTAGGTTTTAGATTTTCAAATATACTGGCATATAGCGTCACTGAAGAGACATTAATTATCGAAATGCGCATCTAGAGCAGTAAACTTGGTAAGGTTTAAGTTATTGTTGTCCATACAAAGGTTAAAACTATATCATGCTTGTGTGTTAATCACTTTTTATAAACTCCTTGATAATGATATTAGGTATTGATAACTCACTTTTTAAACCCAACAACACATGTACTAAACAATCATAATTCAGTTTAATGCCACTAAGGAATTTCAATCTAAGATTTAAAGATGAATCTTTCCTTACATTTAGCGTTTTATTGCGCAGACTTCCAAATACTAAACGAAACCACTTTTCTCATAACTTTCATCAAAAATAGGCTTCATATGTTAGTCTAGTGACCTTATCAACGAGATGTCATTATTGTTAGAAGGATAAATACATTAGAAAATACCTATTCGAATTTAAATGCAAACTTAATTCTTCAATTAGAATTGGACCTCAACTTTTGCAATAATCTTAACAAAAGGTCATGAGGCATTTTTTGCCATGCACATGTCTTTGTTAACAAACACTATACTATTAGATTCTTACATACAACCTACACTGATCCTCAATACTTCTCATTACTGTAGTTAAAAGTGCGTTCATGGACCTCAGTGACCGAGTGGTCTAGGAAATTCACTAGCCTGTCCACATTGAGGTTGTGAATTTGAGTCCCGCACGTGGCAGGTGCGTTCAAATCTAATCATAATTGACTAGGATCGTCAGTTTTCCTACCGAAGGTTGGTGGTTCTCTCCAGCTTTCTCTACCAATCAAAAACGGGCCGCCACAAAATTGCCAACAGTGCTGAAAGCGTTAAATACCAACCAATCAATCAATCATCAATTATACTTTCAGCATTATTTTTTTACAGCCCAAATAATTAGCATGAAGCATTATTCAAATATTTTTTTCATTGCACATGATAATGACTTCCTGCATGCAAAGGATACGGACGGAAGGGACAATAAAAATTCAAAAACAAATCCACAATACACTTCATATAGTAGTCTAAGCAACACGAACCCTGCAAAATCTGGGGATCAATCTCATCTGCTCTGAAAGGATAAACACATCCTGTTCCCCTTGTTGCTTAATTCGTATTGCTCATGGTAAGTACAACTTCGTTGATGTTACAATAGAGGAAAGAGGATAGGATTGTGGCGACAACTAATCTGAAAGCAGAAGAATAGACCCGACGGAGTCAACGGTTGGTTGACCTGTAAAGAAAGGTAATTCACTTTGACAGATGCTGGTTCTCACATTCTTTTCCGTTTCTTCTACACAGCAGACTGAGAGTATCTTTCCGTCTGTTCTTATTTTCAAAAGTGTTAAATCTCATACTGCAACCAAGAGTCAAGATCTTGACAAATTTTGATTTTGTAATTCATAAAAGGCAGATGGAAACTACATCTACGACTACAGGGATACCGCAACACCGCCAAGGACAGGGCTTCCAAGTCTCCTTATTTTTACAGTTAAGTCGTTGTTGTCGATCAAGACTTTAGCTATTGATGTGAAGGAGGCGTGTCCACCGATATCGCAGTCGTTGCTGTAGTTTATAAAAGAACATTTACACTTTCTATCAAATTGTACGTACCTTTTTATTTGACAGTTTGAGGGCGCCATGGTACGTCTAGAACGGCCTCGGAGATACGCTCCAGATCATGCTTCACTACAAAGTCAGGAATTTGACAGCTTTCAGTTTTACCATTTGTTCCGTTTGGTGATATAGTCGAGTATTTGGTTTTTGTCAATTTTTATGGACTTTTCCTTTTTTGAATTTACCTTTGAGTTCGGCAATTTTGTTAATACTTTTTCACTACGGTGAGAGAGAAACAAGAGATGCTAGATAGTCAGAGTACAGGGAAATCCGACGTAAACTAACAGATGGAACGGAGTGGACAGCTTTTCAGTGAAATTTGGTATATGTTTTTTTTCATTAAACATGAATGTAGTTCAATGGAAAATATATCTAAACGTTAAGTTCTGTAAGTCGGATGGACAAGTATAAACGAGAGAATTCGTTGCAGTCACTGGGAAAATGGCATGTTGGATAGAGACGAGAATGCTAATAAGTAATCTACGGACTTCATGTCGATATATTAAACTATATTATTTTTAAGTTAAAAACTTCTTTAACTGCTATTTATTCCAGTACAAAATTTCGTAATGTTGTTTACATGTTTTCCCCCAGAGAGATCTACAAAAAAACAGAAATGGTAGTAAAAGCAGAGACCAAAGAGCTATTACCTCTAAAATGTTTTCACAATCAGGAAATGAATATGTCCAGTCAAAATGTTTATAACATATTTGTCGAAACCTCCTACAGATTACTAATTGATTTAAAGTCAATGTTTTATCGACGTCCTTTGAACCGAGGATATTTGGTTCAGACATCAACCTATTAGCAATAACAAACTGGGAAATATGATTAAAACTATGGTTACACATGCAGAGATAAAGGGAAGAAAAGTAATCATTATACAACAAGATATTCGCGTCTACATTATCATAATCTGATAGACCCAACACGGAAGTACCTCAACTTGGGTCTGGAAAGGTGTTTCGACATTAACATATTGTAACGGTTTCGTAATTCTTGATTATTCATTTTTAATCATTTCTTTTGTGTTTCACGTTCTTTATATTGTATAATGAATTGTAAATATTACTATAGATTGAAAGGTAAATGATACGGAAAATGGTGACAAATCTTAAGAGTTGTACATTTAAATTGCAGTCAAGTAAAACTAATGTGATTCTCTGGTTCCTTGTTGTAGTTATACCGGTATCGACGATCATAAGTCTCCCAAATATGTAGCTTTTAACCCTTTTATTAACGGGTCACTTCAACCCTGCAGGCCGCCATTGCTTGTTTACAAAGGTTCTTATAAAAGTCCCTGTATGTTAAAAGTGAAGAATTCAGCTGACATCCACAGGTAGAGGAGGCTGTATGACTGGAGCCACCTGGAGGTCCCCACTCAGGAGTCACTAAATGACCCACGGTTCCAGTTATGCTGCCCACCATCCAGCTACATGTCGGGTGAAGATGCTGCATTAATCAGGAGGATACGATCTAGGGCAAGGACGGCAGAAATTGACGCCAAGGTAGTACCTGACGGATACTTTTGGCTGCTTAAGGAATAGAAGGATGTCCTTCATGACGGCACAGTATATCTACTCAAAAGTACGTGGATACCTGATCCGCCCATCACAAGAAGACGAAACACTACAAGTCAGACAGAGGAGGATACCAACCAAATTGCAGCCATAATAGAGAACAGAGAAATAAGAGACAATTGGGTCCAGGCGACAGTCCGCACAGAAGACAAGAATACGCAGTGCAACATTTTACAGGACTTTTATTCAGCTTATAATGTTTGTTTTAGGAAATTATTTTCAGTTTGTAATGTAATTTTATTGTAAATAGGTTATTTTTAAAGACATGAAACATAAGGATGACTAACCTTTGCAATTTCTTATGTAATCATCATATTCATGTTCGAGGACGAACATTTTTCAAAGGCGGGGTAATGTTACGGTTTCGTAATTCTTGATTATTCATTTTAATCATTTCTTTTGTGGGTCACATTCTTTATATTGTATAATGAATTGTAATATTACTATAGATTGAAAGGTAAATGATACGGAAAATGGTGACAAATCTTAAGAGCATATATTTTATAATTGTCTGATTTATGTGACAAGTGTAGAATCTACTATTTAATTGTACGAGTTGTACATTTAACTTGCAGTCAAGTAAAACTAACGTGATTCTCTGGTTCCTTGTTGTAGTTATACCGGTATCGACGATCATAAGTCTCCCAGACATGTAGCTTTTAACCCTTTTTATTAACGGGTCACTTCAACCCTGGAGGCCGCCATTGCTTGTTTACAAAGGTTCTTATAAAAGTCCCCGTATGTTAAAAGTGCAGTTTGTGTCGTGACGTCATTTGACGTTAGAAACGTCAAAAGTGTGTCCAAATCGTGTCCAAAGTGTGTCGTGTACTATAAATTCATGCGCGACATTCTCTCATATTCAGTCTTGTTCCTTCTGGGCAGCCATTGTTAACTTATAAACAAACTTACAGAAATAGAGAATTTATCCTGTAATTTCGTTAAGGTTAGGTTCTAATAATTTAGGATTTCGAGAATTATTATTAATATTTATTTAGATCTATTTATTGCAAAGTCTCATTAGGATTAAGCTAGCTAAATAAGAAAGTTCATTGCATATTATTTATACCGCCAACTGTTAATTTCTTCTATACATTTTTCTTAAATGTATTAACTGGAGTCTTCTATTTATGCTGAAATGTGTAAGGATTATATGCTGTGATTATTTATTAAGTATTTTTGGTTATTACCAGTCAACTTGCCCATATCTGAACAGAGCTACCCCAGCAACCCATCCCCCATTTTCCCTTTACTGTAACTATCACAGGTACCAGAAAAGTAACCAGTTGTTCCTTTATAAAGTTATAGCTATAAGAGAGTCTCGTTATAATAGTTATTTGTTAAACTTGTTGATTATATAAATAATATAAATATGTAATGCTGAATATCTCGTCAGTGTAACTTATAAAATACACATATTTAGTTCGAGATACGACTTTGTATTTATTGAAACGCCAAACCGTCATTTATACAGCTAATTAGGCTACCCCCTTTTACTATCATTAACTATAAAAACAAGACGACGGCGGTAGTTGAGCTGTATTTTTTTTGAATAGTTAGACACCTATTTTCCAGCAGTCCAGTATTATATATTGACCGTTGCATAGCAGTCACAGTAGCCGAGATACCGGGTAATAGTCAATAAAGGAACGCTACCAACCCTCGACCCGCTACAATTTGGTGGCAGCGGTCTGATAAAATCTCCACAGAAATGAAGATTGCCGTTAAAAATGTCGGACTGTGAAGAATAATATGCACGGACATTTTCTGAGAAACCTCAATATTTGCAGCTGGACGTAGAGCAGCCATCAGCCCAAGGTCTTGCCCAGGGACCAACACTCCCCGCATCTGCCTCCGAACCATACATCATTGCTACCCCAACAGAAGAGGTACAGATACGGGTAAAGAAATCCGGAGAAGGTTGCTACGAAAGACAAGAACAAAGATGTATATATGACCAACCGGGAACCAGTTATGAAAATACCAGAACTGACCATTATAACGAAGATTTAATACAGATCGATGAACCTACTGGCAGGGCGGTTTATGGAGATAAAGTCGCAGCTGGGTTAGTTGCTCGTGAGCGAACTATCAATCAGCAGGTATCCCATGGAAGCAGAGACATACACATAAATACTGGATTAGGCGTTTAACCCGGCAACGGGCGTCTTTTCCTGGAGTTTATAGCCCAAATCGTTCAGAAGAGCGAGCTTCAAAGGACTTCACAGGGGTAGAGGTTTTACAAGAAGTCTCTCAGGGTCCAAAATGGACAAACACGGTGCCTTCAGCAGGCATGCGGGGAATCCAATGGAAGGTCCACACTGGTACGGAAGATCCCAGGGAGTGCACTGGCCATGCACGGGAGTCTTTCAGGACAGTACCTACTGGTGGGGATATACTTGGTTATCGCGATTCATATGGTATGACAGATGATTATGGAGATAATTATAGGGGTGATAGCACAGTTACGAGAGGAAATAATTCACGTAATAAATCATACAGTAACAATAAGAAACCAGCAACTTTCGACGGAACCAGTAGTTGGCAAGATTATCTTGTACATTTTGAGATGGTAGCGGAAATTAATGGCTGGGACAATATATCAAAAGCGCTAGAATTGGCCACATGTTTACGGGGTTCAGCACAGGCTATTCTTCGCGACCTAAGACAGATCTCAGGAGAAGCTTCACTCATTTAGTTACTGCCCTTGCTTGGAGATTTCAACCAAGCAATCAGGCTGAACTATATAGACCGCAGATGAAGAGTACAATTCGAAAAAAGAGCCAATCATTTCCGGAACTCGCTCAGGACATCAAAAAGTTAACACGGTTAGCATATCCAACTGCTTCTATGGAAGTTCGTGAGCAGCTTGCCCGGGACTGTTTCATAGATTCTCTAAATGACGCAGATTTAGAGTGGGCAATATTTCAGGGAAAGCCTATTTCAATAGATGACAGTGTTAGGATAGGACTTGAATTTGAGGCGTTTGCAAACGGACAGAGACGTAAATTTTAATAAGCGCGCTGGATTACGAATGCAAACGGGAATGATAGATGTAGATGAACAAGATGATTGTCAACAGATAAGCAGCATCATGGATAGAATAGCCAAGATAGAAAGTAATCGAGGTCCTAATCAATCACAAAAGACAGACTTTTTATGTTACTTTTGCGGAAAAGCGGGTCGTTTTAAGAGAGATTGCAGAAAGTTTCTAGACTTGCAGAAAAATGGTAAATACTTGCCAAACAACAGGTTTGAAACGTCAAAATGGTGCCAGAGTATACAGACAGAGAACTGTAAATCGGGAAACTATTAGTGGCTAAAGAGTCGGGCCCTCCTTTAGCCGATGTTTATTTAAATGACGGGCCGTACAAAAAGTGTGAATTAAATAATGACATAAATAATAGTTTGTACTTTAATAAAAATTAATGGTATTTTTGTAAATTGTTTGATAGACACCGGTCCGACCTTTACAGTTATTTATGTCAGGAAATTTTTGTCTATTCCGGAGTCACAGAGGCCAGACAAAATTTATAAGGGGGTACAGTTGAAACTGGCAATTGGAGAAATAATCACAACTTTCGGGCAGGCCGATAATGATATTGAAATCAATGATCACAAATTACAACAACGATTTGTAATTGCAGATATCGACGCGCCTGCTATTGTTGGCTACAATTTTTTGTATAACAAAGATTGTAAACATGACATAAGGGAGAGTAAACTAACCATTGGTAGTAAAAATATGAAAATTATATGTCAAAAAGAGAGTAATATGGTTAACATGTTTAAGCTTGCAACAGAGGAAACTACAGTAATACCCCACGATCGGAGGTTTTGATATTTAGTAAAGTGGTAGGTTATTCTACTTATTAAGTGCAGGCTACAGTGGAGCCTGTTGACACAAAAGATAAATTATTAGTCGCCAGATCTTTAGTCGATCCTAGTCAGGGACGAATAATCTTAAGGATTGCTAATACAAATAACGTTCAAAAGAATACATGTCTAGCTAAATGTCAAGCATATGCAGATGTTACGGAACCAGTATGCGAACCCGTGGCTGTAAGTCAAAATATATTCAAGCTTACAGATAAGATTACAAACAAGAGCAATAGCGACACCTTACCTGATCATCTGGTAGATTTAGTTACATCAGGTAGCAAGTTATTATCGGAGACGCAAACATTACAATATCAAAGATTGCTACAGAAACACATTAATGCGTTTGCAAAGTCTAAAAACGACCTGGGTTGTACTGATATGATACAACACAAGATAAACACAGGAAACGCAGCTCCAGTAAAACAAAACCCGAGGCGCTTACCTGTTACAATGCAAGAGGAAGCAGATCGCGAGTTGAGTCGAATGCTTAATGCTGGGGTAATAGAACCATCAATGAGTCCTTGAGCAGCCCCTATTGATTTGGTCCGGAAGGAGGATGGGTCAGTCCGCTACTGTATTGACTTTAGAAAAATTAAGTCTTACAAAACGAGACTCGTACCGTCTCCCGCGCACGCAGGACTGTCTGGAGTCCCTCCATGGCTCTTGGTACTCAACTATCGACCTTCAAAGTGGTTATTGGCAGGTCCCGGTCGACCCAGTTGATAGAGAAAAAACAGCGTTTGTCACAAAGCAAGGGCCTTCCAATTTCGCCAAATGCCGTTTGGTCTTTGTAATGCAGGCGCTTGTTTTGAACGGTTAATGGAATGCTTCCGAGCAGGTTTGAAAGAGTTTAAATGGTATGAGGTATGTCAAGATTATTTTGATAAATTAAAACAATTCATGATTTCAGCCCCGATTTTAAGTTACCCAGACATGGGAAAGCGGTTTATATTATATACAGATGCTAGCGGGTTTGGTCTTAGGGCAGTGCTTTCGCAGGAACAAAACGACGGAGAACACCTAATTGCTTACTTTAGTAAAAGTTTCAGCAAAGCAGAACGTCAATATTGCGTCACTAGACGAGAATTGCTCGCAATCGTAGAGTCAGTTAAACACTATCATCATTACTTGTATGGTAAGAATTTTTTAGTAAGAACTGATCATGGAGCACTGTACTGGCTCATGAACTTCAAAAATCCAGAAGGTCAAATGGCCAGATGGCTGGAGGTTCTCTACTCTTATGACTTCAAAATACAACACAGACCAGGTAGACAGCATTTGAATGCCGATGGACTTTCACGAAGACCGTGTATCCACTGCACTCATTGCAACCGTCAGGACTCAAAAGAAAACACGAAAAATGACTTGGATACTGTCGATTGTCACTTGCAGGTAACCAAGAAGGCAGACATATCAAAGTTACAAGGCGAAGAAATAGAATTTAATAATTCCGAACAGAGCAACCAATGGGTACAAAGTAAGAACACGGATGAAATAACAGAAGCACAGCAAGATGATGAAGTGATTAAGCTGATATGGAAAATGAAATCTCAAAGTAATGAAAAGCCGAAAATCTTATTGGTCGCAATGGGATCAACTAAAATTGATCGATAATGTTTTATATAGAGAATGGATTTCTAATATAAACTCAGAGATGAAGCAGCTGATTCTTCCTTCGTGTTAGAGGGAGGACATTTTGAAAATGTTGCATGACGACCCAGTAGGAGGCCAATTTCGGGTTCACAGAACACTATCAAGGGTTTCAACCAGATTTTATTGGGCGGGGTATAAGGAAAACATAGAGCAATGGTGCAAAAGGTGTGAAATATGCAATTCACGTAAGGGTCCACAAAAACGGGCAAGAGGGGCGATGAAACAGTATTTGGTAGGAGCACCTTTAGAACGGGTTGCATTGGACATTCTTGGTCCTCTGCCTTTTACAACGTCTGGAAAGAAATTTATCCTTGTTCTCACAGATTATTTCAGCATATGGGCGGAGGCATACCCAATACCAAACCAAGAGGCAGAAACGATCTCTAAAATTTTTGTAGACGAGTTCATTTGTCGTTTCGGTGTGCCAAGACAGGTACACACAGACCAAGGTAGACAGTTTGAATCAAAACTATTCACAGGCATTTGTAAAAGGTTTAACATTGATAAAACTAGAACCAGCCCCCTACATCCACAAAGTAACGGGATGGTGGAGCGACTCAATAGAACTATATAGGATATTTTGAGTAAATTTATAGGTAAAGACCAGAAAGACTGGGATTCACATTTACTTGTGGCGATGATGGCCTACCGTACCTCTGTACAGGATTTTCCCCAAGCATGTTAATGTTTGTACGAGAAATTGAACTTCCAATAGATTTGATATACGGTCCACATCCTCAAACTGAGAACATAATTGATGGTAGTAATGAGTATTTAGAAAAACTCCAGTCCAATATTTTCAGAGTACATAATTTAGCTCGAGATAAAATGATTGCCTCCAGCGACCGACAAAAACGACAGTATGACCATAAGATAAATGCGCGAAAATATTGGTGATGCAGTGTGGGTTTTTAACCCAACAAAAACTAAAGGTAAGAGTCCAACACTGCAGTGTCAGTGGACTGGACCTTTTCTCATTATTGAGGCATATACAGACTTGATATATAAGGTGAAGAGTTCACCGGATTCAAGAGACAGGGTCCTACATCATGATAGACTGAAGCCATTTATCGGCAACTTCAACAACTGGCTTCAAAAGAGCAAAGATGATCTTGATGAAGGAGACTCCAGCTGCTGAACCTGAAATAGAAAAAGCAAATATTACTCGAAAGAGTACCAGAGATACTAAGCCCCCGAAACGTTACAGTCCCTCTAATTAAATAGTAACAAGAAGTCCTGCTGTATATAAAGCACAAGATTGTTTTATGTGTAAATATTGAAATTGAACTAATCATTTTGCAGTTTTTAGGTGGAGAGCCGAGAGCTGTTAACCTAGAGGTTGTTCAGATGTTGCTGATTTACTAAATTATGTTAAATTATGAGCCCTGAAAATTGCTTACCCTGTTATACCAATATTACCCATGGCTCTGGTTCAATTTCCCGATGGTCCAAAATTAGTTATTAGTCATAAGTATTTAAGATCATCTTCTTTTCTGCAGATGGAGACTTGCAAGATATGTTTCAAAACATATAAGGACCTACCCAGTATGAGAAGGCATACAAGATATGCACATGGCTCACAGTTTGTACAGTGCCAGTTCTGTCAATATGAGGTACCAGCAAATGTCAAACACCGGTTGAAATTTCATGAAGAGAGGAGGCATGGAATTAAGAAGACTGGTCAGAAGGTAAACAAGAAAAATATTAAGTCTGTTGCCAAGAAAGTAACCCCAGCAGAAACAAATAGTTCGACAGTCCACCACTTTCAGATGACGCCCGTCAGAATTCCTACACCAGTATACGTGGACATGCCATCAATTAATCTGACCTCAGATGAAGAAATGCTGTTCCTGGGGAGACCATTGCAGACGGGAAGCCCTGTAGATATAATGAGTTTGTAGAAGAGGGACGAAAGATATCAGAGGATAGTCAAACTCATAGATCGAAAACAAACCGACAACGCCATGGCCAAAAATAAAAGACAAACAGACAAATAATAGAACAAATGACACAACATAGAAAACTAAAGACTAAGCAACACGAACCCCACCAAACACTTGGGGTGATCTCAGGTGCTCCGGAAGGGTAAGCAGATCCTGCTCCACATGTTGCACCCGTCGTGTTGCTTATGTTATTACAAATCCGGTAAATAGTCTAATTCGGTAAGTCACATTAGGATAGACCTGGATTGAACCAGACAGTTCCCAGTCCACTGACAGCTTCCCAGACAATCATCGCTCCTGCTTCAGTTCCAGAGGTTCTACTGCAGCCAGCTGTTGAACAGCCAACTCAGCCATTACCGGTGACCATCACACCAAGTTCTGTGATGCAGCTATACTTTACAGGGACTCCACAACCAGCTGCTGGACAGCCCACTTCACGGTCTACTCAGCCATTGCCGGTGACCATTACCCCAAGTTCTGTGATGCAGCCATACTTTACAGGGACTCCGCAACCAGCTGCTGGACAGCCCACTACACAGTCTACTCAGCCATTGCCGGTGACCATCACCCTAAGTTCTCTGGTGCATCCGTACTTAACAGAGACTCACTCTACAACAAACTGCTGGACAGCCAACGACCCAGTCAGCTCAGCCAGTACCGGTGCCCATAAACCCAAGTCCCAAGGAGAAGAATGATATACCAACCTCTGACCATTCTAGAGTCCTTCACTTAGAAGCACCATCTAGCCCTCCACCAAACGTCGAGGGATATTATCCAGAGAGGCCATGGATAGATGGAGACAAGAGACAAGTGGAATTCCGCGAGGAAATTCCATTCTACCCGCCAAGAAGAATTCAGCTGACATCCACAGGTAGAGGGAGGCTGTATGACTGGAGCCACCTGGAGGTCCCCACTCAGGAGTCACTAAATGACCCACGGTTCCAGTTATGCTGCCCACCATCCAGCTACATGTCGGGTGAAGATGCTGCATTAATCAGGAGGATACGATCTAGGGCAAGGACGGCAGAAATTGACGCCAAGGTAGTACCTGACGGATACTTTTGGCTGCTTAAGGAATAGAAGGATGTCCTTCCGGACGGCACAGTATATCTACTCAAAAGTACGTGGATACCTGATCCGTCCATCACAAGAAGACGAAACACTGCAAGTCAGACAGAGGAGGATACCAACCAAATTGCAGCCATAATAGAGAACAGGGAAATAAGAGACAATTGGGTCCAGGCGACAGTCCGCACAGAAGACAAGACTACGCAGTGCAACATTTTACAGAAACTTTTATTTAGCTTATAATGTTTGTATTTAGGAAATTATTTTCAGTTTGTAATGTAATTTTATTGTAAATATGTTATTTTTTAAAGACATGAAACATAAGGATGACTAACCTTTGCAATTTCTTATGTAATCATCAAGTATTCATGTTCGAGGACGAACATTTTTTCAAAGGCGGGGGTAATGTTACGGTTTCGTAATTCTTGATTATTCATTTTTAATCATTTCTTTTGTGGGTCACGTTCTTTATATTGTATAATGAATTGTAAATATTACTATAGATTGAAAGGTAAATGATACGGAAAATGGTGACAAATCTTAAGAGCATATATTTTTATAATTGTCTGATTTATGTGACAAGTGTAGATTCTACTATTTAATTGTACGAGTTGTACATTTAACTTGCAGTCAAGTAAAACTAACGTGATTCTCTGGTTCCTTGTTATAGTTATACCGGTATCGACGATCATAAGTCTCCCAGACATGTAGCTTTTAACCCTTTTTATTAACGGGTCACTTCAACCCTGGAGGCCGCCATTGCTTGTTTACAAAGGTTCTTATAAAAGTCCCCGTATGTTAAAAGTTTGTGTCGTTACGTCATTTGACGTTAGAAACATCAAAAGTGTGTCCAAATCGTGTCCAAAGTGTGTCGTGTATTATAAATTCATGCGCGACATTCTCTCATATTCAGTCTTGTTCCTTCTGAGCAGCCATTGTTAACTTATAAACAAACTTACAGAAATAGAGAATTTATCCTGTAATTTCGTTAAGGTTAGGTTCTAATAATTTAGGATTTCGAGAATTATTATTAATATTTATTTAGATCTATTTATTACAAAGTCTCATTAGGATTACGCTAGTTAAATAAGAAAGTTCATTGCATATTATTGATACCGCCAATTGCGGAACACCGCGGAAACCATCATTTTTAACTATAAACTGTTAATTTCTTCTATAAATTTTTCTTAAATGTATTAACTGGAGTCTTCTATTTATGCTGAAATGTGTAAGGATCTGTAAGGATTATATGCTGTGATTATTTATTAAGTATTTTTGGTTATTACCAGTCCACTTGCCCATATCTGAATCAGAGCTACCCCAGCAGCCCCCCTCCCTTATTGTAACTATCACAGGTACCAGAGAAGTAACCAGTTGTTATTGACTATTTATTTCGTTCCTGTATAAAGTTATAGCTATAAGAGAGTCTCGTTATAATAGTTATTTGTTAAACTTGTTGGTTTTATAAATAATATAAATATGTAATGCTGAATATCTCGTCAGTGTAACTTATTAAATTACACATATTTAGTTCGAGATACGACTTTGTATTTATTGAAACGCCAAACCGTCATTTATACAGCTAGTTAGGCCCCCCCCCTTACTATCATTACCTATAAAAACAAGACGACGGCGGCAGTTGAGCTGTATATTTATTGAATAGTTAAGACACCTGTTTACCAGCAGTCCATTATTATATATTGACAGTTGCATAGCCGTCACAGTAGCCGAGAAAACAGGCAATAGACAATAAAGGAACGCTACCAACCCTCGACCCGCTACAATATCACAATGTACTGTCCATGAGGCATCAGAACTTAGAGTCTAAACTAATTTTAGAAACATTCTTCCAGAAAATGATGAAATCCGACTTGATTTGAACGGTAATACTATTATTGTCCAAGAATCTGTTGAATCTGCAAAAGTTAAAACTGATAAAAAACTCAAATATTATACATGTTCTTGAAACCGATAATTCCTTGTCAGTTATTGATAATGTTAATGTTGTGGTGAAAAATTAGAATTACCCATCATTTTCACAATACACAATTACTAATACGTGTAATTCAAACATGTTTGCGTACAGAAATAGGAGAGAAGTTTACTTTGTTGGGAATCCGTTAATAGTTCAATTAATATTAACAGTTATTCCGGTAAAACGAAATTCACAGGAATAACTGAAAATAACCCGCGTAGCACCACGTGAATGAAAAAAAAAAAAGAACAATACTTGAGACTGTTTTGTTTTTTGTTTTTTTTTTCCAGATTTAATGACTTTACGGTTGATGTGTTCAAATATTTTAACATGATGATAATATAATTTAATTTCAAAAGTGGTAGAAAGTTTGCCCTAGAGTCACAACAATTTAAATGACATGTTTGAATGTGTGTGTGTGTTATTAAAAGAGGCATATTACCAAAGGGAGAATCAAAACTCATAGGGGGGTCGCCTCTGTGGTTTGAACCCCGGCCCAGTCAAACGAGAGACTTTGAATTGTTGTTCGCTGCTTCTCCGCTAAGCACGTGGCATTTAATAGTTAAATCAAAGACTGTTCAGCTCGGAGTCAGAATAATTTGTCCGGGTCAGGTGGCATGTCTTCTTGCGGACTGTTACCTCATGAACTACCAAGTTCAAAATCCGGCTAAGCAGAGTTTTTATTCGTATTAAATTATCATGCTCTCGTCCTGTGTATACATTTAATTTTCTCTGAAAGTTAAACAGCGTTCCGTCAATCCATACATCGAAGAGAGACTTCACTAATGTGGCTTTACAAGTTTATGTCTCAACTATTCCTGATCAAGGTCTAAACTATTCCTGATCAAGGTCTCAACTATTCCTGATCAAGGTCTCAATTATTCCTGATCAAGGTCTCAACTATTCCTGATTAAGTTCATTCCACAAACACGTGTCGTGTGCACTGAAATCGTTATCGCAAGTATATAATACTAATATTGATTAATTTGGTTTTTTTTTTGGCTTATCGTCAACTTTATGTGAAAGTAATGCGTTAAGTTAATGAAGATTGTATGGATTTTATTACATATTCACTAATGTGCAAAATTGTTAAGGATGATTAGTTGTAAGACTCCATGTATACCCAGGTGCAACAGATCTATTCATTTGGTTTCGTTGGGAATCAAAAAAAATGTTTTGTCTTATTACTTGTACAATCTGTTGGTTTTTTTTTTTTTTCGGGGGTGGGGGGAGCATTCTGGTGTATCAATACCTGACTTCTGATTTTGACATTTTGAAGAAAAAAACTATTTTGACGTCTAATAGCATAAAAAAACTATTTTGACGTCCAATAGCTTGAATTAAAAGACATTGAGTTGCATTTTAGAAGGAAAAAAATTCTAATTGGTAATGTCAGGTACAATCAAAACACGAGCACTATTTTCTGCATTTTCCGAATGCACAAACAAAATTTAATGTATAAAACACAATAACACATGCATATATCTTATATTAGTATCGTTGTGCAAACCTGTATTATTTTTAGACTTATATAATTTTTCCTTATCTGCACAGTATCGTCTATTCTAGACGATCCGGTACATAGTAAATTTGCTGGTTGGTCCTTTTATAGACTTATATATATAACTAATAACTCAGTTGAAAGCAACGGTTATAACTAATTTAAACGCTAAATATGCCCAATATATTAACTTAGCAATGTTATATTCAAACTCAATTTTTACCATTTGCTTTTTTAATTAGTCGCATACAAACAAATCCGTGTTCATTTTAGGAAATAAAAATTGTAGCCAATATATATTATTAGGAAGCAAGGCAATTTATGTAGATTTAGAAAAATAGTATTCGAACAAAGTAAATAAGACCGGAAAGAATTGGAACATACATAATCACATTGAAAGTAATTTAAAGGCATTAGATTATACATTTTAGAATTTTACCGTACTTTTTATAACTGATGCCTCCCGCAAAATGTATCTGAGAGTATGACCTACCACAATAATCTAATTAGCATTCTAAAATAAAATACAATTCATCGCTGGATCTGCAGTTAAAAAACACCTGATTATTTCTTTTGATTAATTTATGTTATGGAATGCTAATATCAAAACGAGTGGAACGAACACTTTCATCCTTTGATGGCGGTAGTGTCTGTTTTGCAGTGGGTTCATTATAGAAAACACTGGCTTGATACATAATGATTAAAACAGATTAAAGACGTAATATCAAGACAGTATTCTATTTTAATGTATCTATAATATCCAGAAGATTATTTTTTGTCTGTTGGTAATATTAATACTGCGTTTTGTATTCGCATCGAACGAATTAAAGGATACACATGTATGAGGACAATTGGTTTCTTTTACATTTATAATGATTAACTTATTTCTGTGAAGGCGAATTTATATAACGTTGCCTCTGGACAAAATTAGAGATGTATATCAATAATACGTTCATTAATGCGCTTTGATATATAAAACAGATATTAGTTACAACATTTCGAGTCCGCTAAAGCGTTTCTTTCCCTTTCGACAAGAAAGTCAATATACAACTTACTGAATAGATTCGTACATTTTTACCTGTCAACATTCGTTTATATTGATATCAGCGTGATTTGTCGCAGTAGATAAAACCTGTCTGGAACTTCTCATATTTGCAGACATAATCAAGGTAAGCTTCACTTAAAATATTATTTCATTATAACATAAAATGGTCAAACATTTAAAATAGTATTTTCTTTTTAAACTTTGATATATTTTTAATGCGATACGATGTCACAATTTCCTACAGGCGAATATTTTCCATTTTTTACGACACATAAAAGCTTAAGAAAAACCATTAAAAAAAACTTTCATGGTTCCTGATTTGGCGAGTTAATCCCCTTGTTTGGAGGGTACATGTAATACAGAGACTAGTTAGACGATATAAAAAGCAGCTGTTTGCAGCTTATGATTTCCCTACTTATTTCCTTTATATTTGTATTTAATATTTGGTTTGGTCAAATAGATAGTCTATTTACATTAACAAACGTGTAATCCTTTTCGAGTGTAAAAGTGACAACCTTTGTATTTATAATGAAAAAAAATCTTTACTTTGTGCTGTAATCCTGAATTGCTACCCCAATGGTAAGCAAGTTTTAATGTACTTTTTAGATCTGGCAGTAAAACCCATACTAAAGAGGGTGTACATTAGGTTGGCAGGATGTATAAATACGCAGCCATGTCCAGTTGTAATAAGGCGTTAAATTCAGATATTGCAGCAAGATTTCCAGACTCGCTGCAAGTTTAAAAAAGTTGGCAACAACTATATATAAGGGGTTCTTAGGTTATCCATTGCAAGCTAAAATCTCTGTCCATATTCAAGGTTCCCTCCTTTCTAGTAGGTCCATATGTTCCGGTCTTCATCCCAGTCGACCCACGCAGAGCGTTAACTACATAACGGATTTATCGTCATTTTTTCCTCGTCCAGAAATATTTACCTCGCATCTTCTTTCATTTTAAATACCTAATAGACAGATTCTTAATAACATAATTTCCGCAAAAGATAAAAAAAAACCAAAGAAAAAAAAAAAAACCAACAGGTTCAACAGTATTGTGCTGTGCATGAGAAATAATACCGGGAACAGGTTTCTGGTCAAAGTTTTACACTCAGTAACCATATTTGTAAACACGGACCTATTCTTTCACTGATTTTAAAAATGTAAATGAAATTCATAATGAGTCTTCATTTCATTTTCGTTTTGTTTTAAGTAACGATGTCTCCTTTAGTGTACAAAGGGCATCCGGGAGATACAATTGACCCAGAATTTGTTTATTTGTCATATTTAACAAGTACAAATTGATAAAATCATAACGTCTGTGCTCTTATACTGAATCTAATCCATTAGTTTGCAAACATTTGCATTACGATGTATGACTATTTGTGATATAAAAGATATCTCTTAAAAAGTCTTGACTACCACAAAATGTTTTATCAGGAATGGGTTATTTAATGCTTTTTAATCCAGAACGGACATTTATTTCGTATAATTTAATCAGTTGCTTCGGAATGAGAACTATACATAAATGGTGGTAATACGTATTTTACAAATGTTAGTTGATAACAATACGTAGGAGTTAGTTATTCGATAAAACTAAAAATCTTTTAGGAATTTATTGACAAATTTGTTGTACTGATAAATCTGATAAAAAAATTGATCCCGCCATTTTAGAGGTCAAATCGGAGATGATTAAATAAAAAAATGGAAATGTGTCGCCCAACTTCTTTGAATACGCATTTTATCCATAATATATGGAATGATATATAACTGATGCATGTTCTCTAAAAGAAATAACTTAGGAAAACTTTAAGTATGTGATTAATCATCTTATAAATGACATTTCGACGATTTATGATATTCTAGTTTCCTTTTGGTATTTTTTGCCTCTTCTAAAAGTTACATGCCTGTATTATACCTGAAACATTCTTAAGTGACGAGTAAAATCGAATTTCTATGATATAAAAAGAAATGGCTTTGAAATATCAATAGTCACTCTTCTTTGGGTTAAACAGTTTTCATGCACAAAAATGTCGGGTTTTTTTCATTCATTAAAGTTTTGTGTTCATTTCGTGCTGTGTCATCGGTAAATATGATAATAACAGAAAAGCAAATACCTAATAAATGTTATCGAAAATTTGATCACTCAAATACAGTGAATACTTCTGATAAAAACATCAGATAAAAAGATACTATTAGTTTTGATTTCGGTATTAATGACATTTCATTTGTTGAATAACTGTCATTTAAGTGGGTGCTACTATTTTAAAGTATATTATGCATCATATTTAATCCCATACACGTTCGTTAAATGATTACATGGTACTGTTGTGATTTAAACACTCTTCAAAAGAAAATTGCTGTAAGATTGTACAAAGATTTTTTCAATACTCTTAACAACAGATCTAAGCAGACAATCAATATAACATATTCGACATTAAACTAAGAATTTGGTGATTATTTGGCACGAACATGTATAGACATAGTACTTGAAAATAACAGCATAGGGTAGCTGTATGAAAATACAAAAAATTGGTTGAAATTGTTTGTTACTTTTATCACGCACAATAAACATATTTTGACATTATTATATAGTGCCCTTTGGATTGATTACAGTCAAATTACCAAAAAAAAAAAAAAAAAAAAATCATGAAATTTCAGACTGCATGTTACTTATACATGTACAACACAATATTATTAGGAGAACGTTTTTGTCTTCCGAAATATGTGTTGATAAAGTAAGACGTATTACTGTCATAGTGCATCAAACGCAATAGTAAACAATGTATCAATTTAGACACAAAACTATGTGAGGAACTGTAGTTTCCTTTGATTTCGTGTGTCATAAGTATACTATAGATCTGTTAAGGTGGGTGTCCTGGTACAAGGTACTACTATAGTTTATTGTCCTAAATAGTACTATTTATATGTGTATTAGTATAAAAAGGATGAGATCCCTGTGTGTTTAAAGAAAGCACGATGCAATTAAAATTGTAAAATTTAATCTTCTAATTTAGCATTTTGTCATCAACCAATGCACCCAAATATTTTTTTTTTTGTGTGCGACCATATAATTACTTTCATCCACGTCATTTGAACTCTATTGATTAGTGGTCTCATTTGCAATCATACCACATCTCCTTGTTGTTATGTAAATATAGAACGACAATAATCTAAAAAAATCTTCATACTTTATATAAGAACTTTCTTTCAACCAATCAGACAATATACACCTTTTATCATAAAAGTTTGCGTTGCTGAATGTAATGAAAATGGAGAAAAAGATGCAGACTAGCCAATATTGCATATAATATATGGAATAATAGGTTCTGTATATCTGATTTTCTAAGTGGTCATTGATATAACAAATAAGAAATATTTTGATTATTGTCTCGTGACAAGCCTATCTTATATTAGTTTCAGAATTTAATGGCTTATGCATATTTACGTTTATGTCATTGGCAAATCAAAACTTTTTGGTGTACGCTTTCACAGTATTACCATGAATGCAACTGATATAAGATTTAACTGTCGTTTTACCCCAGAGTGTTTCAGTGTTGCTTTTTGTGTTTACTGTCTCTATAATTAAAATTGTTTAATCTTATTTTTGGTTTATCCCAGTGTTATATTCGTTGCTCCTTTTTCGTATTGCACAGACATATTCCATAGCCTTATTGCTGTTTAAAAATTTCAGGGTGCGGTATTCGTCGTAGGCGTAAAATAAATAACAGTCAGTCCATAAAATGTTGTGGGCTTATTTAAACCGGATTTTTCGTTACTTTGTATTTTTTCCATGTACGACTTTTCATTGTTCTTTCTGGTTGTCAAATTAAAAAAAAAAAAAGAAATGCGCACTTTTAACCTAAATTGCAAAAAAAAACTATTTCGGAAGGCATGTAAAGACGCCCAATTTGATAGTGAAACAGGTTTTTTCCGTACTCATTCTACCTAATTTTTACGCAATGTATAATAAATTGACATTTTTATTACGTTCACATATCGAACTTGTTTTGCCTGTAGAGCAATTAAGATGGTTCATCTACAGCTGCGATACTTGAAAGAACGTCTGTCTTTCGTGTTATCATTTGCAAGTTTGACACGTGCTATCGTCTGCTTTTCCTACTATCCCTTTTATATCGCTTTGCATGTACATGCAAACAATTAGGAATTACAGTAACTGTTCTTGATCGCACTGACATTTACTGCAGCTTTTTTGTCAGTTTAGTCCAAGATCACACAAGTATATTCTAATTAGAATGAATTACATTGCACAAGTATATATACAGAATATATATGTACCGTGAATGCAAAACATGTGCACTACCCATTAACCCTCTTTATTCACATATTAATGTAGCATCTCTATCTGGAACCATATGAATAATTCAATAAATTACTCTTTAATTGAAAAAAAATCAAAATAATTAATTATGAATATGGATTTCTAACGTAATTAACATTTTACCGCAGTAACAACAGGTAGTAATCTATTTCAAATATAAGAGAATATAAATGTATCTTTTGAGAGTACTTTAACCTGCTGTTAAGAAAAATTATCACACTTCAATGACATAAACTTAAGTTATTGAATTCATAAATGTTATTTTCATTATTATAAATGGCCACCTACCAATTTAAATGACCGACCTTATTTTATAAATGGATCTATTTCTAATTAAACAGCTCCCCTGGAATTTGTTATGTACGTAGGTGATTTTTTAGGTGACATGCTCTACTAAGAGTGGTTGAATGGTATGATTTATTTATACTTGAAATACTCAAGTGCATATCGAAGTGATGACTTTTCATAGTCTATGAACTATATATGATATCTCTATACTCGATGACAGTTCGATAAGGTAGGTGATGACTTGTAAATATTCTCTTTATCCTTTATCATATCATAAGTTCAAATGTAAAGATAGATTTTTAATAACATTTGAATCTCTACTCAAAAAGGTAAGCCAGTTTTGATTTTCAAATAGTTAACTTAAAATACATATATATCCGTATTAAATCGTTTTAGTTTTTTTTATAATATATATGTGTGTCATAACATGCCGCATATGTACATGAAGATAGTGTGAGCTAGGGTGGTGGTTGTACTTTCATAACTGAATGCCATGTGGGAACCTGTAGACCACATTTCAAATGCCGTTATTTCTACATGTAATTACTCTTGTTCCTTTGTATATTTGCTGACTTGTGCACATTACTCCAATATTCGTCGATTTCCTATGTATATGTGTATGCGCCTGCATAATAAGGACTAGATCGGTATAAAAACAAAATGTGGCAGGTGATCATTAAAGAACAAATTTACATGGAGTCAAAAAAATATAGTTGCAAATTTAACCATTATCATCTACTTGTACATTTAGTAAAGGTGTCTATGCTGATAAGTCAGGATGAAGTCATAGCTTCTAATATATAGCCCTATAAAACTACAAATTCGATAGTGTCGGACATCTTGATTTCGGATGATTTTGTCATCTCATAAAAATGAAAGAGTTGTATGTCTGAGATTCTCAGGAACACTCCTTCAAAATAAAGGAATTGTACTAATCTGTGAAAACACTTTCATATTGACAATCAAAAGATTGCGAGAAAGATATTTCGTATGTTCTTTCAATTTCGATTTATTGTTGACATTAAACATAGGATTCTAAAACAAAACACACTAATTTCAGTAATAATTACGTCATAAGATCTAAATTTTTAAAACATTTTCTTGAAAATACATAATGGTCAATTGCATGCGTGAACGTCTCAAATATATCATACTATTTTACAAAGCATTTGTCTGTACAGATACAGAGTAACATCCTTCTCAAAACACTAAATTGGTCGCTCCTGTATAAACTAGATGTAACCGAGTCACAAATATTCTAGAATGTCAGAACCAAGCAAATTTATCATTTCAAAAAAACTTCAATTTGTCATGTTAAAACTAAAATTATACTGAATATTTATACAAGACCTTTAGTTTCGTAAGACTTTGTGTAAATGTTTCGTGCAAGTCAACAAATTTGTCAAATATTTGATATGCAGTGCAAGACCTTGACATGATATTGTCAAATCCCACTTTAAGATAATGTAAGGCCTTAAATATAACACAGTTTCTCCTTTATAATAAAGCAAAATTAGTAAATCAATTGTGACTATTTTCTTAAAGGATTGAATAATAATTCTAAAGATCAAATAAATGTTTGTACACAGGCAAATTATCGGTGGATAGACTGTCTAATCCTTGCTTTCAAATCGGTATAGAAAGCACATCTCTCTTTAATACCAGTTTTATTGAAAATAAATATATATTACTGAAAGTTCAAAGTACTTAAACCTTGCTGCTATATAAATCATTCCTTCATATACTGGCACTATTACATCGGCGACTGTATTCCTGTGTCAATTTCATACATCAATGTTGTGAATGTTGCAGACAAACAAGAACTTGCGAACCAGAATTATAAAACAGCAAAACATTAAAAGAAACTTTTGCGTTGTTTCCACCTATACGTAAGCTAATTGATTTTAATACCCTCTCCAATAAACAAAACCCAGACACATTGATTAAAAACCCAGTTTGAATATAACTTTTATAAAAAAAAGTTCGAAGTACATTTTTGTACATTAAAAACCAGCTGTAAGTACCATTTTCCCTATATTCCATCACGTAGAATTATAATTATTCCACAATAGACCCCTATAATTGTGAAAGTCTTGACCAATTTAAATTAGTCTTGGTGTAAAAGGATTTAGTGATGAAAATATGCGTTCATGGAAACATGAGACAGACGTTACTGCAACACGCACGTATGGAACCAACTAACTTATGATATTAATAGGTTATGTTCACAAGTAACGATACATTACTAATGAATCCTTAGTATTCTTGGTAAATACCATACAAGTGGAGTTTTGAAATTTCCAATCCAACGTTAAAATTGAAAAAAAAAAATCATCATTGAATTCATGTGACTTCTATTTTAGTATATAATAAGTCTAGAAAATTTTTACATTTTGTATTCAATAATATGAACCCTGATTTTTACAGACTCTCTGTAACAAAATCCATATAGTTGATATATGCAATGAATTTTCTACTTAATATAGTATTTAAAAACAATCTGATTGAATAACCATAGAAAACACAACAGATGAGTATAAAAGTAGATACATTTAGTTTTAAAGTTTTTAAACCAAATGCTTTCCGGTAGTACCCTCCCCCTCATATTTGCATTATTTAAATCAGACATCAGACTTTTTTCCACTTGAATACAGTGTGACCTCCGAGACGACCAAGCTCTTTATTGCAAAGTTATTTATACTCTTCTGCACAATGGTCTTTGAAGATGGTAAATGGATAAAAGCATTATAAATTAGCAAGATATGGATTAAACTTTCAATTTCATTTCTCGATATATAATACAGATGCCTTAACAATAGTGTCAGACCTAATTTAATGGGTACATTATGGTGCGTAATGAATCAGAAAGTAGTATTTTCCTTTCCCAGGAGAGGACAGGAAGTCGAATGTAACAGATTAACATTATGAAACCAATGTTTAATTATCAATTATTGAGTCGTGAAGATTGTAAATACGTTATGACTTTCATTTCAGACTCCAAATAAATGTAATAGATAGAACCACTGAAATAATGTCCAATACCACTCTCGTTTACCATGTAGTAAATATGATTTT
Source organism: Mytilus coruscus (assembly GCA_017311375.1). NCBI lineage: Eukaryota > Metazoa > Mollusca > Bivalvia > Mytilida > Mytilidae > Mytilus > Mytilus coruscus. Next base: position 74,074,760 of record CM029601.1, read on the forward strand.
GATAAATAATCATAAAGTTGCTGTAGAAGAAGTAAATGTACAAGTAACATGCACGTTGGTTCCAAAACCGTTTGAAAATTTATCTTTGTGATATACTAAACTAAATTGTTTGTAATGAAAAGTAAACACAAATTTCATGTTTTAATTTTGTATCACCTACTTTTAATTTTCAATGTCTACATAACGCCAAAGTACTGAAAATGAATTTAAAACAGAAAATTCCTCTGAATGCAAATTGACACCAACAAAATATGATAGGATTATTGAACTAAAATGAGGATTATTGTCCAGATCAGTTACTGTATATTGCACAAGCTTGCTGCTAGGGACTATATTCCTCAATATAAATAAAGGTAACAGTAGTATACCGCTGTTCGAAATTCATTAATCGATTGAGAAAAAAACAAATCCGGGTTACAAACTAAAACTGAGGGAAACACATCAAATATAAGAGGAGAACTACGACACAACAGAAACACAACATTAAAACGTAACACACACAGAAACGAACTATAATATAACAATGGCCATTTTCCTGACTTAGTACAGGACATTTAAAAAAAAAATGGTGAGTTGAACCTGATTTTGTGGCTAGCCAAACCTCCCGCTTTTATGGCAATGTTAAATATAACATTAAAATGACAACATAACATGACAGGACTACAATACAAATAAATGGGAGAATATATAGGACAGAGAAACATACGAATAATAGCTATAAGAGCTAAACCCCTTTTATATTAACTCGTCATAGATATATGATAATATTATACCAAATATTCCAGCAACGTTTGAAAATACTTCGTCCAATTCCTGCTGATCTGCTGCCTGCATTAGAGACGGAATGTCTACTTCGGTCATCTTGTTTTACTCTCATTTGCGTCCAAATATCGTTTGACTCAGAACCTCAATAGTGAGTCCAAACATTAAGTAGCCAGTATATAATGCATTATCGGGAAATATGCAATATTCTTAACTCGTCGGAAATGATCTACTTAGTGGAAATTATTTTATGTAGATTTCCACTATGTTATAATTAAAGATATATCAGTGTTAATAATTTACATTTTGTCATGTCAGGTCCTTTTATAGGTGACTATACGGTAGGTTCAATGTTAAGAGGCCGTACGGTGACCTGTAGTAGCTTAAATCCGCTTCATTTGAACCTTGTTGAACTGATGTCTTATTGGAAATCGTACCACATAAACTTATTTTGTATCTGTTGAGAAGATGTCTCATTGGCAATCATACCACATCCACTGAATATATAGCTATTCAAAGGCATTTCTTAGTTGTCAGTTACGCTCTTTGTTCAAAGGAATTAAAAGGGTCGGTGTTAGGCACAAAATGCAGCTATATGTATTTGAGGAAAAAACAGTTCACATAGTATATTAAGTATTCCAATAGACAGTTCATGCTCAAACAAGTGCAAAACTATCTCCTTATCACGATGATTTAGTTTAAAAAACATACAGTAAGAAAGAGCTCACACGTATATTTTATCTACTAGTGACCTTTACCGAAATGTTACGTAATATTCATTATAAGCCATCTTATATCATAACCTTTTGTAAAGAATTCATACAGTTAAATATATATCCTGATCCTAAGTATGGGTTTTGTCGCAGTGGATACGTTATGTAAGGGAATCTCTTAGCGTCACAAGAGGGTTTAACAATACTAGGCGGTAATGTACATGTACTGCCTCATAAAATAAGGAGATGTGATATGATTGTCAATGAAACATCTATCCAACAGAGTTCAAATGACGTGGATGTAAGCAAATATAGTTCACCGTATGGTCATTAACAATGAGCAAAACTTATACCTTATAGTCATCTATAAAAGGCCACCTATGACAAAATTCAAACGAGAAAACTAACGGCGGGATTTAAAACAATACAATTTACGGAGAACAAATATGACAGACATTAACCAACGACAACCATGCACTGAATTGCATGCTCCTGACTCAACCCTCCCCTAATCTGAGACAGTGGTTTCAGAGAACAATATAAGAACAAACTGTAAAAATCTCTTGCATTTGGCTTAACTCAATAGATTGGTGCGAAGCAGAAAACCACAATAAAAAAAACAATAGACACAATTTTTACTTGTTTTCAGAGCATACATATATACCATATCTTCTAATTTTTATACGCCCGTTTACGGGACGTATTATGGTATACCGTTGTCCGTCTGTCTGTCCGCCGTCAAGATATCAGACATTAACTCAAAAACGCCTTAACCAATTTGCATAAAACTTTGGTGAATTGTTTATATCTATTGACATGAGCTCCCTTTCATTTTTCATAAATTTTAGATTTTACGTTTCCGAGTTCTGGGGTTTTATTCATTAAAAAAAGGAGGATTTTCCAGTTTTCGGACAATAACTCAAGAACGCTTTCACCAACTTGCAAGAAATTGTAGTGAATTGTTTATATCTATTGACATGAGCTCCCTTTCGATTTTTATATATTTTAGATTTTACGTTTCCGAGTTACAGGGTTTTATTCATAAAAAAGGGGGATTTGCCAGTTTTCGGACAAAAAATCAAAAATGCTTTCAGCAGTTCTTATGAAACTTTGGTGAATTGTTTATATCTATTGACTTGAGCTCCCTTTCGATTTTTATATATTTTAGATTTTACGTTTCCGAGTTACAGGGTTTTATTCATAAAAAAAGGGAGATTTTCCAGTTTTCGGACAAAAAATCAAAAATGCTTTCAGCAGTTCTTATGAAACTTTGGTGAATTGTTTATATCTATTGATGTTAGCTCCGTTTAGAATTTTATAAATTTTACATTTTACATTTCTGAGTTGTTGGGTTTTATTCATTAAAAAAGGGGGATTTTCCAGTTTTCGGACAATAACTCAAAAATGCTGTCAGCTATTCTCATGAAACTTTGGTGAATTGTTTATATCTATTGATGTAAGCTCCCTTTACATTTTCATAAATTTCTAATATGACATAGAGATATTAATTGAACTTTATTTGTTTATAGTCTGACAACAGATTTACTAAGTATTGCACAACAGCAAGAAATCTTTAATTGAACATAAATTCAATTCATATAACCAATTTCAAGTTCTTTGACTACATTTATTCAGAAACCTATATTATGTCAAATATTTAATTACAATCCAAATTCAGACCTGTATCAAGCTTGAATATTGTGTCCATTTTTGCCCCAACTGTTCAGGGTTGGACCTCTGCGGGCGTATCCAGCTGCGCTCAGCGAAGCAGTTTTTGTTTATAATGTATGTCATAATAAAGAAGGAAGTATTTGAGAAAATATTTAAACTAAAAGAAATCGGCTTCAACAAAGAACAACTATAGAAACGCAGTGGCAGTGATAGTGCACCATAATTGCCGGGATTATAATTTGTGTTAAAATAAAGTTTTAATGGAATGCAACCCATAAACAACACAATTACCGCATAAACAAGCGATTATGATTTTACATTTAACTACAAGAAACAATCCTAATGCAAGTTTAACTAACCCAAAAGGCAAATACACGTGGTTCTTCTATATAGATACTAGCATGCGTAGACTCAAAGATTATGCAGTCTTTCATTGTAAATGGATACTGTTTGTAGCGTAAACACTTAAACGCTCGTTTAAGTGTAAACAGTTGGAGGCGGTTGGTGAAAGACCGTAGTCCCCTTATGGAGCTACATATATTATGGTTGGTGCATTGACTTATTACAAGTCCCACTCCTAAAGTTGACTTGTTCCCACCTTCCGTAACTGAAAGTGTCATTCAGGACTGATACAGTAGAATATATATAGGAAAAAAGCCACCCTATTTTGAAGAAACACTGCAGTACCACAGTTGTTCTAAATAGGTTTTCAAACTTATAGATACTTTTTCTAGATCATAGATTGATAGAGAGATAGAGAGAGAGAGGGGTGGGTGGATTGAGAGATAGTCAGTTTCAGGATAAAAATGACATCGTTTTCATGCAACATGCGACAATAAGCATGTTTAATCAGTGGAGAATTATGATGTGCACTTTAATTATGTCTTACATATTACAACAAAAGATGTATGTTTCTTGCATCATAATATCAGCTAGGGTTTTTATTCTGAGCCGTCATTAATCATGTTTATCAATAATAGAACCGAAAAAGTCATCATTGGGCGTAATTCTGAACGGATTGTGTATAATTAGATTTTGTTATCGCGGACAAAGGAAAATTGCATTTCTGATCCTAAAGGAAATTTTATGACTGTCTTCCTGAATAGAGTCCAATAAATCATAACCCTTTCATCTGCATCTATGCTAATAACTGACATAAAGATATCACGAACCAACAATTGTTGCCAAAAATAGTATAGACGATTTTGAAAGAAGATATTAACCATATCAACTGATATTGAAATCTTAAACTAAATGTGAAAAGTCGTTCATGTAATGGACCTGTTAGAATTACTATACATCAACGATTCCTCGATAAATTAAATCCATATAGTTTTGTTATTGAGTATGAATCAAAAACTTGTCTATGGAAAGTTTCCTTAAAAAATACACACAAAAGTTGGCAATATGAATATAATACCAAAATAATATGGAGACCACCTTGCAGTTTTAAATAATTAATTCAAGTCTCATTAATATTAGGCTCTTGGGTAAATTAGAAAGGCGTGATTGTTACCTGCTACGATATACCAAGGGTATATAACGTTACAAACATTCAATATAGTTTTCCATGTAAATGTATCGTTTGCATATCTGTAATTATTAAAATAAATGTATATTTCAATGTGTTGTTAATGGGTTTGGTTGTCGGGTATTGAGCTAACTTTAGATATAATATTTCTTTAGAGTTAAATAAGTCTAGACTTTGAACACGTAATTAACGAATACATGTACACCTTACGGAAATTAGGTACCACGTTACGGAAATCGGGTACCGCGTTACGGAAATCAGGTACCATCATGGTATTATCTATTCATCCGTCGCATTAAACGTTGTTTATTTGCCAATTTACTTGGTGCAATAAAAAGATATATGGGGTAAACGTTATTGAGGCAGCAACTAAATGACACACATCACCATTAGGCATATAGAGGGTAATAGACAGTATTCAATAATAGACAATAATACTTAATTTCTAATTTTAATGATACCATTAGTGCAAGTTAAACCTTAAAAGGAGTACTTGCCCAAATCAATGAACCCACGTATTTCATTTTAATAATTACCATAAAATTCTTCTCATTTTGGTCAGTAATTTAAAAAAAAAATGGCGGATTAGGATTTGCAAATTATTGGAACTGCAAGTTAAAATTTGAATGTGTTTCCAAGTTCCTGTTATTTGGTTTTATTTGTGATGTTCCAATAGAACCATTGGTAGTTTCTTTAATTCTTCATTTGATCCTTTTTGAATTCAATTGACCATGCAATAAGACATTTTCAAAATGATTAATCCGGTACAGTACCTTTAATGGCATCATATTGCCTAATTTCATTAATCTTAATTTTGATTCCATCGTCAATGGTGAGTCTTTTGTAGACGAAACGCGCGCATGGCGTACAAAATTTTAATTCTGGTATCTATGATCGGTTTATTTAGTCAATCAGAACACTTGATTTTGGTGGTGATTTTGAACATGAGATCGGAAATAAAATCACAAATTCTAGTGAAGATTTAATACAATACGGTTAAACGTTTTCTGGTGATATTTAAATGTTATACTGTCGAAGTTAAGACGGGTGATCGGACCATTCAAAGTAATTGGACGACAAGATAGCTCACATGGTATTAATGGACAAGGTGAGATACAAATTCTGTTACTATATTGTAAACAGAGACATCATCATATATATATATGGATCCTCGAGGGCAAATATCGATTTTTCCCACCAAATATGGACTCTCGAGGGCAAATATGGATTTTTTTCCCGCCAATTTGGGAATTTGAGGCAAATATTGATTTTCTCCCGCCAAATTGTCCTTAATGTTCCTGAGGGCAAATAACAGTCTCGGACTTCCGGCTATTATTGCACATGCAAAAGCTTAGATATTACTACAAAATGTGTGATAAATATATATATATATATTTCAAGTCAATGTTCGTTCAGAAATCTCTTACTATGATATCAAATCACTTCATCATCATCTGCATGCACAAAGTGAATGTTCTTTTAGAAATAAAAGTGTATAGCAGTCAATATCTGCATATGACATTTTATAGCAAGCAATACAGCACATTTGCCGGAATTGCTATGTCTCGAAATAAACATGATAAAGGTACATGTATTCCTTAATTTTGAATTTTTAAAAACAAGCATTTTGCGTGAACCATAATTAAGTTATACACCATCGGGTTTACATCCTCAGTGCAGAGGCGGGTTTAGGGATACAGCGGGCCCAGCTCCTCTAATGGAGCTTCTTATATAATAAATGTATAGACTTTTTACAAGAATCACTCCAAATATTGGCTTGCAAGGCCCCCCCTTTCAAAATCCTGGATCCGTATCTGCAGTGCACTCATGCAAAGAACTACACCTCTACTATTTTACAGCACACAAACATTTATAGATCATCCTATTTCAATTCAGTGGTTCACACATAATTCTCAACAATTAACATAATGCACTTACTAATCTTTCCAGATGATGTCACTATAGATAAAAGAGACCAAAAGTATGTTTAAAGTTCTCCCACTAGCATTCCTTTTCATGGACAACCAACAATACAGTGATTAATAGTACAAATGCATATATCTCTACAGGTCTCAGAAATCTCAACAGATAATCATTACAATATTTAAGTAAAATTGACATTAAAAAGCTATTTATCTAAAAAGTATTATGTTTATTTGTATGTAAAAGACGTTAATCCAGTGTTTCGGATGTTACACAAAGCACAATAAGATTTCTGCTCGACTTCTTTTAATAATCGTCTTGTTAAGCTATTCAACTCTGCAACTACATTACAGGATCAAAGTAAAGTTGTTTAACAATAATAAAGTACAACCACGTGACGGATCGAAAAAAGGAAAGTTTATCAATGCCAAGAAATACTACATAAAATCCATTCTGAATGAACTTTTCATATGTGTACCTTTGAAATGACGTGACCTCATATCGATATAGTGTTTGACACTTAAATGCATGTAAATGTCATTTTCCATGGCCATGTTTAATTCCAAGATTATGCATGTATGAACAATATATTGACATATTAATTTTGGCCTTTAATGCGTATGTAAAATGTATATTAATCTGTAAGGAAATTCTTGCATTCAACGTTTAATATATTCACAATTGAATACATTTTAGTATCAGTACATATATTGGAAAAATATTTTCACTTATCATAAAGATGTTTTCACATATCTTTTAATCCAAGAAGATGTAAAAGGCGGAATTGAAGAGAGTGGTGTCTTCTAAATCGTCCACGGAGTTTAAACGGTCATTTGATACCGCGGATTTATATTTTTTTTAGGATACAATTTATTATGTACCAAATTTCTTGAATTGAGAAAAAAAAATTTTTTTTGTGGATATTTGATTTCGTGGTTTTGCAAAAGTCTGCGTACAAGCCTATATAAAATGTTTACTTCGATGAAGAAATAAGTTCGTGGTTCACCTGTTCTCATAAAATTAATGAAAATTAGTATACCACGAATACAAATGATTTCAAAGTAGCCACATTAGAAATAAACATGTGTGCTACATGTAGGAGCATAATATTCTTCCATCGTATTCATATTAAAACAGTTTCAATAATGGAATATTGTAGAAGGAATTAAATCAGAAGTCCGTACAATTGTTCTGCGAAAGACTTGTGGACCGAATGATTGAATGCGATATACGATGCTTATGATAATTGCCTACAATTTGACGGTTAAAGTCCCAAAACTTATAAATAGCAATCCGACAATTTTCAAAATCGAAAGGGAGCTTACTTTCACCAATCCCAGCAAAAGTGTATATTTTAACGGAAATTGAACAAAGCATATTCCAACTGGGCTCTTTTCACAAACATCTTAAGATACAAATTGATCGTAAGTTATACTGAAGTGTTCATTACTTAAGAGTATGTTTTTTTTTCATATCCAAGTTTTTTATGTCAATAATTATGTTTTAAATAATTTGGTATACTATTCTCTAGGAAACTTTGGTCACATCCTTCAACAAAAGGTAAATTTGGAATATAACGATGCATAATAGTTAGATACAAAATTTAAAATGTACACCCTCACAAAAACAAAATTGGTCCGGGCATGTGGCAGATGTTGTAGACAACAACAACCTTATAACTTGCCGTTTGTTTGTATGTTTTTTTTACAGAGGAGTCGGGTGAAGGTTGTAGGTTTGCTCTTTTGTATTATCATATATAGTTTCGGTAATTCCTGTTATTCGTTTTATTTGTTACTTATAAACGGTTAAATGATGATTTTCACCGTCAACAATGACGTCACAAGGATATTATTACCCATGCAATGTTTTCAAACTTGTTGATTTTATAATAATTTTTTTGTGGAAAATATGCAAAAGATTAATGAAATTATTTTTAATATATTTCTGACCTTTCATAGGCTTACTTCTTTGTAAAACCAGTTTCTCTAAATCTTAGACGATTCATACTGTCCCCCTCCCTCCCATGTCGTTTGGTTTTATAATCAACGTGTGGGTTCGTTTGATCTCAGTTCTGTATTGGTTATTATGAGTATAAATATGTTGTCCAGTTTGCTTGCTTTTCTCAGAATTTGTTATTATGAAAAAAGACTACCCTGCATGGTAACTACACATAAAAAGGGCACATATTTTTGGCGATCATTGGAAAAGAAACATAAGGTTTGTCAACCTATCATCTGATAAGGTTAGAGAAACAGATTACACCACCGAATCTCAAGCTATACGATATTTCTTCGCTGTGAACAGTTACATTTTAATGATTAAAACACTCGGAAAGCTTATATTAATAAATTTGAAATGTTTATACTTTATACTGTCTCAAGTGGAATAATATCACATTACACACGATGCAGTGGTTTTTCTGTTTAAATTAACTCTGGATACAACCCGTTTTTAGATGTTGGTACATTGATGTTCTCAGCTTTGCAGGGTTTATTTTCTAGAACAATGCGGAATCGTAGGACCAGGTTTACATTTCTTATTTTATTTATGAGGTCATATTAGTAAAGATGGTTTGATATGATATTTGCTCGGAAAACCTCTTAAAATTGTTAACTATGAATATTTTATATATGGTATTATATTAATTTAAAATAAATTTTGATAAAAGTGACGCCCTCCCTCTCAAACTTTTCTTATCAAATAAGAAAGTTCAAAGAATGAATTGTCGTAAACTTAAGAAGAACCAGACCCTTGATGGATCCAAATAAACGTTTGAATAAAAGATTTTCGATAACATATCTTGAGCAGAGTTCCCACCTTATAGTATTGTGGTATAAATTTCCACCTTCTTATATAGCTAAAGTAAATAATAAATTCCATTGAATTTGGAAATCACTTCAATTAATGGTATTACTTTAATATTATAGAGAATTACAATAAACATAACACACATTTCAAGGGGATTATGACACTGTATTGACTTCTTTATACCTATAAGTGGATTTCTGTATGAAATTTACCTCACGTAGAATAATGTCGATTACACGCTTCTAAACCTAATATTGATCTAAACAGTATGGGATTTTTTAAAGCTAGATATCCCGCTTTATGAAAATAAAAAGGAATTATGCAATTTGAAAGGTATGTGTTAACATTTATTGCATTATAATAAGTATAACTGCATGCACATACTTAAAAAAGTATAATATGTTTTTAGAGTGAGTTGAAAAATAGACCAGCTTTTGATTACTCCATTATAATTTTTGAAAGTTTGAATTGTACTTGATTTGTATATCCCTGTATTTTAATAGAATTCATTAGACTTGACTCAGTAAGAACCTAGTCTGGTACCATACAGTATTTGAGAAGTTTTTATATTATAAAGGCACACTGGGTATTGCGGAATACATGGAACAAGAGTGACATTCTGTGTGTGCCTGTTCCGAGTCAGGAGCCTGTTATTCTGTGGTTGTCGTTTGTTGCTGTATGTCATATTTGTTTTTCGTATTGGACATACTAATGCATCAGGTCATTATTTTTCTCGTTTGAATTGTTTACATTTGTTATTTCGGTGCCTTTTATAGCTTACTCGTCTAACAATGCGGTATAGTCTTGCTCATTGTTAAAGTCCGTACGGTGACCTGTATTTGCTTACTTTTTCGTCATTTGGTCACTTAATTATCAGGAAAAGTATCCTTAAAAATTATATTTCATAAGTAATATGGACATTGTTTGGTCAAATAGCCTTACCTCTGTACATTTGTCTGTAACAATCATATATTTGAAGAGTAAGAACAGAAACATACAATATTGGCATAAATTTACGCCGGCCCGTTAGTTTTCTCAATTGAATTGTTGCATATTTTTATGTCGGGGTCTTTTATAGCCGACTATACGGTATTGGGTTTTTCTATAATTGCTTACATCCACTGCATTTGAAAGTTGGTCGATAGTTGTCTCATTGGCAATCATACCACATCTCTTATATAAGAAGTAGCACGTGTTGTAATAATACATGTATGCACCTCCTACAATTAATTTAAAGTATCTGTTCACAGATGATATAGGTGCCTGATGTAGATCCGAAAAGCACTCGTACGTTACAACTTGTCACTGTCAAGTTGCTGACCAAATATTTTGTTCAGTAGTGTCCGAGAAAAATTGTCGAGAATACTTGTTACATGTACGGATGGACGAACAGGGGTAATGGAATGTACTGCAAACTGCGATTATCTTTTGCAATTATCGCGAGTACGAAAATAACGCGAATACATTATAGTATCAAACTTGTCAAACCCAGATCTGCTCTTTATATGAATACACGGACAAAGTTACAAAATTGCAAATGTAAATCTAAGCGAAATCGACAGAAAAAAAAGGGTGGATAGTCGCGAAAATTTGTTGGTTTCAACTAGCACCCACTCTAGGAGTGTAATATTATAATATAATGAAGGCTTATGATTGACATTTATTTTTAATAAACTTTATGTTTTGTGATTTGTACATGTAGCGCAACATATTTGGAAAATAGAATTTTAGACATGTACCAAGTTTCGGATATTTTGTTTTTTTTTTTTTTTTTTTAATTTATTTATTTTGTTTTTTTTTAAGAACAACATCAGTAAATACTGATACATATTTTATATCTATTTATCATTTTGAACGGATGCTTTTGAATACTGAACGAAAACATTGCTACATTTACATGTATAAGTGTATGTTAGTTTAAACGTTTTAAGCGACAACATCCAAATTGGGACAAAATATGCTAGTTTTATTCTATGTACCATATGGTATAATTTACATATGGAATTAACTTTACTTTAATAAAACCGTTGTAGTTTATAGAATGAAATTCCCTATGGCTAAGAAATGAGAAAACGGATTTTATTGTAATGGTTCGATATTTATTTTAGCAATTAGATTATAGAAGGTTATACAACGGTGATATTGCCAAGAGTAAAAGAGTTAAATTTTAACATTCATCTGCAATTCAGTTAATTGCAACCCTTAAAATCGCTAAAATAATTATTTTCCTTTCAAATGAATGTAATTGAGCCCTACTAGTAAGAGTAAGTTTAATTCTTGAAGCTCTATACCCATTACTTTTAACATTTCCATTCACCGATTCGAGGGCTAGATTGCCGCCAGTTCTCTTCGCAGTTATACTTATACTAAGCATGATAGGTCAATAAACTTGAAAATATAAAGAGATTAAAAGTACATTTTTTGTAACAAATGTAGCTAGGAATCTAAACACCAATTAAATGAAATATGGGTCAGATTTCCATTAAACTTCACAGTATGAATTGACTGAATTAACCACAGGAAAAATCCCTTGAATGCTGTTCTCTTTCAAGGACATTACTAAAAGAGACTCAGACCATGAAGCCGATTCCATGTTGTATATAAAAAAAAAAAACGGGCACTTGTGTCGATCTTATCGGATTTCCCTGAAAATGATGTGCATTACATTTATCATTTAAGATGTTTGTACTGTGGGTTCCTTTGCCTTTTGTAATTATTAACACTGTCATAAAGATTACCCTGTAAACCAATTTATGTATTGTTTATCAAGTTACCAACGTACGTTTATACATGAATGAAAGGAGATGTGGGAATATATTTGTACGTGCATGAGACGGCAACCCAACGACACAGAAACCAAAACTGATCTAAGTGATCAACATAATGGTCCCCAAGAATAAACAGGTGTCTTTTCAATATGTCAATATCTGAACCAGATATTAATAAATAAAAACAGAAACTCAATTTTCGCTATCAACAACCACAAATGACAAAACACTATATTATATAACAAAAGACAACGTGTTGACGAAGACAAGTTGCTTAAAAGTACCAAAAAATATTTCCTAAATACAATTACTATTAACGTACAGAGGACTTTGTCATATCCTTGCTGGTTTCTATCATCCTGACGCTATATTACATCCATAAATAGCACTAATATTAGTGATTAAGGAAAATCATTTTACCCCTTCTGACGGAAAACGAAATTAGTTTTTATAGAAACTATTAAATTACTAATATATATTCTAATCTCGTGGTGTTTCGCGTAAGGCGGTCTGTTTTTATTGTATCGTAAAATTGTATAAAATTAGTTCAATTTTGTGTTCTTATTAAATAGGTATCATTATTCTACACAAAATTTGTCTATTATTAGTTTAATTCTACTATGCGATAACGGCATGTACACATTTTAATTAACATGTTTTTCCTTTATAACACAGCCTTATTTGATAATATCTATATGAAACATACTTTTAAGCAAAGAAAGGAATTTGGTGTATAAATCATACCTCCAAAATATAAAAGACATACTTGAACATCGTGTCTGAAATTCAGGTGGCTAAAGAATTTGACTTCGTGAATAGTTTCAAAAATGAAAATTTTCAAATACAACACATATCTTAAAGCAGTGCGCCATACATTGGAATGGTTTTTCTTTACAGTCCAAAGTTACAAGATGCCATGCAATATCAATTTTATGCACCATATCCGCTTTTCATAAAATATTAGATTTCTCGGCATTTGTACTGGAAACCAAATGTTGAAAATCCGAGGAAACAAAATTATATAGTATGACAGCTTAAGGTACATCGCCGCAATAAAACGCTTTTGCGCTGATGTGTTGTGAAGCAAACATCAATCAATCCATCAATCTAAAGATACAAACAAAAAATGTCAGATGATAACAGGAAGGAATTGAAAATCGCAAGTCAAAGACGGACAGATAATACCATAGCCAACAAAATAAACGGTTATGCAAGCAACATTCAAACACATAGAAAACTATTAATATGTAGTATCCTTTATTTCAAGTTGGATATATAGTAACACAAGTTATAATTATTCAGAACAAGGAGAACTATCCAACAAAGCATAGACAAAGGGGTGTGAAAGGGAAGAACCCGATCGTTCACGCACGAGCTATATCTTACCTCATTTTACATTAGTGGGAGAATGTCAGACACTTTTGACATACAAGACTTGCCCTTATAACAAATGTTGTTTATTAACGTTCGTTTGACTTTGAGCGAACGTACAAATACACAGCCACAAACGGGATAAGTAAATCATCCGATTGGGGACACTAAATTCAGGATTCACAATAAGCGTGGTGCTCTTTTCTGTACCAAATAAGGATTATGACAGGCAATCACTAATTGTTCTCGTAGTAGGTGTGTCATTAATATATCCCTCAAATACCCTTTCCAGGGGTGGGGGTACCGTGCATTTGTTATAATATTCCCTATTATACATACTTTCTATACATCCTTAATCTCGGTTGGCATTTCAATGGTTCTAAACATAACATATGCGTTATTACAAAAACCCTTCTGGGCTGAGCTTAACTTAATTTGGAGACATACATTTATACAAGATAACAAAATAAAAATGTCTTTTAATTTTACCGTTGTAACTTTTGGACTTCATCAAAATAGTGATTTTTAATGTAAAAAATAATTACCTTAAAGTACATATAATGGTTGATATATATTTCTTCACAACTTTGCGTCTTTTAAGTGTTAGAATCTTCCGATTCAAACAAAAGATAAATTCTGATTTATTTTAAGAAGCTGTCGAGATGTAAAATTAGTACCACAATAATGGTCTTTCGTCGCTGAAGAGAATACTTCCAAAGTCTGGCATTAAAACAATAAGTCAGTGTAACCAAATAAAAGAGGAAATATTCTGTTTGTTGAACATAAAGACGATTTTCTCCGTTGAAAACTGTCCATAAACATAATTATTGGCACATTGACCAGCATATTACGAACATTATAACGTTATGTTTCGTCCTTTGGGAAGGGATTTCCATGGCTTTAAACCATTCTGCGGTATCTAATTGTTATTTAAATATTCTTACCGATTTTACTGTTATCTGTGTGCACTCTTAAGACATTTAGAAATGCTATACCAATTTAGAGTCGTCTTTGTTATACAATTACTGTGATACAAACCTATAAGATACCTAGCTTAATTGATGTAAGACGTGGATTGTTTTTAAAATAAGGAAGGACAAATACTTTGTGTTGATATATTTACATGATAAGTTGAACATACATTACTTACATTGTATTTGTGTGTCGCGTGCACTGGTATTCCTCGCAAACCGATGGCAACTGAAATTTATTTTTGAAAATAAACACCAATCAATAGTCTTAGTTGTTCGCAAAAAACACCACTCAACCATTTGCCCGGTTAGAACTTTTTGTACATTTACATCGCTATGTGTTTAGAAGTTTAGTCATCAATGGATGTTTTTAATTGAATATGAATTAAAAAGCGATGTTAGGTAAATAAAAATTACTCTAATGAGACAGAAACGAAACAAAATATATTTTTCCATGAAAATATTATGTATAATCCAATGTACGAATTTTTATAGTAAATTCTTAAACTAATTTGACAGCTCAAATGCCTATTTTTTATGTTTTGTTAAACGATATTGCAGGAGACAAAACGAATGTATGTAATGGGTTCAGATGTTTCAATTCTAAGACTTAGTAACTATATAGTAATCCTTCAATGTTCAGTCTGCCTATCAAACGTTATTTTTTTATATTCAGATTAATTTAAAACAATTTGGGAGATGATGTATTACACAATGTATTTCAAACAATTCGTTTCCTCGAATAACCTAAACAAAGTTAAGGCCACAGTCAATATGTTTTTTTTAAGTATGTAAATAGTCACTTTTTTATAAATTATAGTATTTTATGTTTGCTTAAACAATAGTAATAGAGATAGCATGTTAAAATCGCATAGTATTTTAGATATGTATAGCAAAAGTGTGATCATGGTTACGATATGACAAACCTTGTTATTTCTGATCTAATATAACGAATGTGACTTAGCAACAAGTGTGAGCTAAAAAGAATCTTAGCATTTATTTAGTTACTGTGTCAATCAAAGTTCCTAGTATTGTTAGTCGGTGAAAGTACACAAAACTTATGGTTATAATAACGTTGATTATCTTAAGATTATGTCAATATTCTTTGCTTAACATTTAAGGTAAGTCAATTTTATTACTTCATCTTTAATTTATTCAGTATATTACTTTTGATGCTATAGTCTATTAATTCAAATCTGTCTTTTCAGTGATTTATGATACTAGATATAAAACGTTTCGTAACCTATATTCAATTTTTTCTTATTAATGTTCCATTCATTCCATAAAATTATCGGACATTCTTTTTATTAATTTGTTTATTACAATCGATTTTTCAAATACTGTCTTTTTTTATTCTTCAAGTTTCATACAAAAAAAACGTTTATTGAGGTTTTATCACTTAGATTTCTATAAAAATTGGCAAAAGATAAATTGCGGTTTTTTTTAAAGTCTGTTAAATAGAAAGGTATTTTTAAGCCATGAAAACAATAGATTGACTGGGTTTTATGTTAGTTCCCAACAAAACATTTGATTCCCATTGTTGCGTTAATGTATCCACGCAAGCATTCGGCGCATCAACACCTTTTGCATGTTATATGGTAAAATAAAGATTGAATAATTCGTAGCCTGGATAGAATTTCAGATGTTCACACATTGAAGAATATCATTGAAGAAAACGATGTTTACAATGAAAAATTAAGAGGAATTTCCATATGGATTAATGTGGGTCGTGTTATTATATGATCAAAGTATTTTTAAATTTTCAATTTCTACAATTTCTGTGCATCTGCTATCAATTTTGAATGATCATTATCAATAAATTTATTGCCAATGTGGGAAAAATTATTGCACAATATGAGTTTTATGTCTTTAACTTTTTTCTACAATATTGACTAAATTTTAACTGTTTTGTTCATTAGAAAGTTGTATTATAAGAGGATTATTTTATGAGACTAAATTATAGTTTAAACTGTTCTAGACTAAGTTTAAAAGGAGAAAATGTTTGTCAACTATCTAATAATAAGCTACATAACATCAAACTATGATTGGTCATCATCAGACTATGCCGTTGGTTGAAAAGTTGAACCGTCAACATCCATGTGCGCGCAATTTCTATTCAAATTTCTATTTAAAGTAACGACCGCCATATTGGTTAAACAGGGTTATTGACCCATTGAACAGCATTCTAAATAAAGGTGACTTCATATCAATGGTAAAAGTTACCTCATTTGTTTCATATTGTCTTAATTACAGAACACATTCACTGCTTTACACATATTTTGGTATATAAAACAGATGTTGTTTTGATTAATTTGCGACATTATTGGAGGCAATTTTGAAACTAGAAATTAATGTATAGAGTGTGGCCATGTTAATTTTTAGTTAATCCAGTGGGTTAATTTTAAAATGTATATCACTGGGTAAACTAAAATTAACATGGCGACACTCTATCCATTAGTTTCTAGTTTGAAAAGTGCCCCCAATTATGTCGCAAATTCATCAACACAACATCTGTTTCATATAACAAAAAAAATAATATGAATTGCTGTACAATTATGAACACTTGTCCTACATCCGGTCGATACTTTTATTTTGGCATTGCACTGGTCATGGATTTCTCAGACTGTTTTTGATGTCTTTATACTAAATCCATTGGCTGGGAACTGATTGATATTTTAGTCTGGGAAAACATGATTGATTTGTATGTTGTAATTGTCTTTGAACTACCATATAGTAACTGCGAGTACTCGGTACGTTGTGTATTGTGTCAAGCCCTTTCCAACAGTTTATTCGTATGTTGTGCTGTTTTACACCTCTGCCCAAGGTTATGTGGAAGGGTTTAGAGCTCACCTGTTTAACACTTCAAAATTCTTTGTGCGCCTTTCCAAAGTCTGGAGCGTGTAAGTTAAGTGGTTGTCGTTGGTTACTATCTGTCATGTGTTTTTTTTTGTTTTTTTTGTTTGTTTATTGATTTAGTTTAAATCAGGCTGTTTGTTATCTTGCATGAATTGTTCCACATTCGGTCACACCTTGGCTTTTTATAGAAGGTCCTATGGTGACCTATTTTTTTCACATCCAAGTCATTTGGTCTCTAGTGGATAGTTGTCTCATTGTAATCAGACCACATCTCCTTCTTTGTCGTGATAAAAGTTTTAGAGTTTTTGAGTTTAAACTGTTATGAAGGTAAATTCACTCATACCACAATTATTTATTGTTATGATTTTGTGAATTGACCTTACAGTGCATATTAGAAAGACAAGGATGGAATAAAGCCTTCGGGAATACAATGTAACTTAAAAGATAATAACGAATAGAGTAGATTTTTTATCTGGTTCAAAAATTGCTTTTACAGGATGTGAAAATGTTCCAACACTTAGTAGCGTTGAAGTTATAAGCTGCTAATTCAAATAATTTACTTCTTTGTATAATTACGATCAAATTCCGTTTAATTTACAAGATTTACTGAAGAAAGAGTGTAAATCGTTTACGTAAAAGCGTTTAAATTAAGTATTTTGCACTCTGGTTGTATGATGTGCACGGGATGTTTAAAATGAGATGAAAATGCCAGAGGACAATAAGTTAAGAAGTTAACGGGATTAAAATGTAATATCTAGGAATGATTCATCTTGCGAAACTCTTAATGTGACAAAACGAACCTTTAATATGCAACACTTTTTTTTATTTATGCCTCTGCTTTTTGGGAATAGATTAACTTGCTAGATACATTACCATATGTAATATTTAGAGAATTTCTGAATTTACGGGCCATCTTTTTATTTTTCTTATTTTGCACATGGTTGTAAATATTTAACACAAATCTTTGCAATAATTACTTTTCAATGCTCTTCAACTTCCTACATACAAATTGTTAATGGTTTGGCCTTCCAACTGCTTTTATTTGAACCCTCAAGATGACTCTTTGTGTAGACTAAATCACAAACCTAGTATCTTTGGTGTGTGTTTCTACGATAACATTACTTCCACTTGAACTTTCAGTACTCGAAAGTATCACCCTATTTAAAATGGGAACAAGGCAAAGATATTTTTATTGTATTAAATTGTGTAGATGCACTAAAAAAGGTTGAATCTCTGTCCTCCAAATTGACATTCAACTTTTTCGTCGGTGATCTGTTTAAGCCCGTCGTTTTTCATGTTTCCGAACACTATATTTATTTAGTTTCCCGAACGTTTAAGTGCAAGGCTGTCCAATGTGATTAATTGAAGAAACACACGTCATGTGCACAGAAATAGGAAGTATACCCTTATATTTCAGTCATACCGTTCAGAAAATCTAACAACAATGCTAAAAACAAACTGGACGACGCAGGATATTGAGCTTCATTCTGCCATTTAAGGAGGTGTTTACATATCATTAAATAAGCGATAGCAGTATATGTATCAGTGTTTTAAATGGTGAACCAATTGAACGACACACATTAACACAAAAAGGTTGAAGTAAGGTGTTCTTATTTGATAACTTATTGTAACGGATGTGCATCGTAAAAGTGTTTTACAAGTAGGTAAACTATATGTGGAGATAGTAAGTTTTCGAATTTCAAGGCCATTTTATAAGTCCGAATTATTTGTACAGTGCGATCGCACTAACTCTTCTCCATTTATATATAGTTTGTCTGCAGGATAAAAGTTTATTGTCAGATGCTGAACGGGTTTTAATTAACTATTGTCTCTTTGCTTCAGCTAAGTTTAATCTAAAACAAATCTGGTAAAATGATGTTTTAATAGAATAGCAATGTTTGACGCAATATTAAATGTAAGCTTTTCAACGACCAGTTACTGCTAATTTTACTGCAGCGCTCTAAATCAACATGTGCGCAAAATAGTTTTGATATAAACGTACGATACTGCTTTTATTTCTCACCTCTGGAATACTAAAAAAAAAAAAAAAAAAAAAACACACAGCTTAAAACCAAAAACGTCAAAAATGCAAATGCATACGCCATGACCAATAAATGCCTACAAAGAATGCCAAAAGGGTTTACGCTATTTCCTGAGGAAATAGCAGCCTTAGAAACGCTTACTTAGTATGACAACAAATAGTTTATACTTGGCAGGTGTTTTTTAGAATAAAAAAATAATAAAATTTTAGAACGCAACAATCGATCAATCGCACATCCAAAAATGTGTGCACTTAGAATTTAATCAGTAGGATGTAGCCGGGTGGAATGGCGTTCCGGCTAAATGGAAATCAAGAAGGAATATTTCGCTCCTTAAACTTTTATTTTAGCAGTCCGGCAAGACCGAACAACAAACTCCAAACTAAATGTAATGTAACATACAAACAATAACAATATATATAAGCACAAGCAATTAAAGGATTAAGAAGATTAACATATGCCAAATAGAAATAACAATAGATTAGAAGAGTAATTAATGTCCGACACGTATTTGTAAGTTATTGTCCAAACTGTCACAGAGAATGA
This sequence comes from Mytilus coruscus, assembly GCA_017311375.1. Lineage (NCBI taxonomy): Eukaryota > Metazoa > Mollusca > Bivalvia > Mytilida > Mytilidae > Mytilus > Mytilus coruscus. Next base: position 74,094,719 of record CM029601.1, read on the forward strand.
AAAATTAAATAAGTGGAGTAAATGCATTTAAGACCTTTGTCCAAGATTATGACACATAATCCGTGTAATACACTTTTGCCTAAATTTACGACAAAGTTCAGAATAATAAAATAAATGCAAAACAAGAATATACATTAAAACAATTGAATTACTAAATGTTGTTTAAAAATATTTTCACACTGCACAGCCCAAATAGTCCGGTCATAAGAACATCAGTCTTGTCGGAGGAACGAATATTTCGTAGTTGATTGTACAGTTAATCCTCGTAATATTGCAACCTTTGGACCAGGCTTAATGTGGTGATCGGAAAAGTGACGTTGCAAATAAGTTTAGTAAATTAGTGACAATATGAGAGAGACCCCATTAAAGAGGGAAGATAAAAAGAGAGAGCACTGTAAAGAACTGGTATCATAGTCATGATTAACCGTTTTTCTCTTGTACGTTAGTTGTATATGCAACTTTTGGAATATTCACCTCTGACCTTTGTTTATATTTTTACGTGAGTATGATTATCTGTCAAACTGAAAAAAAAAAAATGAAATATACAGCAGTATTTCTGCTCATTAACTTTATCTGTATGAACGAACTCTCAACCACAGTGTTGACAGGATAGTAATCAGTGCAGATGTACTAGAAAGATTTTAGATGAATAAGTTGTCTATTAACACATATATATATATATATATATATATATTAGAGTATTTTGGGTGAAAACTTGATTGTTTGGATGTGTATTTTGATTTCATTTCGTATAAGGTCTTTGAAAGATAGTAGTGCAAATTGAAATACCAACTAAAGATTACGACAGTCACTATACATTTCCAAATCTGTTTTAAGGATATTCGCTCCTCTTGTTTTTGAATTTTTGCCAGATATTCGGAATCCTCTGGTTTTAGCCATGAAGTGCCATTAAAAATTTTGCCCACGAACCTCTACTTTACTTTCTATAATTTGATTACATATAGTTTAAAATGTCATCTTTGAAAATCTTACAAAATCCTTGTTATTTTTTCATCGTTTTTGAAAGAAAAAAGGTGCCAATGTTAAGTGTAAGAAAAATCTAGAGAGAATTATTTCCCGCCAAATTTTCAATGGCTTCTCGAAAACAAGCACACGGACTCTTCATTTTTTTCTGCTGTTTTAGTTTCTTTATTTATATACTTTCAATTTATTTTAGTCTTTTAAAAAGCTTGTTATTTTGAAACAGAGTAGCGAACATCTTTAATAATTAATAATGTTGTGTTCCTTTTACTGCGAGTGGATTAGATTTTAAAAATTAAATTGAAGCTTAGTAAACATGGTAAAGATAATTATTTTCAAAACATGTCACTAAGACATATCATTTTACCAGTATTACAACTCTTACCTTTCCAGAGAGAATGATTATGCAACTTGTATATTTATAATCAATTGTGAAATCTGAAAACGTAAATAAATTATTATAGAAAAAAGTTCTATTATACGAAATGTATTCAATCCGAGTCTTTATTATCTTTAAAATGGCATGAATTAAAACAAAATTGAAAATTAAAACGAATAAAAAATAACATGAAGTAACTTTACGACGTTTTCAATAATATTAAACAATAATTTATTATAATATGCACAAGTATAAGTCATAAACATTGCACAACACAAATATTAATGTTTTGCTTTTGATAGAAACAGAAAAATGAATGAAAGGAGCTCAATAATTTTAAATATTTGCCAATTGTAAAAGCTTAATTCTACTAACTGATAATATTTAAATACACTCAGGGTAATTTGCATATTTATGTAACAATCAAAACGTTTGAATTGTATATATTTTTTAATTCCGCTATTTTATTCAAACATTAAACTTGAATAAATTATAGTCAAGGTTACCTCAAGGTTCACTTAATGGCGGCCTTAAAATTTATGTTTCTCAGCAATAGTACAAATGCAAAGAATAACCATGCAATGTCACGTCTCATAAATTACAATAATAAATGTTAGTAAAAATGTATGATACAGTAAAACCTGTTTAAGAGACCACTTTAGGGACAGATAAAAAAGTGGTCTCACAAGACAGGTCGTCTTTTACTACAGGTTCAATCTATATGAAATGCAGTACAGAGGGACCTAAAATTAATGGTTTTATAGCACAGGTTTTTGCTTATTACACGTGGTCTCTAAAGCAGGCTTTACTGCATATTCAAACTTTATCAAAAACCAAGATTACAAGCCACGGTGACCGTATTGTCATTATAGTTATGTAATATATTTTTTATTTATCGCAATTGAATTGAACGTATTGTCATGAACTATGGCTGCTGATGAAACGAAGACTAGGATATAGAATTTATCCTGATTATACGAAGTAAAATCAGTAGCGTACTGTTCAGCGAAAGGCTCACTAATGAAAAGGATTGTGTCCCTGTAATTTCCGGAAATAAATATTTGATATAGCAATAGTATCGAGATTTGTAAAGAACAGCTAGCTACTGTCTATCAGTTATCAATATTAATTTCAACCAATTGATCAAAATTGTTCATAACCAAATATCTATTGTTTAATTATGATTGCAGCTGACATGTATTGGACAATGCCAGGTTGACTCAACAATGCCATGTTTCAATATGAATCATTGTAACAATAGCCTATTCTGATATGCAAATAAAGAGAAAATATCCGATCGTCCCTGATAACTTCATATTTGCTAATTAATGCTTTTATTCTTTTAATTTGCAGATTCATCGACAAGTCAAAAATGAGTCATCATTAATTTATAAGCTATGAAGTTTTTAATATAAAAACGTGAAGTCCATCCACCATGAAGCAAGGATTTAAATTAATCAATGAAGTTCTATGACTATAAAATGTCCCTGTAATATTTCTCAGTAGAAGTGTGACGTATAACGACAAGGATGCTTATGTGTCATTAGTTTTGATGAATATGACTATCTACTAATTTTACTTTTGTTGCGTTTGATCTTATAAAGTGTTAATCAATGTTGTCATATGGCGACAAAAAATTCTTTCGATGGATTTAACCAACGACATGGAAATAGGAGTAATAATTCATAAAAACATTTATGTTCGTTTGGGAATAGTTTTATTACTTCACCTTATGAAAGGTAAGTCTCTGAAAATAACATTTATTTTATGAATAGAAATTGTGTACTGATCTATACAATGCATTGAAAAAAGATTGTCAAAATATTATTAAAAGGAATAAATAAATATATAGAGTTATATGTACCGAAATTATTTGATGTAAAGTTTAGGTTTAGGGTTAATTACTTTATATATCATTGCAACTTGCCAGAAAAATGTTTTATATAAGCAATGTGATTACAAATGAAAAATAAATTGTCAGAAGTTTTTGATCACTTAACAAAAGTAAATTTATTTACGAAACTTATTTTAACTTTAAACCTTTATTTCGTTTGGATTACTTTTATTAAAAATGATACATCTATTAAATATATAGTAAATTAAGTTTATCTTTCATCTACATGTATATATAATATATAATAACAGCGATCATAGTTGTACTAGGTTATCTGATCACTGCTTAAGTATAAGTGGTATACAAGACAGTGTGTCTGTACTGAAAGCCAAAGACACCGTCTTGTTATACGGAAACAACCGCATCGCGTAATGCATGCTTGCACCAAATTACAATAAACAGAGCCATAAAGCATTCGAGATAATCATGTTATTTTTGTAAAGATTTTGTAGGTGAAGAAAATGCGGAATGCATCGTCTTAATTGGCAATCGCTTTGATTTGAAAATGTTAATCCAGTTACATCATTGTAAACGACTTAACAACTGCCGTGTAATATATTTGAAATAATTTAATAAGAGTTTACAAAGAAATAGTTTATTTGATTATATACTAGGCGAAAGTAATAATGCTTTGATTTGAGAAGTAGTTATAGAGAACACGAAAAAATGTTAAACATTTGACAGAAACTGAATGTCATGCTTAATAAATGTCAAGCACTCAACGATTTCCAAAGTATGCGTTCTGGAAGTTTGTACATTGCTAATTGCATTATTACGTGAAGCGATCTTGGGCGTATGTATACAAAGGTCATTGATGATAAGACTCGAGGCATTTTTGCTCCTTATTTGAATAATATTTCAAATAATATAGAAGGTAAAGTTCAAAATCTTTACTTTCAATGGCAAATGTTTCATGCATGCTTAGGATGGAAAAACAAATAAGCAATACACGAATGATTAGGTACTGCAAAGTTTACAGATCGAGATTGAAGGAGTCTGTAAACGTCCAGTGGCAAATGTTTCATGCATGTTTAGGGCGAAAAGAAATAAGCAAAGTTAAACACGAATAAATAGGTACTACACAATGGAAAGACCGATATTGAGGGCGTGTGATATTGATTGCCACCCGAAAAAGAGGACTTTTTTAATATCCCAGTATACCAGTCACCCCTTAAACAAGGTATTTTTTCCTGAATTGGTTATTTCCATAAAAAAAAAAAAAAAAACGTTTTTTGTTAACCAAGAATATAAAAATACTAATGTTTAATAAGTTTCTAAACATAAACTTCGATACAAATTATCTCCCTTGATTTATTTCTTATAAGTAGCATAAACTTTGATTTCACACGCAGAAATGTTAGCTAGTAATATTTTGCAGATAAAAATATATATAGAAATCATTAATATTTATCAAATGAATAAGTTGACAAGAAAACATAGCATTAAAGTCAATTTATATACGTACAAAACAAATAAAAATACGATAAGTGGAATTTATGAGAAACAGTTAACTTTTTTATCACCTATATGACAGGTTCAATGTAACCTATTGATTGTTACTATTATGCGTTCGCCTTTAAATTTTCAAAAGTGTTTTCTCCTCTAAAAAAAACTAAACGCGTTGGAATAAAATATGACTATAATTTGCCCTAGGACAAATGAAACACGACTACGACTATAGTACAAAAAAAAAAAAAACCCAAAGAAACAAATATAATGACATAATGTTAAGCTTTAATGGCTAGCTATGCAAGTACTTGGCTGATTTTTGGGGAAAATCACCGTTGTGCAACAATAAATGTATATACTAAAATTTAAGAATTCGATAAACCTGAGTATATATATATATATCATATCGGATATTTATCCAACAATAACCTTCTGCTTTTACAGAAAAATAAGTGGATTGGTTTTGGCGAGGTGATAATGTTAAGATAATCCTTAACGCGTATGTCTGAAGTATAATCTGTACAAATGCACATCATTTGACATCAATTTTAATATACTCATAATAAAAAAAAAAAAAAATAAACGAGATAAATGCATTATTTTTTCGATTTTCTGTAGTTACAATTTACTGCAAATTGAACTTAAGTCTACTTAATCAGATTCAATTCAAGTTTGAACACAATGATGGGAACTACATGTGTATGCACTGAATACTAGACAAGGTCCAACATTGAAACATTTCACAGTTGTCGTATAAACATTATACTGCTTAATAATAATATTAAAAATTGTAATATTTGAAGTTGTTGCTTAATCATGTGTATATTTGACCAAATCCTTCGAAAGTTATCAGAATGCTAGGAAAAGCTTATTACACATCAACAGTGAATTCATAACTATCATATTTGTCATTGCAGGAATAAAGCCCCTTAATAATATGATAAGTACCCATTTTGGAATTAAATTCAATAAATTGACTGTGTTTCAATAAATAAGTTCGAAATTTATAGATCGAATTCGAATTGAAAACCTATCATGTATGTCGTTTTACTTTAACAGCAATGTCTCATAAATATAACCAAACCGAGGTGTATGCTCAATATCATAAAAATAACACAACGCATGACGAGTTTGATACATAACAGATTCTTAGTCCCAAAGGCAAAATTAGTCATATTCCAGATTCGATTCAATAGCTTGTCTATGCTTCAAAATAATTAGTAGCATTATAAAGCTATGAACAACCAAATTCGGGTCGACTTTTAACATAATAGTATCCTTCCAGAGTTATGTCCTTTGAAAATAGGGAAAAGACAAACATGACGTTTTTGTTTCATACATTTCTCATCATCATTAATTTTCGAAATAGTTTTCAAATATCAATATCTTAATGGGATTACATTCGAACTTTCCTGTTTGAATGGTTTTACACTAGTTGTTTTTGGGCCCTTTATAGCTTGCTTTTCGGTGTGAGCCAAGGCTCCGTGTTGAAGGCCGTACTTTGACCTATAATTGTTTACTTTTTACACATTGTGACTTGAACGGAGAGTTGTCTCATTGGCACTCATACCACATCTTATTTCTAATTAACGTCATTTTGCTGACACATTTTTTTTATTATATCCTATAAGTTCTTCTTTCACCAGAGTCCGATGAGTTCTTAAAGATTATTTTCAGTTATCGTAAAGCTGATTAAATGAGTTTTTACTTTAAGGTTTGCAGGATACAAACATTAATTAAATGGATTGAATAAATTTGTCCAGTATAGAGAGAACTTTAGCGACGCAAAAACACGTAACAGAAAATGAAACGGTATTGCAAATGTATGTACCGGTGTACTGTTGACAAATATAAATTATTGTCATGGTAAATTAATTCTTTTGACATCTTTATCCTTTCCATATTTTAAATAATCTTCTTGTAAAGGAATTGTGGTTATTGACGTATACTTTATCATAGCATCTGTCATAATTATTGATACTTAAATATCATTTGATATCTCCCATCTGTTAGATTTATTTTCACTCATCTTAAGAAACCAATATCGCCGATACTAAACGAATATTGTAATACTAGTATATTACCATTAGTAAGATTATAGTCAGTATATTTCATTTGCTGGATCCTTTCATTTGTAACGTGCGGTAGGATATTGAAAAGATGTAAGATATATTAATCTTATTAATGAACATAAAACATATTGACAGCTTAACGTTGTCCGATCAGTAAAGATGGGTTACCACCATTATTTTTTTTCTGAAGTGTGTTTAGCGTCATAAATTAGGCTGTAGTCATGAATGTAAACGTAATATCATTACAGAAAATCACAAACAGGACCAAGACAGTGCAATTAAAAAAATTACAAGTAACAACTGGAACAAACAATTTTCCCCGTGTATGCCTTCAAAACAACATATTTCAATGTTTGACATTTAAAAATGCAGGAGATATTTGCTTTAGACGTAAAACGACCAACGATCAATCTGTTTAAAAAAGGACAATTATGATTTTTATCTTTTTTTTTATTGTGCATGTATCAATACGAAGTCTTTTACCTATATAGTGAAAGGCATTGCTTTAGGTCTGAAAAAGGTGGTTCAAAAGGAATGCTTAGACTTCACTTTCAGACACTTTTATTTAATATATTTCTCACATAGCAAATCCTTGCATCCTTTTTCCGTATCTTTGGTCAACTATTTGCAGTATTTTCGCGTCAATGTCACTTTTCATCACAGTCATCCTTTTGTCGGCACTAAAAATGTTGGTACGCAAATGAGGCAACAAGTTGATGTCTTTACTGACAAAACCGACTGAATTGATATTCTGATACTGTAGCATAACGAAGACAAAAACATCGGACTTTTGAGTTCAAATGAGTTGGAGTTCTAGAATAATTGAAAATAATCGGCAAATATTCGTTAGAAGCTCAGTGGGGAAAGGGAGGTGTAAATGTCCATAATATGTTATAAAAGCCTGCATTCATAGTAATGTGACTAAATTTTGATGTTATCATTGACAAACAAAATACAAATATCAGCTGTTCATCAGACTGTGATTCTCTATAGCCATCTCACCATGCTGGAGTATGAACTCGCATTCTTCTGTATATATTGTTGTTATTTGCTTATTTATAATTATATGACCTACATGTACAAATCTATTATGATATTACGGATCATAAAACACAAAGCACTTAAAAATAAATGAATCGTTGCATATATATATATATATATATATATATATATATCTACCAACCAGTAAACTTAATAGGTATTTATAAACGTTATGAATATTGTATGCGTTTTCCTGTCTGTGTAGCATCACCATTTCGCGATTCGATATGTTATTTCTTACGACTTATATAAATATGCATACTGTATTCTAATATTCCAAATGAAACCGTTGCGCTAAAATAAAACAGACAACACTCCGATTGAACTTTCTGATTATAATTCTATGCGTATTGATCAGCATGTCTTTTGGACGAAATTTCTTTTAAAGAAGATTAAAAATTGACTCGAGATGTTGTGATAAGTCGGAATACTCGATTAGTATGTACAGATTGTTCTATTTACAATGTTCTCGGAGTTATCAATAAATAAAGAAACTTTCCGGAAGGAATATTGACAAACACTAGCAATGCCATGTTGTTCTGACAGCAAAGTCAATCAAATAGCGTCTTCATTAAGTAGGGAAAAAAAACGTGCACTGTTGCAACTTTAGCAGTAACAGACTTTGTCATTAGCAAATTAAAACAAAACTAAATTTGTATTTTCTTTTTAAACGGGATGTATAGACACACACATACGTTCATTTTTATCTATAAAGAAGTCACTCCTAACTATCCTACTACCTGTCGATACATTTATTTTTGGCATTGTACAAGTCATGTCTTCTTTGACTGTTCATGACGTTAAAATACTAAATCCCTGGGATGTGTTTTAGTTGATTTCAGTCTCTGATGCATGATTTTTTATTATTAATTGTTTTGGCTTTTAACTAGCTGTCAGTAACTGCGAGTACGTTCAAATCGTACTTTCTTGTTAATTTGACATGTTGATACTATTTGTAATGCTTTTTTGTTATTTAATGTTAACATGGTTCTTGTTTATATACCAGCTTTGATTATTTGGAATTACTAAAATTTTCACTTCTTCGTACTATGAACATCAAAATTATTTCATTTCTCCTTAAATACTGTTCTTCCACCTGTACAAGAAGTTTTATCTAGCTCTAATTGTATAGTTTTATTGTTGATATTCACCCCATATGTACCAAGTGTTAGATTAGTTTTATTGATATTCCTAAACGGAAGATTTTATACACACAGAAGAAGTATACTTATTATAACAACAAATTATTTTCATTTACCTGTGTATATATGACGCAGGTTTTTTCAAAAGTGATGATTTTCTAAAAATTGTTTAACATTTCACAGTGGCATCATACTTTAACTTTGTTTAAACCTGTTTATTTACTTTTGACATTAATTATTTATCCCTTATAATTTTTGTTAATTATGTATTTGCATTCAGGTATCACAGATCAAATTTATTCGTTCATTGTGTGTTAATTTACGTTTTTTGATTGAGTTAAGCCTTCCAATTGATATTTTATAGTGTGTCTTTCTATGTTGTGATGTTATACTATTGTTTCAGAAAAAGGGAGAAGGTTTGGTACCATTAAAACGTTTAATCCCGCTGCAAATGTTTGCACCTGTCCTAAGTCAGGAATCTGATGTACAGTAGTTGTCGTCTGTTTATGTAATTCATACGTGTTTCTCGTTTCTCGTTTTTATATAGATTAGACCGTTGGTTTTCCCGTTTGAATGGTTTTACACTAGTAATTTTTGGGGCCCTTTATAGCATGCTGTTCGGTGTGAGCCAATGCTCCGTGTTGAAGGCCGTACCTTGACCTATAATGGTTTACTTTTACAAATTGTTACTTGGATGGAGAGTTGTCTCATTTGCACTCATACCACATCTTCCTATATCTATTATATTTTGCAGCTTTTAATATTATATAAGCAACAAGTTTAACGCGTGCACTTGGTCTCTTTCGTGTAATGCTGTGAAGTTAATTAAACTTTTCAGTAGATGTTTCTGACAAAAGTTAGTTTATTTGTCGCACAATGATGCATACATATATGATTCTGTAGACGTGTTTTCGAAAGAAGAAGAAAGTTGAAAATGAATAATGGGATCAGTAACCCTAATTATTCAGTCACTCCCCGTAATCGATCTCTCATACTTGTAAAAATGTAGCCATCGGTGATCAACGGAATATACGGACTGAATTCGGGTTGAGGGATCAGTAGCTTCATGAAAATACAAAATAACTGTATCTACTCATTAATATCGACATCTTGTTACTGAAATTACCATCCTTAGTGCGTTGTATTCCGTCAGCGAAAAAAAAAACGTACCTCGTTAAAATTGTGCACTCTTTGTTGAGTACTATGAATAAGTCTAAATTTAACTCAGTCGTAGATCCGACATGTTGACATTGTTAACCTTTTAATCAACACTTGTAACTTCCTTTGGAGTTTATTCTGTACATAATATATGTAAATATGTCTTTCAAACATGCAGATCACAAGGTCATGTTTTCTCTGACTGTTAATGACGTCTTTACACTAAATCCATTGGATGTTGGATGTGTACTGATTGATATTTTCGTCTTAGATGCATGATTTTTTTATTAGTTTTTATTGGCTTTGAACTATCTGTCAGTAACTGCGAGTACTCTCAGATCTGTTCTTAGTGTTTTTTGTTGTGGGGATGTATAAATACCCTGCCACGTCCACTCTGTGTTTTTGTTAGATGTATTTCTAGTTGTAACCATCTGATGAGTTAAGCTTTTTTCAACTGATTTTTATAGTTTGTTCTTATGTTGTACTGATACACCACTGTTCCAGGTTAGGGGAGGGTTGGCGCCTTCAAACTAGTTTAACCCCGCCACATTCTATATGTGTCTGTCCCAAGTCAGGAGTCTGTAATTGAGTGGTTGTCGGTATTTGCTGTTTCTCATATTTGTTTTTCGTTTATTGTTTTGCATAGTTTGTTCTTATGTTGTGCCGTTACATCACTGTCCCAGGTCAGGGGGAGGGTTTGGCGCCAACAAACTAGTTTAACCCCGCCACATTCTGTATGTGCCTGTTATAAGTCATGAGCCTGTAATTCAGTGGTTGTCGTTTGTTGCTGTGTAACATATTTGTTTTTCGTTCATTATTTTGTAAATAAATAAGGCCGTTAGTTTTCTCGTTTGAATTGTTTTACATTTGTCATTTCGGGGCCTTTTATAGCTGACTATCCGGTATGAGCTTTGCTCATTGTTGAAGGCCGTACGGTGACCTATATATAGTTGTTAATGTTTGTGTCGTTTGGTCTCTTGTGGAGAGTTGTCTCATTGGCAATCATACCACATCTTCTTATTTCTAGATCACAAGAATAACTTCTGAATCGTGTCGAGCTGTTAATTACTGCATTGAGAACAGCACTATGTCCTTATTCATTTACAGAATAAGAGCTACATGTATTACATGCATTAAGCCACCCTTGTCAATATAAAATATAGAACTTAAAAGTAGATGCTGCAGAATTCAATTTATAACGTTTTCATTGAATTCAGTGGGCATATATGTCAGTTGACAACTGGCATTACGATGGACATCACTTGTTCAACTCTAAATGCTAAGTTTTATCTTTAGTGTAAATAAAAGTTAGAAGAGTTAAGGGCTATTTTACCAATATATTGATTATCTGATAGGCTCCGTTAACAGGTATCTAGTGTGCAAAATGTTTCTTATGACATGATTAAATAGAAGAAAACGCATACATTTTATATGCACATATGTTTTTTTTTTCGTAAACGCGCGCGTAAGAATTACTTAAATTCTCGTCATGCGGAAAACTTTAAAATCCTGCATAATCCAGGAAAACTAAAAGCAAAGTTCTTTGATTTCTTAATCTTTTTTGTTATTCTTTTCTTAAATAGTCATAATATTGAATATACATGCCCAACCCAAAAAAAAAAAAAGATATAACGTTACAATAAGCATACTATTTGGTCTACTTTAATCTCCAAAGTACTTCGGAGTTTTTTTTTACATTAAACTTTATGACCAACGTGATAGCTTCTTTCACAAAAGTGAATTTTCCTGTTCTGCTAGCGTCATTCCTACACCACATGCGAATTGTGTATAGTTATGTCGTCAGATCGTGGAGAAGATCCATTATTTCGCCTTTTTTTTTTAAAGAAACCACATCCACTGTCATAATGCTAAGTCAGGCTATGTATAGGGTCGACTCATCTTCTAGTTTGAGACATTACATCTACGAACACAGTAACTTCACCATGGTGAGAAGCGTCTCTGTGTTTTTCATTTTAAATTCAGGTTCTCCCATGCATAGATGGTATGTCTTTTTGGCACAACTTTGGGGAATTTTTTGCTTGCAATGCTCTTCAACATCGTGTATCATTTTGGCCTTCTAACATTAGATTCGAGCACCACTGACAAGTCAGTGTGGACGAAACGCGCGTCTGGAGTAACAAATTATAAGCCTGTAGTGATATTGTTCCTTTTGATGAGTTTTATTTTCTCAGTGCTTTCAAACTAACATTGCAATTATAACGAATTGATTGACTGCGCAGTCTCATCCATTCTACACGATATAGATATAACTATCACAAAATGCGATCTGTATTAAAATGACATTTAACTCTTGTTAGTGACTTCAACTCAAGCATCGACTTGTATAAATGAAACATCAATGTTATACCACTTATGATATAACTGTAAATCTCAGTGGAACATCAGATTTAATTTCCGACTCGTCACGAATTTATTCTAGCTGATAAAAGTATCTGATTCTATTAAAACAGGCCATGCAGTATATAGTACATTATGATAAAATTCTAACGGATACTTTAACGGAACAGTTTTTATACAAAATTAACCTACTTTCAAATGTCAGCATTCCATTAGTCGTCTTTGTGAACACTGGATACTAAAATATCTACTTTAAAGAGAAAATAGTAGTGACAGTTTTTAGCGTTGACGCAATATACGCTGTATATGCATCACTAGGTCTAAAATATCTACTTTAAATATAAATTATATTGAGGGTTTTAGCATTGACGCAAGATAAAGTTGCTTATACAACACTATACACGCATCCACAGACTGTAGAAACTGTCTACAATGTCGACAAGCACTGCATGGTACCTTACTTTGCATCATGGCTTATTATCTTTTGCATCGTCTTGGAAAACAATTAAAGACATAACTATAAGCTTTGTTTTGTACAGTAATGACGTGTAAACGGAATAATTCACACTGAGTTATAATCATCCATCAACTGTCAATTGCTTGAACATTATACTCCAGAAATCAATCAGTTACTTACAATAGATAAATAACTTTTGACATTTTTTTAGTTTTTGCCTATTGCTTAGTAATTAAACCAGATGTATGAACTTTTTTTGTTTGATTGACAAGACAATGATACCAGCTTAGAAGCATATAATATTTACCATGCAAAAAAAATGATGTGTTTATGACTATTTTCAGAAGAAGCATATACAAATAATAACTTGGTACCTATTTTTATATTTGTAAAAGAAAAAGTATTTGTTCTTGTAAACACCGATGGCAGTTAACACTGTTTTGATTGATCGTTAACGTTGTCTGTATAATTGGAAGGCGATTGGGGAATATGATATAGAGCAGCAACCCGATTTGGGAAATATGTCATAGAGCAGCAACCCGATTTGGGAAATATGTCATAGAGCAGCAACCCGATTTGGGAAATATGTCATAGAGCAGCAACCCGATTTGGAAAATATGTCATATAGCAGCAACCCGATTTGGGGAATATGTCATAGAGCAGCAACCCGATTTGGGAAATATGTCACAGAGCAGCAACCCGATTTTGGAAATATGTCATAGAGCAGCAACCTGATTTGGGGAATATGTCATAGAGCAGCAACCCGATTTGGGGAATATGTCATAGAGCAGCAACCCAATGTCTACATATAGTGTCGATATTTTCAGCATATTGTATTTTTAATAGTAAAAAAGTACAATTCAAAGATACAAGGCTTAAAAATTGTACGCCAGACGCGCGTTTCGTCTTCAAAAGACTCATCAGTGACGCTCAAATTTAAAATGTTGAAACGCCAAATACATGTCGAAATAAGTTTTATGTAATTAAATAGAAATAAGAAGATGTGGTTTGAGTGCCAATGAGACAACTCTCCATCCAAGTCACAATGTGTTAAAAGTTAACAATTATAGGTCATTGTTCATTACGGAGCCTTGGCTTACACCGAACAGCAAGCTATAAAGGGTCCCAAAATGACTAGTGTAAAACAATTCAAACAGGGAAAAAACGAGAAACACCTATGAAACACACCAACAAACGACAACCACTGAAACATGTTCCTGACTTAGGACAGGTGCAAAAAAAATGCAGCGGGTTTAAACGTTTTAACAGGCGCCAACCTTCACCCTAACCTGAAATAGTAGTGTAACATAACAACATAGAAAGACACACTATAAAATATCAATTGAAATGGCTTTAACTCAATCAAAACGACATATTAACAAAAACAAGTAAACATACACTGAACGAATAAATTTTATCTATGACACAATGTCAAAAAGACAACTATAACCTTGGACAAAATAACGTACACAGGTAAATTTAGATATAAAAATTTTGTTGTTAGGAGTACGGAGATTGTTTTTACAAAATAAATAAATTTGTTTTTCATAGTATGAGAACAGCAGTGAAAATTTATGCTAGCTATGACAGTGTGGTTGTTAACCATGATTATGTCTTATCGGTCATGTTACTGTTTTACGTAAGGTTTGATAGGAATTAAAGGAAGGTCAAACCTATCTATAATTCATTAGTAAGAAGTTATTGGAGTACATGAAGATTTGATTGACAGACAAGTTGTTTGATTAATGTGCTAAGTTTGTACTTCAAACAAACACATTCGTCAAAAAAACGAAAGATTACAGAATAAAGTTGATTACTGTTTATTACATTGCAGGAATTCTTAATCAAAAGCTACCGGTACAAGACTGTGTGAAAAAGTCAACTCGACATTTAATAGCAAAAAAAGACGGAAATCCATTCGGGGAATATATCAAAACCCTAAATATTTTCACGTTTATGTTGTGAAAATTGAAAATAAATGCAGTAATATGAAGATATAATGATAAAGTTATAAAGATTAATGATTGTTTTCTGAAAATAATATAAAATGAATATTAACATCCAAAGGAGTGACTGAGGTATAGACACATGGTTATCCCTTGACTGCTTTGAAACTGACAGTACCACCTTTAGTTTGCACCAAACGGCAGTATGACCCACGTTTAATATAAACCCGCAGCTCCGTACGGTCGAAATATGGACGTCAAAACCGATGCTCCGTCTAGGTAGAGTTCCACGCTTTTTTTCATGTTAAATAATAAATCATTAAATGGAATAAAACAATTCATATAATGTTTTTAAAAACTAGATATTTATGTATATTTCCTCAATTAAGATACATGTACGTATGTACAAGGATTTGTATACTATACAAATCCTTGGTATATATTTGATTTATTTTACTTTCAATAACATTAAATTCAAATATTTCACAGGTAAGATACTCATTTTTAAAAAGTTAATAATTTAGAATATGAAGGAATTTGGAATTTGTTTAAAGATTTTGTACTGTACATGTGGTCCATTGCCAAACTGTATACAACTACTGTACACGGAAATTCCAAAAGGCCTGTTATGCTACTCCGACTTCAATGTATAACTGAATTAATATGATCAAGTATTTCACAGCTTGTAACCTGAATTACATTCATTTATAATTCTGAACGAGAATCAGTTCAACATTTTTTTTTGTGACGTCTTGTTTATGTTTTTTTTTTTTTTTTAATTTTGAATAGGGGAACAGTGGCGGATCCTGAGGGGGGTTCCGGGGGTTGGAACCCCCCTTTTATTTTGACGATCAATGCATTTGAATGGGGACATATAGTTGGAACCCCCCTTTATCCTGGGTTGGGAACCCCCTTTTAAAATGGCTGGATCCGCCCCTGGGGAATGGAAATAAGCTTATAAAAATAGAATTTTTTCTGGTAAATGATTATTATCCAAAGGCAGCCTGGCGCAACTATACATATATTATATTTTAATTATAGTTTGATAACTAGATGTATATAGTCTTGTGTCCGGACCCCACAGGAGTACTTGTCGGCTTTGATTGGAAGTAAAGATGAAAATGTTTAACCACTGAAGTAGAAAAAAAGTTGGCAATACTAACACTTTACTATAACTGTCCTTGTGCAGTGCAATAAACTCTTTAACCGTTAGGGTTTTAAAATTTTAAAGGCGATTTAGTTTTATTGCACAACGTTTGTTAACCAGATTTAAAATATTCGCTTTGAAAGACACGGAAAAGGTACCAGGATGCATTAAACATTAAGTGAAATGTTTACAGCTTATCAACTTCTTCTCTACGGAAGTCATTGAATTACGTATATAGTTTAAGGCCATTCAGTAGAGAGTAATCAGTTCGCATGTCGATTTATTTGCAATATAAATTGTAGAAATTGACTTTTTATTACCTCATTGAAATTATCTGGCTGGTCATTACACATTATTTACGTACACATAAATTCACTTGATTCTTATTTAATGTAAAATGTATAAACATTGCACATATATCATTTTAAAACAATTTATGAAATTATTAATAGGGTCTATTAAACGTCCATTTCTAGGAATTGAAATAAACTCCAAGCACTAGCAAAGCGTTTTGTGATGGTACAGGCTGACACAGCAGCCAAAAATGTTGCAGTGGTAGGACTAAATACTTTTCTAATTGAATTCTGCAGATTTCTCATAATAATGTTGTACTGTCATACCACTTACGGGTTATTGGCCAAGCGCTCACAAACATATTTATCATCGCAATATTCTGTGTGTGCCCGCGTTCGCAGTCAGAATCCTAGTGCTTTTCATTGGTTGCCTTTTATAGCTTACGTATGGGTTTTGTTCATTGTTAAAGGTTGTACAGTGACCTGTAGTTTTTTTTAAGTCCCTGTCATTTTGGTAAATGCATGGTTGACTCATTGCTTGACAGTGATATATCTCCTAATTGTTATAAATATAGTTGGAATTTAACCGTCGTGCATATGCTTTTTAAATATTGATACTATCAAGTTTTTTGCTTGCCTTTTGTGGATGGAATTCGCATAAAATATATTTTAAATATGGTCGTTGATTGACTGATTGTTACGTACTTGGCAACGTTTGGTTATAATTTTTTATGCATATACAATTACACAGTATGGTATGATGAGTAGGTAAAACGTCAGAAAAGTAATAGTATTGGAAGCTCTGCATAGCAAGAGCATGTCTGGTAGCACACAAATCTTTACTTTGGTTTTTAGCTGGTCATTCGAAGAGAGAAATTGTGGCAATCATCCAAGACTTTTCTCATGACTTAATCTGTACTTACACATCGCACAAGGCAACGGTAACGCCACTCTTTAAAGCATTCGTCTTTTTTGACAGTATGATTCCAAAAAGCCAAATGTGTGCATCGGTTACTTTTTAGGGTTCTTTCTGTATCAGTAAACACGTTCTTTGACGAAACCACACATTTGTATGTTGTGAATATCTAGATTAAAACGAAATTTTAAATACATCGTATACGTAAATTGCATTGTAGTAAAATTATTTTGATATAGAGGGTTGACATCAAACATTATCTGGAATACGTCATTATTCGCAACATTTCCAATATTTAATTCCAATACACACATGTAGGAATTAAACACTAAAAGTCTTATGAAACATAAAATATACAGAAGATTGTGAAATGAACGCGTATTTGACATATGAAAAGGTGGGACCATTTTTTTTTTAAATTTAGTTCACATCAGGGCCTTTCTCTTTAAGTCATTTAATCTTTATCACATATTCCTATCTATGCAGTTGGTTATTAACACATACAATTTTGGTATGTTTTCGAACATAATTATGACTATTTTAAATCCTTAGAAATGAATCAGAACTGTAAAATAAATGTATTTATTATATATGTATAAAAAAAAGACAAGGAGGACATTCTTATCCAAATTAATTCTATGTCGGTAGTTAAACTGTGTACTATTTCAAAACCAAATTATTATTAATAATACAAATTTAGATTTTTTTTTATGGAAACATTTGCAAAGCTTGTTGTTTTTGTGAGGTTCGTGTTTCTCAGTCTTTGGTTTTCTATGTTGTTTTTTTGTATACTGTTGTTTGTCTTTTGGTGGTTTTTCGTATTTTGACATGGCTTTGTCAGTTTGTCATCGACTTATGCATGAGTTTGATTATCCCTTTGGTACATGTATCTTCTGCCTCTCAAAAAAAAAAGGTTTTGACTTTGTGTAATATGCAAATTCCAGTTGGTTTCAACATCTTTACGATTTTAACCTTTGATTGAAACAAATGCAGGAAAATTTCCCATGCTTTACCTCACTGTCATAATTTTTCAGATTAAAAGTAACGATAATGAAAACATCACATTAGCTTCTTTCAATGTCGACTCGATAGTTTTATACAGTTGTCAGCCATATCTTCTTCATCTCTTCCATCTATCAAATAGCTTATTTTTTCTAAAGTTACTAAATTTAAATATACAATTAACGACACAACTCTTGCTGTCCCTTTATGTTGCGTCTAGCTACTTCGTTAAATGCCAAACTGTACCAATATCCGTAAATATATTACGGTTACTTTAACACAAAATGATTTATGTCACAACACACTTAAACTACTGCAGATATTGCTTCATTGATTGTAGCTTAATTATGTTTAATGACTTTGTCGGTCGTCAAAAATAACAAGATCCATGTTATGAGCATACACGCATGATAACTTACATTATAACTGTCTATAGAGGTTTTGCATGCACACACATGGAGTGTCTCAAATACCTAAATTAGACATAATTGTTATATCCACTGTACGCTACTAATACTGTTCAATCAATTATAATGGGGAAAATTTATGTGACAGCTCACAACTGAACTCCATACACGTATAACCACAATTCCTCCCGCGTTTTTGATGTACACGTTGATGTGACCACAACTTCATGGTAAATAACCTTTAAACTTGAACCCTCTAACCTAGCAAATGACGGACGAACGGACAAAAGTCGCTCAGACTGCGGGACATAAAAATAGTCACAATGCTGTGTACACAGCAGTTAAATATTTATAAATAAATTAATGGTATACCATCGAAGCCGGAATAAATGGCTATATTCTCCGTCAGCTCCGTCAAAAAAGAAAATGTTTGTTTAGTTCTCATGTAGTGGTTTTTCGTGTTTACTGATTATACATCGAGTCTTTGTGTTAACTATGTGTTAGTTTATCTTCTTTTTACGATTGTCTCGGTCTTATACCGTCCTATGTAATTAGTAATTAACATTTTGCAATTCAACGCAGTCGACCAGTAGCCAATTCTTCGCGATTGGCGATGATTTTGTATGTCTGTTTTTTGGTATTTTTTTAAGCTGGAAAATATTATTAATTTAACGAAACTAAGGTTGAAATACCGTCAGACAAGGTTACCTCGGATTGCTGACATCCTTTTTACTAACACGAAAATTGTAGCTTTTAAACATTTTTGTGTTTACCAATCCTTAGCTCCAATTGAGAGCGTTCCTTATCCAGGTAAATTCTAAATTAAAACAAATAATAAATAGATATAAGAAGATGTGATATGAGTGCCAATTAGACAACTCTCCATCCAAGTCAAAATTTATAAAAGTAAACCATTATAGGTCAAAGTACGGTCCTCAACATGGAGCCTTGGCTCACACCGAACAGTAAGCTATAAAGGGCCCCAAAAATTACTAGTGTAAAACCATTCAAACGGGAAAACCAACGGTCTAATCAATATAATAAACGAGAAACACTTATGAACCACATCAACAAACGACAACTACTGAACATCAGATTCCTGACTTAGGACAGGTGCAAACAAATGCAGCGGGTTTAAACGTTTTAATGGTACCAAACCTTCACCCTTTTTCTGAAACAATAGTGTAACATCACAACATAGAAAGACACACTATAAAATATCAACTGAAATAGCTTAACTCAATCAAAAGACATATTAACACCATTGAACATACACTGAACAAATAAATTTGTCCTATGACACAATGCAAATACAAAATAAATAAACTAAGGAAGAATAATAAAAGTAACATGTTATATCGGTATGAAATGTTAAACAATTTAAGAAAAACAATATGCTCGAACCAAAATATCAGCCATTTGCAATAACTTAAAACACAGGTAAATAAAAATAATGTTGTTGTTAGGTATACGTGTACAGTTACAATAGAGAAAGGAGATATTTTACAAAATAAATAATTTTGATGTTCATAGTACGAAGTGGAAATTTATATTAGTACCAAACACTTATCAAAGCTTGTATATAGACCAGATTATAACACTGAATAACATTAAATAACAAAAAGGCATTACAATTAGTATCAACAGGTCAAATAAACAAGAAAGTACGATTTGAGAGTACTCGCAGTTACTGACAGCTAGTTAAAAGCCAAAACAATTAATAATAAAAATCATGCATCAGAGACTAAAATCAACTAAAACACATCCCAGGATTTAGTATTTTAACGTCATGGACAGCCAAAGAAGACATGACTTGTGCAATGCCAAAATAAATGTATCGACAGACAGTAGGATAGTTAGGAGTTTAACCTCTTTATAGATCAAAATGAACGTGAGTGTGTCTTTAAACATCCCGTTTGAAAAGAATACAAATTTAGTTATGTTTTAATTTGCTGATGACAAAATCGATATTAGTGCCAAAGTAAACTATATTCAAAGATCTAATTACAACATTGGTAAGATAACCTGAACTAATAAGTTTATTTAAAGGTTCGATGAGTTTACACGGATCACATAGTGATTTCCGCGCTTTAAGTACAATATTACCGTAAAATTTAGGATGTGAAATACCGTTTTAATCAGTTTTCTACAGGTACAGCCAAATTTACTAATCAAATCTTTGTATCTATGAAAGAACTTAGCAAAAGTTTTACGTAATTTATGGTAACGAAATCCCTGACTTAATAATTTACCAGTGATGCATTGATTACGTTCGTTAAAATCTATGACGCATAACGAACGAGTTGGGATATATACACACCGTATGATGGAGCCAAAGGAACATCGCCGTCTAAAAAGGAAAATTAACAATAGGGAATGAAAAATCGTCTCTTTTGTCGTAAATTTTCGTATGGAGTTTGCCTTTAGAGATTGAAATGTCCAAGTCCAGAAAAGGACAACTACTGCTGTTTATGTTAGATTTAGTTAATGTAAGTTCTGTTGGGTAAATTTCGGTAGTATATTTTGAGAACTCTGGATTATTTAACGAAAAATATCATCTAGATAACGGAAGGTATTGTTGAATGTATCAACCAAATGTAACAATGACGTGTCTTTACTGAGTTTGGTCATAAACTGAGATTCATAGCAATACAGGAATAAATCTGCTATTAAAGGGGCGCAGTTAGTGCCCATAGGAATACCTACTACTTGTCGATACACTTTATCGCCGAAACGTACATGTTGTCCAGGAGAAAATTTAAAGCTTCAATCATATCTTCACATTTCCAGTAAGTGTATCTAGCATACTTTCCTTTTTCGTCACAGAAAAAGGCTTTAAACGAGTTACAGCAAATAAATTTGTAATGAGATTTTTTAAAAGACCATTTAATTAAATATGAAAACTTTTTCTTGATAAGATTGTGTAGGAGTGTAGTATAGAGAGTAGAAAAATCATAACTGTCAACAGAATTAAAAGGACCATCAAAAGCATGTATTTTATCTAAAACCTCTAAACAATTTTTAACACTCCAAAAATAATTAATACCATTATTTTCATAAGCTTTATTACAAAAGTTAATAACAAGTTCTTTGATAGTAGTAAGGGAGGTAGTTAGAAGAACTGATAAATTGGTAGTAGAACACTTACTAGATGCGGAGATGAAACGGAATTTAAATGGTTTTTTGTGCAATTTAGGTAACCAGTACATAGTAGGGACTTTCAAATGTTCGGAAGAGGCTTTAAGCTGGGTAGTGGCAGTGATATGCTTGTTTACAATTTGACTCTCTGTGGAGCGTACGGACCTGAATGTCAGTTTGTCATCGACTTATGCATGAGTTTGATTAGCCCTTTGGTACACGTACATGTATCTTCTGCCTCTCAAAAAAAAAAAAAAATGTTTTGACTTTGTGTAATATGCAAATTCCAGTTGGTTTCAACATCTTTACGATTTTAACCTTTGATTGAAACAAATGCAGGAAAATTTCCCATGCTTTACCTCACTGTCATAATTTTTTCAGATTAAAAGTAACGATAATGAAAACATCACATTAGCTTCTTTCAATGTCGACTCGATAGTTTTATACAGTTGTCAGCCATATCTTCTTCATCTCTTCCATCTATCAAATAGCTTATTTTTTCTAAAGTTACTAAATTTAAATATACAATTAACGACACAACTCTTGCTGTCCCTTTATGTTGCGTCTAGCTACTTCGTTAAATGCCAAACTGTACCAATATCCGTAAATATATTACGGTTACTTTAACACAAAATGATTTATGTCACAACACTTAAACTACTGCAGATATTGCTTCATTGATTGTAGCTTAATTATGTTTAATGACTTTGTCGGTCGTCAAAATAACAAGATCCATGTTATGAGCATACACGCATGATAACTTACATTATAACTGTCTATAGAGGTTTTGCATGACACACATGGAGTGTCTCAAATACCTAAATTAGACATAATTGTTATATCCACTGTACGCTACTAATACTGTTCAATCAATTATAATGGGGAAAATTTATGTGACAGCTCACAACTGAACTCCATACACGTATAACCACAATTAAAACCGCGTTTTTGATGTACACGTTGATGTGACCACAACTTCATAGTAAATAACCTTTAAACTTGACCTCTAACCTAGCAAATGACGGACGAACGGACAAAAGTCGCTCAGACTGCGGGACATAAAATAGTCACAATGCTGCTACACAGCAGTTAAATATTTATAAATAAATTAATGGTATACCATCGAAGCCGGAATAAATGGCTATATTCTCCGTCAGCTCCGTCAAAAAGAAAATGTTTGTTTAGTTCTCATGTAGTGGTTTTTCGTGTTTACTGATTATACATCGAGTCTTTGTGTTAACTATGTGTTAGTTTATCTTCTTTACGATTGTCTCGGTCTTATACCGTCCTATGTATTAGTAAAATTTCAATTCAACGCAGTCTATTTTCGCGATATGATTTTAATTTGAGAAAATGCTGGAAAATATTATTAATTTAACGAAACTAAGGTTGAAATACCGTCAGACGCTGACATCCTTTTACTAACACGAAAATTGTAGTTTTAAACATCTTTGTGTTTACCAATCTTTAGCTCCAATTGAGAGCGTTCCTTATCCAGGTAAATTCTAAATTAAAACAAATAATAAATAAACGTTTTACCTTAGTTTCGTTAAATTAATAATATTTTCCAGCTTAAAAAATACCAAAAACAGACATAAAATCATGGCCAATCGCGAAGAATTGGCTACTGGTCGACTGCGTTGAATTGCAAAATTAGTACGGTGTTTCAAATACATGTATTTCCTATTTCCTAATAACCGCCAGATTTTTATCTCGCACGCGACTACGATTTCAAAAGGGTCCCTAGCACCAGTTTGAGCGGAATGTTTTGCTGCATTCTAGTTTTCCTTTTATAAAAGTTTACTGTAGTGAGATTGTTGGAGGAAACAAACCAATAAATACGTATGATTTACATTCCTCTTTTTTAACTTTTATTTTTTTTTTTAAATTCTGAAAGGAATACAAGTCACATTTAAATAGTTAAATATACAAATGATCTTTGGGTACTTACAGACTACCAGTAGAATGGACATAAGTTTTGTGGTTATCATAAATAATGTATCATTGGGTTATAGATGTTTTTTAAAAAACGATATGTATTTACCTCTGATTATTAGCGTCAATGCATTATTAGACTACATCGTAAAGCAAACGGTTAATATAATAATTATTCAGTATCAAATCGTATGTAATTTCGTTTTTAAATCGGTTTGTAGTAATAACACAGGTTACCGTTATCATGTTATTGACCTGGTACAACTACATGAAGAATGAATGTCCTTTGGTAAAAAGAAAAAAAATCCTGGATATAAGAATCATTTGATCAATGTGTTGTGTACAAACAAAAATTACACTCAAATAATATGTCCAACTGCTCAATAACAAATTTATTTATTTCGAAGGACGTAAAAAATCTTGTTCCCACTGTACTTATCAATTATAGTTGAATAAATCTAGAATATTTTAAATAGTCATTAAGCTCAATAAATAGATACTAAAATAACTTTAATGAACGGTTTGACTGCTGAGTTTAAAAGAAAACTTCCTATTCTATGTTCACATCCCCTAGATACATTCATAGCTGTTAGTTTCATTTCTACTATTGAATTCCTGGCTGCAAACTACTCTGCTTGCTTGGCATTGCAGTGATCACTAATCCCTTGCCATTTCCGATAGGTGTCGTAAACGGTTTATAGAACCAATTTAAAGATAAAGAATGACGCTTTTTCACTCATCACTTGACAGTCTTTTGCAGCGTATTAGGTACCATCAGACAAACGCGTCACACCTTTTTCATTATAAAGAAGCGCAGAAACAAAGACATTACTATCAGTGTATGTACAGAACCAATGAAAACACACCCTTTTCATTATAAAGTAGCGCAGAAACAAAGACATTACTATCAGTGTATGTACAGAACTAATGAAAAATAAGTAATACCATACCAAAAGCTGACAATTTATGTCATATAAGGCATCAGTCGTAATTTGTGATAATTCGTTCTACGAAAACTATATATACTCTTTTTTAGGTACTTTTTGGTTACATAGCTCTTCAACTGTTTTGGTTCTTATACATTCTCGGCTTTCAAATATTCGGCTTTGAGCGTTCTTGATGAAGGAAAATCCAGAAAAGCGCTTCGGACGCATGAAATTAATAACGTATTGTTTTCATTTTCTACATGGGTAACTCGTCTTAACTATTTTATACAACGTACATGCACATGGAAGTAAATTCCTATAATTGCAGTGAATAATTTCCGTACAACTGTGAAATGATTCATAAATTGAAAACAGTTTTATTTCATACAGATATGAAATCATTTGTTTTTTATGTGAGTCGCTCGACATTTTAATTTATAAATTAGAAGGATAAAATTGGACTAAACATGTATTAAACTAAATAAATTAATCAGACGGAAAGTGCATGTATAGCATTCATTATGCTAGACTATACTAGCTTGATAATGTCAAATGTTGCAATCCAATGCTTGTTGCGTTCCTGGGTGATACTTATACACATCAAATATCGCTGTACATAAAAGTGTCGGTGATCAATTATATAAATAATGAGAGAGAGGAAAAAAGAAACAACTTTATGGTTGATCAATTAAATAGATACATAAAAAAATACATGATATTAATAAAGCCAAAATTAACTTATGTTTCCGCCAGGAATATAGATCCTCTTCGCTAGCCAAGGGTTATGATCCGGCCGGCACATTCTCCACACTATACAGACACTTGTTGCTTGGTTAATACTAATAACAATTTAACGACTGTATTCGAGAAAAACACCCAAGTATGATGTAACAATAACAATCCTTCATTTTCAACCTTTTCGCAGCCTAAAAGTACGCACTATGTATATTATTATCTCTTCGATCTAGAAGTTCCTATCACAGTACATCCATCATGTGCTTTAAAATTTTAAGTTTTTTAATATATTATATATTCAACTTGCGTAGCAACTATTTCTTTTCATTTTCATCAAATGGTAAACATGTGAATGATATATAATGGGTAGTATTGACAACGAATTATAAATATTAATGTCATTCAATACAAATGTCATGAAAATAGTAAGCAATGATTATTCAGACTGTTAAGCTATTTAGTAGTCACATATACTCTTCAAAAGTTAGCGTCATTATATTCATCGACAATACGTTTTATCCTCAATGCAGAATTTCAAAGCTAAACGGGTGTTTTATTTTTGCAACATGAAATAAATTGTGTATTATAGAAAAACAAATTTAATCATTTATTCAAAGCATTAAGTACTATATTTGATTTAGCGATTCGTTCAGTAAACGTTTTCAGCAATAACCATTGTTAACGTCCGTTAGAACGTAATTTAATTAATTTTACTCTCTCGTGGGAATAATTATTAAAGATTTTGATGAGATTTATTTATTCTTATACATTTCAATTATAATAAATGGTTTGATTAGAGTGTTTTTATCTACAAATATTATAGCTATTTGGTAATTGTATTGATGTTTATAAATAAGCACTAGCTTTCAAATGTGAAATACATTACATACATTCGCACAATCTTTTATTGTCCTCAATTTTATTCGTGGAATGAACTTAATTAACTCTACACTTGAAAACCTCCGTCTCTTCGTCGAATTTACTTATTAATTCAATCTTACACACATATATATATATATCGACTGCATTTCACTAGTTTTCAACGTGGTGGGTATCGAAACCCCACCGTATATATGATACATATAATATAATTAATCTATACATGAAGACCATCTTCTAGACCATTTGAAAATAAAAATAAGGAGATGTGGTATCATTGTAAAATGAGACAACTATCCACCAAAGTTCAAATGAAGTGGATGTAAGCAATTATAGGCAACCGTACAGCCTTCAACAATGAGAAAAACCCATACCGTATGGTTGGCTATAAAAGGCCCCGACACGAAAAATATGAAACAATTCAAGTGAGAAAACTAACGGCCTAATTTATAACAAAACAAATTACGAAAAAAAAAATATGACAGACATGAACCAACGACAACCTCTGAACTACAGACTCCTGACTTGGAACAGACACATAAAGAATGTAGCGGAGTTAAACATGTTTGTGAGCGCTCAACCTCCCTAACCTGGGACAGTGGTGTTACAGTACATACCCTTTCCTATATGCCTCTGAGCTTAAAGTACCTGCTGGCTTCCATTTTTCTGTTTACTTTAAGGTATGATTCTTTCTATGTGCTTTGCTAAACATCATTAGATCTGTCTTAAATGTGATGCGAAGTAAGGTTATTTATTCAAGGATTATTAAGATTAAAGTAAAGCTGTATGTTTATCTCTGCATGCAGAAGCATATTCTGATGATATCCCACTCTAGGAAGTAGCGAAAGCATATCGTTTTTACCTATCCGCCCGTCCATCAGACATCATGGTTTCCAAGTGTGTAAATAAATACTTTATATTGGAATGCTGCCTAATTCAGTATATGATCAACCTTAATTTAATATATGGCCACACACAATAAGAGAAAGATTTATGCTGATTTTGTGGTAACTACGTCTAAGGTTATGGTCAAAGTTAGTTAAATTGACCTAAATTTATGCAGGAAAGTTTTTTCCGGATGTTCAACCAAATTGTTCATGTCGGATTGTAACCATACGGTGATTGGTTGTCACCTATAACGAGAGGAAGATCAATATTGCTTTTGAAGTCAGTACTTACTACATGTAGGTCTATAATAATGTTAAGGCAAAAGAAACTAAAAATAGATCGAAATGTGTACAGAAAAGCAGTATCTGATTTATAACTCTATACACTTGTCAATGAATAGGATTGTAACCTAACTTGCATATACATGTATGGTCACACATAACTAGATGGAGATCCCTATTGACTCTGCAGTCAATACGTCAATGCAGTAGTTTCTTAATCGGTGAAGAAAACGGACTTTATAACGATAAGTCAAGACCTCTCACAGGATAACTTGGGTTTTGGGTAAAATATCAGGAGAAGAAGATCCCTTTAGATTTTTATGGCCCCGCAACAAAGTTGTCGGGGCCATATAGTTTTACCCTTGTCCGTCATTCCGTCATTCTGTCATTCCGTTATCTGTCATTCCGTCATTCCGCAACAAACAGTTATACGGACTTTTTTCTAAACGCCTTCAGATATTGGGCTGATTTTGGGTATGTGAGTTTACCATGATGAGCTACAGATCAAGTTTAAGTTTCGTTCCGCTCTGCTAATTTTTGCCAAAATTACGGGCTTTGGACTTTGATAAATTGTTGAAAATCACAATTATACGGACTTTTTTCTAAACGCCTTCAGATATTGGGCTGATTTTTGGTATGTGAGTTAACCATGATGAGTTACAGATCAAGTGTAAGATTCGTTCCACTCTTCTAATTTTTGCCGAAACTATGGGCTTGTTCTGTCATTCCGCAACAAATAGTTATACGGACTTGTTTTCTAAATGCCTTCAGATATTGGGCTGATATTTGGTATGTGAGTTAACCATGATGAGTTTCAGATCAAGTTTAAGTTTCGTTCCGCTCTGCTTGTTTTATGCCGAAATTACGGGCTTTGGACTTTGATAAATTGTTGAAAATCACAGTTATACGGACTTTTTTCTAACACCTTCAGATATTGGGCTCATTTTTGGTATGTGAGTAAACCATGATGAGTTACAGATCAAGTTTAAGTTTCGTTCCACTCTACTAATTTTTGCCGAAATTACGGACTTTAGACTTTGATAAATTTTAGAAAATCACAGTTATCCGGACTTTTTTCAAACGCCTTCAGATATTGGGCTTTCTGTCATTCTGTCATTCTATCATTCCGTCATTCCGCAACAAACAGTTATACGGACTTTTTCTAAACGCCTTCAGATATTGGGCTGATTTTGGGTATGTGAGTTTACCATGATGAGCTACAGATCAAGTTTAAGTTTCGTTCCGCTCTGCTAATTTCTACCAAAATTACGGGCTTTAGACTTGGATAAATTGTTGAAAATCACAATTATACGGACTTTTTTTTAAACGCCTTCAGATATTGGGCTGATTTTTGGTATGTGAGTTAACCATGATGAGTAACAGATCAAGTATAAGATTCGTTCCACTCTTCTAATTTTGCCGTAACTATAGGCTTATTCTGTCATTCCGCAATAAATAGTTATGCGGACTTGTTTTCTAAATTCCTTCAGATATTGGGCTGATTTTTGTTATGTGAGTTAACCATGATGAGTTACAGATCAAGTGTAAGATTCGTTCCACTCTTCTAATTTTTGACCAAACCATGGCCTTATTCTGTCATTCCGCAACAAATAGTTATACTGACTTGTTTTCTAAATGCCTTCAGATATTGGGCTGATTTTTAGTATGTGAGTTAACCATGACGAGTTTCAGATCAAGTTTAAGTTTCGTTCCGCTCTGCTAATTTTTCCCGAAATTACGGGCTTTAGACTTTGATAAATTGTTGAAAATCACAGTTATACGGACTTTTTTCTAAACGCCTTCAGATATTTGGCTGATTTTTGGTATGTAAGTTAACCATGATTAGTTACAGATCAAGTTTAAGTTTCGTTCCGCTCTTGTAGTTTTGCCGAAATAATGGGACTTTGGACTTCGATAAATTGTTGAAAATCACAGTTATACAGACTTTATTTCTAAACACATTCAGATATTGGGCTGATTTTGGTATGTGAGTTAACCATGATGAATTACAGATCAAGTGTAAGATTCGTTCCACTCTACTAATTTTTGACGAAACCATGGGCTTATTCTGTCATTCCGCAACAAATAGTTATACGGACTTGTTTTCTAAATGCCTTCAGATATTGGGCTGATTTTTGGTATGTGAGTTAACCATAATGAGTTACTGATCAAGCTTAAGTTTCGTTCCGCTCTGCTTGTTTTATGCCGAAATTACGGGCTTTGGACTTTGATAAAGTGTTGAAAATCACAGTTATACGGACTTTTTTCTAACACCTTCAGATATTGGGCTGATTTTTGGTATGTGAGTTAACCATGATGAGTTACAGATCAAGTTTAGGTTTCGTTCCAATCTACTAATTTTTGCCGAAATTACGGACTTTGGACTTTGATAAATTGTTGAAAATCACAGTTATACGGACTTTGTTTCTAAACGCCTTCAGATATTGGGCTTTCTGTCATTCTGTCATTCCGTCATTCTGTCATTCCGTCATTCCGCAACAAACAGTTATACGGACCTTTTTTCTAAACGCCTTCAGATATTGGGCTTTCTGTCATTCCGTCATTCTGTCATTCTGTCATTCCGTCATTCCGCAACAAACAGTTATACGGACCTTTTTTCTAAACGCCTTCAGATATTATGCTTTCTGTCATTCCGTCATTCTGTCATTCCGTCATTCTGTCATTCTATCATTCCGTCATTCCGCAACAAACAGTTATACGGACCTTTTTTCTAAACGCCTTCAGATATTGAGCTGATTTTTGGTATGTGAGTTTACCATGATGAGCTACAGATCAAGTTTAAGTTTCGTTCCGCTCTGCTAGTTTTTGCCGAAATTACGGGCTTTGGACTTTGATAAATTGTTGAAAATCACAGTTATACAGACTTTTTTCTTAACGCCTTCAGATATTGGGCTGATTTTTGGTATGTGAGTTAACCATGATGAGTTACAGATCAAGTGTAAGATTCGTTCCAATCTGCTAATTTTTGACGAAACTATGGGCTTATTCTGTCATTAGTCATTCCGTCATTCTGCAACAAATACATGTAGTTATACGGAGTTTTTTCTAAATGCCTTCAGATATTGGGCTGATTTTTGATATGTGAGTTAACCATGATGAGTTTCAGATCAAGTTTAAGTTTCGTTCCGCTCTGCTAATTTTTCCCGAAATTACGGGCTTTAGACTTTGATAAATTGTTGAAAATCACAGTTATACGGACTTTTTTCTAAACGCCTTCAGATATTGGGCTGATTTTTGGTATGTGAGTTAACCATGATTAGTTACAGATCAAGTTTAAGTTTCGTTCCACTCTTCTAATTTTGCCGAAACTATAGGCTTATTCTGTCATTCCGCAATAAATAGTTATACGGACTTGTTTTCTAAATTCCTTCAGATATTGGGCTGATTTTTGTTATGTGAGTTAACCATGATGAGTTACAGATCAAGTGTAAGATTCGTTCCACTCTTCTAATTTTTGACGAAACCATGGGCTTATTCTGTCATTCCGCAACAAATAGTTATACGGACTCGTTTTCTAAATGCCTTCAGATATTGGGCTGATTTTTAGTATGTGAGTTAACCATGATGAGTTTCAGATCAAGTTTAAGTTTCGTTCCGCTCTGCTAATTTTTCCCGAAATTACGGGCTTTAGACTTTGATAAATTGTTGAAAATCACAGTTATACGGACTTTTTTCTAAACGCCTTCAGATATTTGGCTGATTTTGGTATGTGAGTTAACCATGATTAGTTACAGATCAAGTTCAAGTTTCGTTCCGCTCTTGTAGTATTTGCCGAAATAATGGGACTTTGGACTTCGATAAATTGTTGAAAATCACAGTTATATAGACTTTATTTCTAAACGCATTCAGATATTGGGCTGATTTTTGGTATGTGAGTTAACCATGATGAATTACAGATCAAGTGTAAGATTCGTTCCACTCTACTAATTTTGACGAAACCATGGGCTTATTCTGTCATTCCGCAACAAATAGTTATACGGACTTGTTTTCTAAATGCCTTCAGATATTGGGCTGATTTTTGGTATGTGAGTTAACCGTAATGAGTTACTGATCAAGTTTAAGTTTCGTTCCGCTCTGCTTGTTTTATGTCGAAATTTCGGCTTTGGACTTTGATAAAGTGTTGAAAATCACAGTTATACGGACTTTTTTCGAACACCTTCAGATATTGGGCTGATTTTGGTATGTGAGTTAACCATGATGAGTTACAGATCAAGTTTAGGTTTCGTTCCAATCTACTAATTTTGCCGAAATTACGGACTTTGGACTTTGATAAATTGTTGAAAATCACAGTTATCCGGACTTTTTCTAAACGCCTTTAGATATTGGGCTTTCTGTCATTCCGTCATTCTGTCATTCCGTCATTCCGCAACAAACAGTTATACGGACCTTTTTCTAAACGCCTTCAGATATTGGGCTGATTTTTGGTATGTGAGTTAACCATGATGAGTTTCAGATCAAGTTCAAGTTTCGTTCCGCTCTGCTAGTTTTGCCGAAATTACGGATTTTGGACTTTGATAAATTGTTGAAAATCACAGTTATACAGACTATTTCTAAACGCATTCAGATATCGGGCTGATTTTTGGTATGTGAGTTAACCATGATGAGTTACAGAACAAGTGTAAGATTTGTTCAACTCTACTAATTTTTGACGAAACTATGGGCTTATTCTGTCATTAGTCATTCCGTCATTCCGCAACAAACAGTTATACAGACCTTTTTCTAAACGCCTTCAGATATTATGCTTTCTGTCATTCCGTCATTCTGTCATTCCGTCATTCTGTCATTCTGTCATTCCGTCATTCCGCAACAAACAGTTATACGGACCTTTTTTCTAAACGCCTTCAGTAATTGAGCTTTTTTTTGGTATGTGAGTTAACCATGATGAGCTACAGATCAAGTTTAAGTTTCGTTCCGCTCTGCTAGTTTTTGCCGAAATTACGGGTTTTGGACTTTGATAAATTGTTGAAAATCACAGTTATACAGACTTTTTTTCTTAACGCCTTCAGATATTGGGCTGATTTTTTGGTATGTGAGTTAACCATGATGAGTTACAGATCAAGTGTAAGATTCGTTCCAATCTGCTAATTTTTGACGAAACTATGGGCTTATTCTGTCATTAGTCATTCCGTCATTCTGCAACAAATACATGTAGTTATACGGACTTTTTTTCTAAATGCCTTCAGATATTGGGCTGATTTTTGGTATGTGAGTTAACCATGATGAGTTTCAGATCAAGTTTAAGTTTCGTTCCGCTCTGCTAATTTTTGCCGAAATTACGGGCTTTGGACTTTGATAAATTGTTGAAAATCACAGTTATACGGACTTTTTTCTAAACGCCTTCAGATATTGGGCTGATTTTTGGTATGTGAGTTAACCATGATTAGTTACAGATCAAGTTTAAGTTTCGTTCCACTCTTCTAATTTTGCCGAAACTATAGGCTTATTCTGTCATTCCGCAATAAATAGTTATACGGACTTGTTTTCTAAATGCCTTCAGATATTGGGCTGATTTTTGTTATGTGAGTTAACCATGATGAGTTACAGATCAAGTGTAAGATTCGTTCCACTCTTCTAATTTTGACGAAACCATGGGCTTATTCTGTCATTCCGCAACAAATAGTTATACGGACTTGTTTTCTAAATGCCTTCAGATATTGGGCTGATTTTTAGTATGTGAGTTAACCATGATGAGTTTCAGATCAAGTTTAAGTTTCGTTCCGCTCTGCTAATTTTTCCCGAAATTACGGGCTTTAGACTTTGATAAATTGTTGAAAATCACAGTTATACGGACTTTTTCTAAACGCCTTCAGATATTTGGCTGATTTTTGGTATGTGAGTTAACCATGATTAGTTACAGATCAAGTTCAAGTTTCGTTCCGCTCTTGTAGTATTTGCCGAAATAATGGGACTTTGGACTTCGATAAATTGTTGAAAATCACAGTTATACAGACTTTATTTCTAAACGCATTCAGATATTGGGCTGATTTTTGGTATGTGAGTTAACCATGATGAATTACAGATCAAGTGTAAGATTCGTTCCACTCTACTAATTTTGACGAAACCATGGGCTTATTCTGTCATTCCGCAACAAATAGTTATACGGACTTGTTTTCTAAATGCCTTCAGATATTGGGCTGATTTTGGTATGTGAGTTAACCATGATGAGTTACAGATCAAGTTTAAGTTTCGTTCCACTCCGCTAATTTTGCCGAAATTACGGACTTTGGACTTTGATAAATTGTTGAAAATCACAGTTATCCGGACTTTTTCTAAACGCCTTCAGATATTGGGCTTTCTGTCATTCCGTCATTCTGTCATTCCGTCATTCCGCAACAAACAGTTATACGGACCTTTTTCTAAACGCCTTCAGATATTGGGCTGATTTTGGTATGTGAGTTAACCATGATGAGTTTCAGATCAAGTTCAAGTTTCGTTCCGCTCTGCTAGTTTTTGCCGAAATTACGGACTTTGGACTTTGATAAATTGTTGAAAATCACAGTTATACAGACTTTATTTCTAAACGCATTCAGATATCGGGCTGATTTTGGTATGTGAGTTAACCATGATGAGTTACAGATCAAGTGTAAGATTTGTTCAACTCTACTAATTTTGACGAAACCATGGGCTTATTCTGTCATTCCGCAACAAATAGTTATACGGACTTGTTTTCTAAATGCCTTCAGATATTGGGCTGATTTTTGGTATGTGAGTTAACCATGATGAGTTACAGATCAAGTTTAAGTTTCGTTCCACTCTACTAATTTTTGCCGAAATTACGGACTTTGGACTTTGATAAATTGTTGAAAATCATAGTTATACAGACTTTTTTAAACAACTTCAGATATTGGGCTGATTTTTGGTATGTGAGTTAACCATGATGAGTTACAGATCAAGTTTAAGTTTCGTTCCACTCTACTAATTTTGCCGAAATTACAGACTTTGGACTTTGATAAATTGTTGAAAATCACAGTTATCCGGACTTTTTTCTAAACGCCTTCAGATATTGGGCTTTCTGTCATTCCGTCATTCTGTCATTCCGTCATTCCGCAACAAACAGTTATACGGACCTTTTTTCTAAACGCCTTCAGATATTGAGCTGATTTTTGGTATGTGAGTTAACCATGATGAGCTTCAGATCAAGTTCAAGTTTCGTTCCGCTCTGCTAGTTTTTGCTAAAATTACGGGCTTTGGACTTTGATAAATTGTTGAAAATCACAGTTAAACAGACTTTTTTCTAAAACCTTCAGATATAGGGCTTATTTTTGGTATGTGAGTTAACCTTGATGAGTTACAGATCAAGTTTAAGTTTCGTTCCGCTCTGCTAGTTTTTGCCGAAATTACGGGCTTTGGACTTTGATAAATTGTTGAAAATCACAGTTATACAGACTTTTTTCTTAACGCCTTCAGATATTGGGCTGATTTTTTGGTATGTGAGTTAACCATGATGAGTTACAGATCAAGTGTAAGATTCGTTCCAATCTGCTAATTTTAACGAAACTATGGGCTTATTCTGTCATTAGTCATTCCGTCATTCTGCAACAAATACATGTAGTTATACGGACTTTTTTCTAAATGCCTTCAGATATTGGGCTTATTTTTGGTATGTGAGTTAACCATGATGAGTTTCAGAGATCAAGTTTAAATTTCGTTCCGCTCTGCTAATTTTTCCCGAAATTACGGGCTTTAGACTTTGATAAATTGTTGAAAATCACAGTTATACGGACTTTTTTCTAAACGCCTTCAGATATTGGGCTGATTTTTGGTATGCGAGTTAACCATGATTAGTTACAGATCAAGTTTAAGTTTCGTTCCACTCTTCTAATTTTGCCGAAACTATAGGCTTATTCTGTCATTCCGCAATAAATAGTTATACGGACTTGTTTTCTAAATGCCTTCAGATATTGGGCTGATTTTGTTATGTGAGTTAACCATGATGAGTTACAGATCAAGTGTAAGATTCGTTCCACTCTTCTAATTTTGACGAAACCATGGGCTTATTCTGTCATTCCGCAACAAATAGTTATACGGACTTGTTTTCTAAATGCCTTCAGATATTGGGCTGATTTTTGGTATGTGAGTTAACCATGATGAGTTTCAGATCAAGTTTAAGTTTCGTTCCGCTCTGCTAATTTTTCCCGAAATTACGGGCTTTAGACTTTGATAAATTGTTGAAAATCACAGTTATACGGACTTTTTTCTAAACGCCTTCAGATATTTGGCTGATTTTTGGTATGTGAGTTAACCATGATTAGTTACAGATCAAGTTCAAGTTTCGTTCCGCTCTTGTAGTATTTGCCGAAATAATGGGACTTTGGACTTCGATAAATTGTTGAAAATCACAGTTATACAGACTTTATTTCTAAACGCATTCAGATATTGGGCTGATTTTTGGTATGTGAGTTAACCATGATGAATTACAGATCAAGTGTAAGATTCGTTCCACTCTACTAATTTTTGACGAAACCATGGGCTTATTCTGTCATTCCGCAACAAATAGTTATACGGACTTGTTTTCTAAATGCCTTCAGATATTGGGCTGATTTTTGGTATGTGAGTTAACCATGATGAGTTACAGATCAAGTTTAAGTTTCGTTCCACTCCGCTAATTTTGCCGAAATTACGGACTTTGGACTTTGATAAATTGTTGAAAATCACAGTTATCCGGACTTTTTCTAAACGCCTTCAGATATTGGGCTTTCTGTCATTCCGTCATTCTGTCATTCCGTCATTCCGCAACAAACAGTTATACGGACCTTTTTCTAAACGCCTTCAGATATTGGGCTGATTTTTGGTATGTGAGTTAACCATGATGAGTTTCAGATCAAGTTCAAGTTTCGTTCCGCTCTGCTAGTTTTGCCGAAATTACGGACTTTGGACTTTGATAAATTGTTGAAAATCACAGTTATACAGACTTTATTTCTAAACGCATTCAGATATCGGGCTGATTTTTGGTATGTGAGTTAACCATGATGAGTTACAGATCAAGTGTAAGATTTGTTCAACTCTACTAATTTTTGACGAAACCATGGGCTTATTCTGTCATTCCGCAACAAATAGTTATACGGACTTGTTTTCTAAATGCCTTCAGATATTGGGCTGATTTTTGGTATGTGAGTTAACCATGATGAGTTACAGATCAAGTTTAAGTTTCGTTCCACTCTACTAATTTTGCCGAAATTACGGACTTTGGACTTTGATAAATTGTTGAAAATCATAGTTATACAGACTTTTTTAAACAACTTCAGATATTGGGCTGATTTTTGGTATGTGAGTTAACCATGATGAGTTACAGATCAAGTTTAAGTTTCGTTCCACTCTACTAATTTTTGCCGAAATTACAGACTTTGGACTTTGATAAATTGTTGAAAATCACAGTTATCCGGACTTTTTTCTAAACGCCTTCAGATATTGGGCTTTCTGTCATTCCGTCATTCCGCAACAAACAGTTATACGGACCTTTTTTCTAAACGCCTTCAGATATTGGGCTGATTTTTGGTATGTGAGTTAACCATGATGAGCTATAGATCAAGTTCAAGTTTCGTTCCGCTCTGCTAGTTTTTGCTAAAATTACGGGCTTTGGACTTTGATAAATTGTTGAAAATCACAGTTAAACAGACTTTTTTCTAAAACCTTCAGATATAGGGCTTATTTTTGGTATGTGAGTTAACCTTGATGAGTTACAGATCAAGTTTAAGTTTCGTTCCGCTCTGCTAGTTTTTGCCGAAATTACGGGCTTTGGAATTTGATAAATTGTTGAAAATCACAGTTATACAGACTTTTTCTTAACGCCTTCAGATATTGGGCTGATTTTTTGGTATGTGAGTTAACCATGATGAGTTACAGATCAAGTGTAAGATTCGTTCCAATCTGCTAATTTTTAACGAAACTATGGGCTTATTCTGTCATTAGTCATTCCGTCATTCTGCAACAAATACATGTAGTTATACGGACTTTTTTCTAAATGCCTTCAGATATTGGGCTTATTTTTGGTATGTGAGTTAACCATGATGAGTTTCAGAGATCAAGTTTAAATTTCGTTCCGCTCTGCTAATTTTTCCCGAAATTACGGGCTTTAGACTTTGATAAATTGTTGAAAATCACAGTTATACGGACTTTTTTCTAAACGCCTTCAGATATTGGGCTGATTTTTGGTATGTGAGTTAACCATGATGAGTTACAGATCAAGTTTAAGTTTCGTTCCGCTCTCCTAGTTTTTGCCGAAATTATGGGACTTTGGACTTTGATAAATTGTTGAAAATCACAGTTATACAGACTTTATTTCTAAACGCCTTCAGATATTGGGCTGATTTTTGGTATGTGAGTTAACCATGATGAGTTACAGATCAAGTGTAATATTTGTTCAACTCTACTAATTTTTGACGAAACCATGGGCTTATTCTGTCATTCCGCAACAAATAGTTATACGGACTTGTTTTCTAAATGCCTTCAGATATTGGGCTGATTTTTGGTATGTGAGTTAACCATGATGAGTTACAGATCAAGTTTAAGTTTCGTTCCACTCTACTAATTTTGCCGAAATTACGGACTTTGGACTTTGATAAATTGTTGAAAATCATAGTTATACAGACTTTTTTAAACAACTTCAGATATTGGGCTGATTTTTGGTATGTGAGTTAACCATGATGAGTTACAGATCAAGTTTAAGTTTCGTTTCACTCTACTAATTTTGCCGAAATTACGGACTTTGGACTTTGATAAATTGTTGAAAATCACAGTTATCCGGACTTTTTTCTAAACGCCTTCAGATATTGGCTTTCTGTCATTCCGTCATTCTGTCATTCCGTCATTCCGCAACAAACAGTTATACGGACCTTTTTCTAAACGCCTTCAGATATTGGGCTGATTTTTGGTATGTGAGTTTACCATGATGAGCTATAGATCAAGTTCAAGTTTCGTTCCGCTCTGCTAGTTTTTGCCGAAATAACGACTTTGGACTTTGACAAAATGTTGAAAATCTCAGTTATCCGGAC
Organism: Mytilus coruscus; assembly: GCA_017311375.1. NCBI lineage: Eukaryota > Metazoa > Mollusca > Bivalvia > Mytilida > Mytilidae > Mytilus > Mytilus coruscus. The sequence goes on from CM029601.1 coordinate 74,133,155, forward strand.
TTTTTTTCTAAAGCCTTCAGATATTGGGCTGATTTTTGGTATGTGAGTTAACCTTGATGAGTTACAGATCAAGTTTAAGTTTCGTTCGGCTCTGCTAGTTTTTGCCGAAATTACGGACTTTGGACTTTGACAAAATGTTGAAAATCTCAGTTATCCGGACTTTTTTTCTAAACGCCTTCAGATATTGGGCTGAGTTTTGGTATGTGAGTTAACCATGATGTGTTACAGATCAAGTGTATGTTTCGTTCCGCTTTGCTGATTTTCATGTCGTTTCAACACATCTTGTTAGATCTGCAGTACATCCACTTCCTGTTTGCTGATAGTTTGAAATTTTGCTACTCATTGATCAAGGAAATTTTTCATCAAACTAGTTTTGGTCTTTAGAGCTGGATCCTATCCATGCATGTTTGTGTCCACATGTGTTGTTGAAATTGCAGATTTTTCAACTTTTTGAGACGTGGCCATTCGTGTCGTTCCGACACATCTAGTTAACTATATATATCCAAGATCACAGCTACTATAAAATAAGTGGCCTTTTAATCCTTGTCACCGGGATAATGCTTTCGTATTTTTTGTAAGACAATATTACTGTCATAAATCACAACATAAAAGAATCATATCTGAAAGAAAACAGAAAAATCTTTAAGCTCAGTGGCAGTTCTTCTTCCGCTTTATATAGGATAGGGTATGTAAACTTGCTCACTATAAATGTTTTTTAATTAGCCTTAATGTTTTACTTATTAGGCAATATGTTATCGCTTGAATTTTCAGAAATAAGTATATTTTATTCTGCGTACATAAAAAATCTTATAAACAAACACTTTCAATAAAATATATTTGAAGTAACCCATTTACTTTTCAACTTGAGTTGTGACACGTTATAAAACATAGTCTAAAGAGTAATCATAGTACACAATAATACAGTATACTTTCACGGTAATGTGATCAAAAGTTTGATAAATGTTTTGTTTCAACGTTCATGACTTTCGAGTTAAATATACTGATGATACATCATTTAAGAATACATTAAAGTGATGAAAGTGCTTTGTATAAGATAATCATACAGCCTTGAAAATACATTTCTTCTTCATAGTTTCAAACAAACCATGTCTACTTATCAGGAAAAAATGACTGTAGGTGACTTTTCCTATCTTGGATTATTAACGTATGATACCTCACGCTTTTGTTCTCGTTTTATGAAACAAAAGACAAAGACAGACATTTGAGTGCAATATTTCCATGAACGCAAAAATGTTTAAATGGTGTGGATATTGTCATTTTAAACTAATTAAAACACTCTGTTATAGGATTTCACAGACTTCTAAGACTTACTTTCATTGTTGTTTCTTTAAGGTCCAGTGGTAAATATTTCATGAATTATTCAATATAAATATTCAAATAAAAAATAATAAGTCAGTGGATATTGAACTGTTGAGCAGATCGAGTGGGAAAAGTGGTGGGGATTTGCACTAACTGCCTCTGGATAGACGGGGTATGTTGGGTTGAGGCAGAAAATTTCCCTTTCAATAGGCCTTCTACGTTAGTTTATTTACTGCATACAGAGAGCGGGCACTCGCTTAACAGAATCATTAAATTTAAGTCACCCTTCTGACCGGACGTGGTTGTGTATTTATATACATCTCGCTCATCTGAACGGTGGCCACCTCTATTTCAGTTCTGATATTTACTTATTAATATTATATTACTGAGGTTCGTGTCATGATAATAAACTAGATGTAATTATACAAAATGTTCCAATTAAAGACAGCTGTTCTGGTATATGAAGCCCTTTAATTACAGCGCTATATGAAACGGAACAAAATAATTGATTCGTGAGAGTTAGAAGAGAAGAGACTTGTTTTTGCCTTTTTTATTTAAACAATCCTTAAAATAGCTAAAGGCCTAATTTGTTTAACATTTGACATAATATTTCTGTAATGACTCATTGAAAGGTCAGACGTACTTCTTTCTGGTTTGTTTGGAAATCTCATTAATTATTCTTATACAAATATGAAGCCTTATTAATTTCTACTTCCCTGGTTTTTTATTCATTTCATCATCTTCATGCATACAAGAAATGCAATACAGTTGCAGTAAAGTGGAATCACTGTTTTAGACGATCATAATTCATATGAAAATATGTATAGACATTGTTGTCGTTTCTTGTATACAAGAAAACATATATAGTTATGTTTTTTTCAGAATGACATTAGAATTTATCAAAGTCTCTTTCTACAATGACGTCAGAAAAAAATTTCATGTAGTTTCCTATGGCATAATCAAAATCTTACTAAATCAAGACACTGAGAAGTTTATAGAAAAAATCTGTGGAAGATGATGATGGATGGCTGCTTAACGTCCAACGGCAAATTAATATGCATATTCAGGACGAGAACATGTTAATGCTATATGAATATTTACCCTGCTTTGTACTAGACCGACACGCTGAGCCGGATTTTAAACATGCTAGTTCACAAGGTAACAGTCCGCAGGATGACATGTCGAGCCGACCAGTCTTTGCTCTTACTCCTTAATGCCGCGTTCTTAGCGGAGAAAATACCAATTTTAAAGTCTTTGGTTTTATCCGCCTGGGGTTCGAACCCACGACCTCCCGCACTCGAGGTGAACACGCTAACACGAGACCACTGAGGCGGTACATCTGTGGAAGAATGTGAATATTTATTGAGAATGGTCACAGCTTCCACACCGTCGATCATGAGGACACAAGAGCGCAATCATTTGAAATGCACTTTCCCTAGAATACCAGTGGTGTTAAAAAAATGTTTTGTTGGCCTAGCTTTGAACGGTTACCTCCGATAACAACGTCGCGGTTATCTTCAGTGTCATCTGCGCAGTCCATGTCGATTTTAAAACTGTGCAACTGGAAATTTGGAAAAAAAATAAGCATTTATTTAAAGCGTTAACGTTGAATTAAATTCATACAAATTATACACGAAATTTTGGTAGGTATCAATAAAGGGTACATAAAGCTTCTGACGTTTGCATTTTAACCTTTAACATTTGAACTAAAAATGGATCTTTTCTACAGTTTCAGGAGAAGTTGTGAAAAGACAGCTAATACCGAGTTTCATTCCACTTACACCAAGAGATCAGGTGGTCCATACAGGAGACACTGTCCTACTTAGATGTCAGATAAGAAATTTGGGTCCTAAATCGGTAAGTTGATGGTATAAATATTACATGTATTACGGCAACATTATCAGCAGTTTTATTAAAAAATGAAAACATTGTCATGTGTTCGAAACGCTTTTCTGGATTTACCTTTATTAGGAACGCTCAAAGCCGAATATTTGAAAGCCAATGATGTCTAGCAGTGTTTTCAGCATATTATCCTTTTTTCAAGTATTGCTCCCTCCTGTCAAAGTTTTTTGGTATAAGACACTCGTTTGATAATTGATATATTTCATTACAACAAAATTTACAAAAGAGGGGCGAAAGATACCAAATGGACATTCAAACTCATAAGTCGAAAATAAACTGACAACGCCGTTTCTGAAAAGAAATAGACCAACAGACAAACAATAGTACACAAAACACAACATAGAAAAACTAAAGACTGAGCAACACGAACCCCACCAAAAACTGGGGGTGATCTCAGGTGCTTCGGAAGGGTAAGCAGATCTTGCTCCACATGTTGCACCCGTCGTGTTGCTCATGTTAGTACAAACCCGGTAATAAGTCTAATTCGGTAGGTCACATTCGGGAATAGGGGACGGGATTGTAGTGATGACATTATGAACATATCCGCTATCATCTGTGAAACGGATATTCCGTAACGGTCAACCAATTCGTGATGGCGTCCGTAAAATTTACGAAGGAATGATTTCAACTTCACCACTTTGAACTCTTGGTTTAATAGCTTCCTTGTGAGCAGCAACCCTCTATCAAGGAAATCATGATAGGAAATACAAGCCCTGGAGTATCGTATCAGCTGGGAGATATATACTCCGTATGCAGGCGCTGCTGGAATGTTGCTACATAAAAATGGAAAGTTCACAAGTGGGAAGCTGAAATCATCTCTTTTGTCATAAAGTTTTGTTTTCAACCGACCCTCATTGTCAATTTCTAGATGTAAGTCAAGATATGAGGCAGACTTAACTGTGTCCCAAGTGATCCTGTCATAGCTTTTTGTATTTACACGGTATATATGCATTGCTTCACATGCTGTACAATATTTACCAGTTAAACAGTCATTGAATAGTGTCATGCAATATCCTTCTGTAATAAGCAATGAAAATGTCTGTCAATGCATTGCCAAAACTATAAGCTATTTATAACTTTCAGTTTTACAACAAAACATATATACTAAAACATTGGTGATGTTAAGACATATGATATATCATCATACACAATTAAATTAAAAAGCGTTTTCATATCGTGACCTTTTAAAGCCGACTATACGGTATGCTTTTTCTCATTGTCGAAGGCCTACGGTGACCTATAATAAATTATATCCACTTCATTTGAACTCTGGTGGATAGTTGTCTCATAGACAATCATACAACATCTCCTTATTTTTATATAAAATTTTGAAATCTATCAACCATGCTTAATTATATCTATCTTATTCTTTGTTCGAAAAGAGAACTCAAAAACTTTCTATTTTATAAAATGATCACATGTCGAAATGAAATATGTCAGTTATCAACAGATTGTATTTTACCTAACAACTTTGACAGCGGGAAGCAATAACTTAAAGAAAAAAATCGTGACCACTGACAATTTTGAATGAAAATCTTGCCGTGCAGCATGGTTCTTTGATGTTAAGATAATGTGACAGTTTCCCTACACAGGGCTTCGTATTTTTAAAACGTCAACCGAAACGGACGTGGCTGTGTATTCATAAACCCCGCACAGTTACCCCTCTTTTGCATGGGTTTTACCTCCAGATGGGAGAATTCCAGGGAAGACCATATTTTATACCTTAGTCAACCCTTTGAGTGATATCTTTTGGCATCAAAACCATGAGCAAATGTGCAAAGAATAATTGATATAGTTGGAAACATCTAGATTTTAGATGCTAATGATTGTACATTAATTGTTTCATGGCAAAAGTAATATAAAACTCACGTCAACACCTTTGTAATATTCTAAATGACATTATAATGTCCATAAAATTATTGGTATAGCATAAATATAATTGACCAACATACCTGTTTGCACATTAGAAAAATCTGTTTTTGAGAATAAAACAATTAGCATGTTCTTCATCGCTTTATTGTCCTACAATATATCTTAATGCCAACTATCCGATAATCTTTATTTTCTTTCATTTTAGGTTTCATGGCGTAAAATATCCGAAGATTTCCCATTGACTATTGGCGACATGATGTATGCGCCCAATCCAGAAATGAGTGTTGATTTTGTGCGAAGTGGTCGTATAACAAATAATACTTTAATTATAAAACGTGTAAAACCGTCACACTCAGGAACATACGAGTGCCAAATAAGTTCTGCGAATATCTATACATATCATGTGACTTTAGAAGTTTTAAGTAAGTATTTTGTTATTCACGGTGTTTAAACTCAATTTTGTATAAAAAATGTCACGCAAGAAAAGACGATTACTAAACGTAATACAAGTATCCAGACTTTGTTCTCTCAGCGTTGTAAAGGTTAAAAGCCCTTCAACAATGAGGAAAACCCATACCGTATATTCGGCTATAAACGGCCAAGACATGAAAAATATGAAACAATTCAAACGAGAAAACTAACGGCCTACTTTATAACAAAAAAATTTACGAAAAACGTATATGACAGACACGAACCAACGACACCAACTGAATTACAGGCTCCTGACATGGGACAGGCACATAAAGAATGTGGCGGGGTTAAATATATTTGTAAGCGCTGAACCATTCCCCTAACCTGGGACAGTGTTGTAACAGCACAACATAAGAACAAAATGTAAAAATCAGTAGCAATTGGCTTAACTCAAAAGAACGGTACGAGGTAAAATACTTTTGTTGTATTCAGAAAGATTGCGAAACAAATTTATGTATGATTTTACTACATAGGTTGATTTTAATTGATTGATTGCTGTTTAACGCCACATTCAGCACTATTGTGCTATTTTGTGGCGGTCAGTTTTTATTTTTGGAGGAAGCCGGAGTGCCCGGAGAATCTTCCTGCATAGGAAAAAGACAACAAACGTATGTTTCTGTTTCGTTCTTCTTTAGATAGAAATTAAGTGGAAACTTTATATAAATTAATAGTTTCCTACTTACTATTTACCGGATTTGTAATAACATAAGCAACACGACTGGTGCCACATGTGGAGCAGGATCTGCTTACCCTTCCGGAGCACCTGAGATCACCCCCAGTTTTTGGTGGGGTTCGTGTTGCTTAGTCTTTGGTTTTCTATGTTGTGTCATCTGTACTATTATTTGTCTGTTTGTCTTTTTATTTTTGGCCATGGCGTTGTCAGTTTGTTTTCGATCTATGAGTTTGACTGTCCCTCTGGTATCTTTCGTCCCTCTTTTACATAACCTACAATGTAGAGGTCTACTTGCAATACTTAGTATTCTTGAGAAATCAACAACAAACATATGGTGTTCGTGACGTAAATAATTAAGCCTTTTCTGTAAAATACTGCTGGAATAAATCATTCCCCTTTGTCCAAGTTCAAAAGAACAATTAAAAGGTATCAAGATTAACAACACTGGTGATAATTCTGAGAAATATAATTATTGTCTTCGTAATGCCATCTTTACTGTAAGTTGATAATAGCAATGCATCGTTTTATTGTCTTTTTTATGTCCTCATCTTGACATAAACAGATGTAATTAACTCCCCTGTCAGTGATCTTTTGATAAATTGTTACCTCCACCTTGTCTCCGATACAAATACTTGGCAAACAACAAACTAACCAGCGCGTGTTGAGTTCTGCGACGCACATAAAATAGTGTCAAAACAAAACTAAACTTGTGTTTTCCTTTTATCTTGATAGTATTTTACTAACATTATAGAGGAATGCTTCTGAAAGCTGACGCTTATTGCTAAGCAGAAACATATTTCTGGCACTCCGGATCTCTGTAGGTAGTCATGTCTTTTCGACACATTGTGGAATTTAATCAATTATTGTAATGTAAAGATATTTGCCAATGCAAAGACTACCTGCTAATTTTATTACGTGCTAAACGGCGCTGACAGCCAATTATTAAGATGTCAATATTCACAAATGTAATAACGAAACATAAGTTTTTGTTTTCTTTGTAAATTATCTTTTTATATGTACCAATCAAGTAGCTTCGTTGTTATAAACATATTGCAAACATATTCCCCCATAATTCGCCTACTTCTTCAAAAGAAAACCTTGATAGTTGAAGGTATGTTTGTGTTCCTTTGAAATCACAATCAAAGATAAAGAACTGGATACTTTCACTTTACCAGATAACCGACTTATATATGTTTCATTAAGAAAACAAAGTATTTTGCTGAGTCTGACAAATGTACTAACATCTTCTGAATCAGCAATCAAAACTGGACCTTGACGCCTCAATCCTTTATTATGTATAATTATTCTAAGGTTTAAAGACATTGAATAAAAAATTAGAGGCAACAGTAGTTTTTATTGATTAAGATGATAACACAATGTTGACTGCTGTACCCCTATTTTTGACATTTTTACCTATTGTGCCTGTTTGTTTTGTTCACGCATCGTTGTCAATATAATGGAATTTGATGCGACTGTCATACAAGTGAGAGGTTTAGCTAGCTATAAAACCAGGTTCAATCCACCATTTTCTACATAAGAAAATGCCTGTACCAAGTCAGAAATCAGACAGTTGTTATCCATTCGTTTGATGTGTTTGAGCTTTTGATTTTGCCATTTGATTAGGGACTTTCCTTTTTGAATTTTCCTCGGAGTTCAGTATTTTTGTGATTTACTTTTAACAATGTTCAAATCTCATAAATCCATTAAGAAGATACAAATTAAGGTAAAAGATAACATAACAGCTTAGAGAATGCTGAACCGCAAAAGGAGCAAGACCGGGTGTAAATTAGTCAATTTTTTCAGAGCAGTTTCTTAAAGTGACATCGAACATTGAGATAACTTTTTTTACAACATCTTTGTCTGTATAAATTAAAAGGAGTAAGGGTTATACATCCCCGAGACAGCTTACCGATCTATACTTATTTTTAAACATACAATTTAAGTTCGGTGAACGTATTTTTAAATATGCAACCCGAATATCAGTGAGAATTGTACTTTTATATTCAACGACTTGTTTCTAATGCGTTTGAGGTTGACCTCATCAAAGGGCTTCACAAGAAGGAAAAGACGAATGTTGTCCTTTACTGAATAATTCAATTTCGATAATCCCATCTATCCTAGAAAAAGGCCTTTGATAGAAACACCAAGAGCAGCTTTACACGGTTATATTTATGGGAGTCGATTTATAACCAATTTATGTTGTTTATATCTTCTGCTGACACTAAATTCCTAAATTTATGATTCTTATCGGGAATTTCTTGATAGACTATGCCTTTTACAACAAAGTTACGGAATCAAGAGTTCTTAGCGGTAAAGTTTTCCAGACGACATCTTAAACATGGTTTACCGTTGCAGAATATATGTATCACATATGTCCTCCAAAGTTCTTGCTGCAATCCCGTCTGCGTTAAGGGTTTGCTCCAGAAGACGACTTGTTATCTGAGTTCACTTTTCATGGGCGTCATTAGTGAAACAAAAACTGCTTACATGTCACAGTGTATCCTTCCGGAGCACATAAGTTCCAGGTCTTTTGGTTTGCTTTGTGTTGTTCCATACTAATATTTTATCTGTTTCTGTTCAGTGCTTTTTAACTGCTGTGTGTCATTTTGTGTTTTTTACAACGATATTGCCTCTCTTTTTACCACTAATCATTTCGATAACCCTTTCTTACCCTCTTACTTTTTATAAATATTTGTGTATCTATTACTTAACTTATTTATAATTTATGTACATACTAGAAATACTTGACCAAGAAATAAAGTTTTCGAACTGGTGTTTTGCTGTAAAAAGAAACATTTTTTCTTTAATTTCAGATACCAGGCGTTACACAGAACCATGTAAGTTTTTCACCAACTGTTAATTTAGTTATTCTCCTAAAACCAAGGAGGTTTGTCTAGATTCTCATATAACCTCCTTGCTTAATACTACAACCTTCGTTTTATTACTCTCATACGTAATAGCGTGTTCAACAGACTTAAAATTTTAAGAAAGGCATATAATATTTACACATTACATGCAAGAAACACCAAAATTTCGTCCAACAATTTAAACATTTAAAAAACAATGGACAGACAAACAAAATTTTATATTTATGGATAGCCAGACTTGTGACAAATATTCAAATTTATTTAGATTAAGCAGCTCTTTCAGATCAAGATTCCTTTTTGTACAAACCGAACACGTTTCAATATGACTATCAACTGAATTAATTACTGTATTATCGATAACTCTAATTGTATACCATCTCTCTCAAAAGATTTCGTCGTCCAATTTTTGGATCATAATTAACTTAATTTCCTAATTCATAGTTTGAAACATGTGTAATGAATTTGTATAAACGCATTTGCACTGGTCATTGCATAGAATATTTTTCCTGTACTGTACACGACGCTGTTGTATAAAATCTATTTGGAAATGCAGCAACCGAAATTTAAATGTAAACCGGCATAATCTTTGTATTACCAAGTTAAGTACTTCGAATAAGCAGGCTTTCAGTAATTGTGGGAATTCATTGATAAGATATTATTTAGTATTGTTTAATTTGAAGTATCTATGTTTTATCGTCATGACACCGATACCATTAGGTAAAGACCTTGTGACCACTGATACAGTCTTAAAAGAGTGATGATGGGCCTGTCTTTTTCCTGATTTGATTTTTATTATGATTTAGAGCTGAATGAACGGTGTAAAGACATTTGTATCAGTTTATAGTCTGGATATTGGGCGACTGTCTTTAATTTTTCTGTGAATTCTTGTGGACTGTTGTCTATCTGTCTTTTTTTCTTTTGGAAATGGTGTTGTCTTTCTAGACGTCTATGTTGATCCCCCAACCTTTAGTATTTGTTTAACTTTTTTTATCTCCTGAAATCGTGTTTGTGGAATGCATTGTTTTCGAAAACTTTAGGCGAGATAACTTAAATTTAGCAATTAATGATCAGTATGTGAAAGTTTACAAATATGTCAATCCTTAAAACAAAATCAGCTCTTCTTGCCACATACCATTCGTTTATATGAAAATGTATGGATAAAGAGAGGGTATGATTATTATAGTTCGACAATCTTTTTATCAACTCGAGTTGCTTTTGTTGAGTAGTTTTTAGCTTTGAAACAAACTGCTCAATAAGCGTACAGCATATAAAACTAAATGACCAAATACATAAGTTAAATTTACATTTCTTTCAGCGATAACTCTTGACGGGACACTGTATCCAAGTCCTAACCAAAAACTAAATCTCACGTGCAATTCGACTGGTAATGATCGTTCTCCTGATAAAATAGACTGGTTTCACAATGGAAACCTTATTGCAGAAAATAAGCCACAGTGGAGAAATAGGGCTGTTATAGTGAACTATGTCCCAGAGGTTCCAGGTGTATCGTTAATAAGTCAGCTTACAATTGATAAAGTTGGAGCATCAGACGCTGGAATATATGTATGCAGAAGTATGACCCCTAGCGAGGGCATGACTGTTAAGACGACCAGTGTCATGGTCAATGTTTTAAATGGTAAGCATTATCGTATTTTTCACTTCCAATACTGCATTTAAAAGCCCATACTCGCACCATTAGGAGTCGCGAACAATGAAATAAACTGAACTACTTCAAAATGTACTAAGTTTGTCATTTTGGTGCCTTTTATAGCTTGATATGCGGTATTGGTTTTGCTCATTGTTGAAGGCCTTGTCCTTCATCTGGTGGAGAGTTGTCTCAATGATAATCATACCACATCTTCATATTTTATAAGTATGAAAGGCGTTGGATATTAAAGGAAGAAATATTGTTTTTCATATGAAGCATGTGATATTATGACGAACAACAAAATAGAAAATTTTGCTGTTGAAATGCACAAAAAAATGTTTACACAAAATACCATTTCGTCATGCAGTAAAGTCGTTTCTTCGATATTATGTTTGTAATAAACAACGGCTAGATTACTTACTTACTTATCAGACTTTGCTGAAATATAAATATAATTATAATTTTACATATATAATGCATTGTGCACAGCGATATATTATTTGTAGCTCGAAATTTGGAAATACATTTACAATGTAAACCATTGCCGTGGATTTGAATAATATTAAGCATCTGCAAATCAGCTTATTCTTCGAAGAACCAATACAAAACACATCCTACGTTATTAATTGCAATGCTTTCTTTCAGAATGATATAGCTACCTTTTCATTTATGCATTTTAACTCTTGGCTACTATCAGTATAAACAAATTTAGCGTTGTGAACCTTTATATAAATAGTAAGTCTGACCACTTAAAAATAATAGCTCTAATTATATAATTAGGATGGTTCTTATTCGTGGGATAATTTTTTTTTTTTTTTGTTAATTTTGTGAATTCTTACCATTTTACATCACAGATGTCTTTTTATATTTCCACCCCTTAACCATGTAAATTCTTGATTGTCATAACAAGGCTTTTAATGGACATCAGAATATTTATGTCCCATCCCTTTATCATAATTTTAACAGTTTTTGATATATCAAACAGTTTATGAATTATTCATTAACTGATTGATATATCAAAAACTGTTCGGATCCCCATTCATTAACCATGTATATTCTCAAAAGCATTGATAAGACTTTTCCACCATACATCTAGGTTTTTCTCCTGGCGATGGATTAGAGTTAGTAAATCATAAATGGTTAAATATATCGAAAACAGTTAAGATCCCCTCTCATTTACCATTTATATACTAGTATGCCATGACAATACCTTTCAATGTAGAATGCTTTTGTTGTATCTTTCTTTCACCGAAGTGACTCCTATAACTGTTATTTATGAAGGGGAGACATATGTTTTATTCTGCTAAAACAGTTCAACTGAGTTTAAATTATTTTGCATCTTAATAAACTATTGTAACGGGTAGATGTTTGATAAATGTTAGACATGTTTAATTAATGTTTTTTTTGTGTGTTCATTAACTTTAATGTAAAATACAATGGCCTTGACTGATGCTTTGTGTAACGTTGAAATACTAAATATCATTATTCAGTTTTTGACTTTTCAAAATTCATTTTCGTTAACCATTCCGAATGATGAAAATTAACGCAGTAACTGCGAAATATATATTTTAGAGAAATTTGGAACACGAGTAACGATTTCATGTTGTCTTATCATAAATCAAAACGCATACGCTAGAAACGATTTCAGAAAGAACCATACGATTTTTAAAACAATGAAAATTATTACAAAAAAAAAGTTGTAAGAATTATTTTCTTACTGTGCAGTGAAATTGAACATTTTAGATACAGTGCGCTTCGGATTGACTATCCGACTTGTTTTCATCGGATATACATAATATGTCATGTATTTATTCTGTTCTTGATATATTTTGTTCTTTTAAGAACGTTTAAAAACGTTACCCCCAATGACATATTCCTTCCATTTCAGTCGTCATCTGTTGCTGTCATTTAGTTAGTAAGTTGGAAAAAAAATAAATCTATTCCATAGACTTTTACCATTCCTATACAGTAAACCTTGTGTGTATTTACATTTTATTTGTTTTCATTTTCATATTGCAGCAGAAAAGGATATTAAAAAGAGAGAAGGTGGGTAGATTATTGTAACTATTTGTATTCTACACATGTATACATTGCATTTAAATGAGCGGGTGCATAAGAACACCGTTTACCGCCTTGAACTAAAGTAAAAAAAACTATTCTAAATTAGTATTAAGTGTTGAAAATGACACAATTATTACCAAAAGTGACGTATATTTGATTTCAATTACAAATGGAAAATGTAGAGCGCACGCGAGTTAAACTATCTTCCATCTAATATATCTCTCCCATTTAAAATTTGATTCCTTGTCCGAATTTAGCTATACTTTTAAGTCTTTGGTTTGATTAGCACTTCAACGTTTGTATAAGTTTTGGTTTTTCAAATATTTGGCCTCGAGCACCACTGAAGAGATATTTATTGTCGAAATGCGCATCTATTGCTGTAAAATTGGTACGATTAATGTTATTAACATTCGTATCAAAATTGCATTCTTTATACCCTCATTTAGATGAAATAAAATTTACAATAATACCCTTAGGTTTTTCACGGAATTGAAAGCCCGATAGAAATGCTTGAACGTCTATTTAAGCCAATTTCCAGCAAATATTTAATGAAACGCTATACTGAATGAAGATCGATACGAATATTCAAAGTACTTTTTGTTTCGTATTGTTCCCTGAATTATTCTTTTTTCTTTTGAGTTACGTTTTTCCTTGAATTCATTTCCTTCTGTACGGATCTGTAATATTTCCAACGCTCTAACCACTACATAATAGATGTGATATACCTTATTGTTCTCAGATAACAATGTTAACGTTTTGTCGAACGCTCACATTTATATATGTTGTATAATAATATTATTTGATCAAAAGTTAATAAAGGTAGTAATAAGACAAATTGAATGAATTTTTTTTTTTATTTCTGACAAATTAGGGGTCAAAAGTACATTTACGTGTACAAATTGACAGATCTGACGGAGGTAAGCCGCCAATTATTGTTAATGACAAACATATCTGGACATAATTATGTTTTGTCTGAAGTCTTTACTTCAGTTAAGGCATTTTAACAGACAATGTAAAAAGAAGATGTGGTATGATTGCCAATGAGACAACTGTCCACAAGAGACCAAAATGACACAGAAATTAACAAATATAGGTCACCGTACGGCCTTCAACAACGAGCAAAGCCCATACCGCATACTCAGCTATAAAAGGCCCCGAAATGACAATGTAAAACAATTCAAACGAGAAAACTAACGGCCTTATTTATGTACAAAAATGAACAAAAAACAAATATGTAACACATAAACAAACGACAACCACTGAATTACAGGCTCCTGACTTGGGACAGGCACATACATACATAATGTGGCGGGGTTAAACTTACTTGTATTGAAAGAAAGGGGAGTGCCTTTTTTCCCCAATACATTTCATTTAAACAATTATCCCTTACAGTGCGTGAACTATAACATATATAAAACTTTCATTTTAAAGTTTAATTACACATACTGCTTTAATATATCTTAACTTACTTGCACGCACGATGGAAAAAATAGTATAAGCTGTATAGTTGTTTTGCCGTCATATTTCCTTCATGCTGTTCGGTACTGGAATTCAGATGTTGAGATATACAGGGGTTGCTAAACAAATAGTTTAAATTGATTTTTAAGGAAGGAAGGATTCGAAATGTATATGAAGCAACCTCCTCTCGTTATTTTTATCTATTCAAAACGTTTTCCCTTGTCTAAGAAAGACTAATACCTATGTACATGTACATGTACACATGTCAAATTCCTTTTATATTCATCTAATATGCCGTTTGTTTCTGTTTTCTGCGAACACATGGTACGAATGATATACAGATGTGTTCAATGACAGCCATTCAATATCGAACCAACTATGTTAAAACGAAGAACAAATTGAAACCTTTCAAAATGAAAACCAGAATAAAGGAATTTGTCGGCAGACAAAAAATGCATACAACCACTCGAACCCAAGGCTTTTCGGTAATACAAACTCCCATAACAAACTGTTATCGGTTGTCCCACTGTCTGTTTGTCTCTGCTCAGCTCTTAATAAAATTGCATATCACTGCTTTGTGACGTCAAATACGTTGACCCAGCCTTAATAACTTTGACCCGGATATATCACTGACGTCATAATGAATGAACCGACGTTGATAAGTTTGACCCGAACTTATCAAGTCATCTTCCGGTTTGCTTGTGAAACAAAGAAACACTTGTTTCTGTCATGCAAAATACGCAAATACAACCTGATAATCGATACATATCTACCTTGTGTTTTGGTATGGTAATGTTATCATTCTGAGTATGGCATCCGTCTATATATTTTTGGTGATTTTAATTTGAATTGTTTTCCTTTTGGCCATTTTAACGTTAATTCTAACAGTGGTTTACTGAATAAAATGCAACAAGAACATTTATTTTGTAATATAAACTATATTTATTTTCATCACCCTCGACAAAACTGTGATATAATTGTTTCAGATGCTCATATATAAGCTACTTCAAAGAAGTTATAAATAACTGTGATGTAATTACTTTTTATTCAATATTTCAGATGGTCATACGCAAGATACTTCACATAAGTTATCAAGGCAAGACAGTAGCAAGACGGTCAGACTTTCAAGCTGTTTTTACTTGATACTGCTTGGACTATTATTTCACATCGTGAAATGATGATTTGAATGTGATATGTGATAATGTGCCTTATATGGGCGAATGTGAAAGGTTTAACCTCGATACCATGGCAACTAGATCATTCATGAAACTGAACGAAAGGATGTTATGTGTTGTGAATCGCACTTTTGTGATACAAGTTAACAATAATGCCGCAAACTTAAAGAACGGTCATATTTTGTACGACAACTATGTTCATAAAATTACATTTCATTTCAGTGTTGTGATCAATTATATATCTGAAATCCATATCACACAGAATCTCACTGATCATCTATGCATGTTTGTATATTTATATAAGTAAAAATAACTTAACATTCAAATCACACCATTCTAGCTTAATGTTGCATTGTTTTAATCGAATTCATTGCTGTTTACATTATTATCATAAGCTTCACACGTAATAATACAGTACAGCTTAGGTGGGTTCTGCCTAATTCTTACTATGACATGTCAAGTATATATCTGAAATATTGAAGGCAAATGCTTATTTGCTTATATCAATAGATTGTATTAGTAAGTCTTATGATAACAAAAGAAACAACATATCTACACAAAAGGACGGGCATGGTTGACAAGGTTGAACTGATGCCCGCTGAGTGGCAACTCCCGCTTAAGACGGGGCGAAAAAGTAAAATCCACCTCATCCGTGATGTACTTACTGAACTGACAAAATGAAAGGTCTCGAACACGAAACAGTCAAAAATAGATTTGAAGCAAAATTCGTGGAACAATTCATTTCTTTGTAATCGTTCTTTTTTTAAAACATGCGTGTCTGAACAGTTAATATATTAAAAATAGTAAAATGTATTGGCAACTGACATCTTCTTGATTTAGACATCAAAGTGTAGATATAACCGTAGATACTTATATTCATTTGATTTTTGTTTTTTGCACTCGTAATTTTTATCTGTCGTTTTCATTCACATTCAGCTACACGTATTCTTATGTTGGGAATTTCACCAATTTTTTCAGGACAATTTCAAGTATCTACCCAATTATTGTTATTTTAGCCACTGAAACAAAGATACCGGTATATTTACTTTGTTACCTCACAGTACTGTACACCTCTTTACCATGTCATATATGTACTGAAGATATTATTTTGTTAAATTGTCAATTTATGTTAATAAAACTGAATTATTGGATTATTTGCCTATTTTACTTTTCCATATCTTGCCAATTATCAAAATTGACACAAGATTTTTTAATACAAAAAGATGGGACTAGGATAGAGTAATCTCAACACTAGATTAATTCAATTTGCTTTTGTACATATTTATGAGCCGGATTTGGGTAAAGAAACTCTACAGTGTTTGTCGCTTCCTCTTCATATGTGCGTGAATGATGAGACTTGGATGTAGTGTCAGAAACTCGTTCGTATCTGTTGAATTTATGAACACTTTGTATAGACTCCGGTTTATTTAAGAGATTGTCAATACGGTGGTTGTCCTGAAATATTTGCCACTTGACGTTATGCTTCCAACAATCAATCAATCAATCAATATTATGGTGGCGCTTGTCGTTTGTTTAAATGAAAAAGAAAATACAATTTATAAATTCGAAGAGCTTTTCTGGATTTAATTCGATCAATAACCCTCAAGACCAAACAGTTGAAAGCAAGAGATGTTAAAATATATAGAAACGATAGGAGCTACATGTATATGACCAAAACGGACTTAAAACGAATAGCCAATTTCACCTAAGGTCATCTTTGCCTGAAAGAGTTTGAACCTTAGTTTCTTAATAATTTCTTTAAAGGTTGTATTGTGACCTAATTTTTATTATTATTAAACAATTGTTTTGGTTGAATCTCGTTGATGTTTTCAAAACATCATCCGTATTTCATAGAAATGTTAATACAGCTACTCGAGGGCTGAATGTAAGCATTTTGCATTAGATCTATTTCAATGTACTTCGTTGGATCTTTTAAAGATATTCAAAAACGATAAGTAACAATGCAATCTATAGAACTAAATGGGAGTCTTGTTGTTTGTTTGAACATAATGGCAGATACATGTAGATTGATTGATTATTGTTTACTTTACGCCACCTTAGCCCAATGAGGATATATTACGGAGATGAAGGTATAAATACAAACAAATTTTAGAACTGGGTATACCCAAATAGACATATATCGGACTAATCGGGCATGTATAATTCTGCAAGTTTTATTCGTGCTGAACGCCACTAGCAAAATGATGCATAATTCATATGACATTATTAGTAGAAGTTTGATGATTTATATTCAAGTGCACAGGTTTTGCAATATTGTTTGCATGATGATGCAATGATTAAATTCAAGTACACGGTTTTACAATTATTTGTACAATTCTACAATGATTTAATTCAATTATTTCCATATTTATAAGGAATATGAGCGATCATTGGGTATGATAGATAGAGCATTAATATGCAATGGAAAATAAAAATTAGAGTGAATTCGATTAGAGAAGTGTATTTTTATAGCAACGTTAATAAGATTGTGTTATTATTGGTTTATTGTGTTGTGTAAATTGTATTAAAGTTTTCGTCTGCATAAATATTTAACTTATAACGGAAATACAATGAATTAAATAATACAACACACTTGCATGCAATCAAACAACACAATTGAAGGCATTTAGACTTGTCGATTAACATATAAAAATAAGGAGATGTTGTATGATTGCCAATGAAACAACGATCCATAACAACCAAAGAACAAAGTGAAACTATTACGTGACAGATCAGCGTAAGAACGTCAATTATGAGCAAAACCCATACCGTATTAAAAGCTATAAAGGGTCCCGATATGACAAAATGTGAAATAACGTTGAAGAGAAAGCAAATGCCCTGATAGACGTTCCTATTTCGAACTTGAAAATGAATGATGTAAGGGTAACATATTTCTCGTATACCATGATTTCACTAAAAGTTGAAATGTCAGCAAGGATATTTTACATAAATATGAAAAGATGAGTTTTATGTTTCGAATAAATAGATAAGAGACTTAAAAAGTAAATGCTATAACTGAATTACTAACTATAATAAGAAAAATCGTGACTCTAATCAAAGATTGTTTGGCTAATTTATCTTCAAATTCTAAACACTTGTTATAAAGCCCTAAAGAATTTGCAAGAATAATGTTCGTCGTCAATTGCGAAGTCCGTAGCAACTGGTTTCATATGTATTGAAGTAGTGAAACACTTATCATATATCACCGCTGCTAGTGGTCTTTTATAGCGGACTATGCGGTATGGGTTTTGCTAATTGTTGAATGCCCTACAGTAGCCTACAGCTGAGACTACTATAACACAGAGATTGGTCACTTCCCGTACTGACCAGTCAAATAGTAATTAATTCTAAGTCATCGATCACGTGACTCGGCACGTGACCCGAAGTGTTTGACAAGAAGGACACGATCCGCCATCTTTGACAGTGGAAGAGGATTTAATAATTAGCAAATGTGGATGTATAAAGAATTTTATGTTTCGGTAAGTGTGAATTAAAGATTTGAAATAATCATAAATGTTTGTTTATAAGCACTTTAAATAAAATAAGTGCAGTTATGGACTTGAATTTACTGTCCAAACCGGAAGGTAACCTCGAGTTATTACCAGTCCGTGGGATCGGGTCAATGGGCAACTCACCCATAACTTACATTCAGATGAACAATCTGTTTTCCGGATATTTCATTTGCAAGCCTTAATAGTAAACCTGTGTAATGATGTAAAATTTGTAATTATATGAAATATCATTTTTTCTGTATCAGTGTTACAATTCCGATGCAGAACTGAGAAGGTGCATACACACAACATGAGGTCTGATACTGAGTGATAGGTCAATTTGTATTGTTAATTTAAGAAATTCAGACTTATATTTTGTTCCGTTGATAATATATATGCAGTCTATACATGTGAGAATAATAAATGTATGCAATGAAAGTTTGTAGCTATGTCTACATAAAGAGTTATAGACATATATATATATATTTTAAATACTAGACCCAAACATGATATTCCAAGTACATGCACCTTGGTCTGCTTTCTTTATCAGTTTTTAAAAATGTTTTGATAAATACTGACATGATTGTTCAATTACTGCTGAGCCTTATCTCAGATTACTGTCTTAACAAATACTGATTTGCCTATGCTACAAACTTGATAAAAGTTATTTTTTATTCATAATATATTCTTTATTGTAGGATTAAGAATGCCTCCCAGAAAGAAATCACGCATTGGAAGAAGGGCGAAGTACCATTATAATAAAAGGAACAGAAGCATGAAATTTGATATATTAAAGGAATAGCCACTTGTAGCAATACTAATAAAAATAAGGAGATTTTGATTTTTAATAATGATCGCCAATCAGACAACTACTTAAGTTAAATTAAGTTCAGTGATGTGGATGTAAGCTATTGAATCCACCGTAATTACCTTCAACAATGAGAAAACTTATACTGTGCTTCAAAATTCCCCGACATGAAAAATATAAAACAATTCAGTAGAGAAAAGTGACACGAAGAGTCTACATTAACAAAGCAATTTACAAAAAAATCAAATATGACCGACATCAACCAACGGCAACCACTGAAATACAGGCTCCTGACTTGAGACAGGCACATAAAAAAAACACTAGCATGGGACATTGGTGTAACGACACAACATAAGAACAAACTTTAAACAGAAGTTGTAAAGTGTTCATTTCGGTCTAATCAGACTGACTGTACATGAAATATTCGCCATTGACAAGCAGTTGTGAATCGAAGTTGAATTTACAGAAAGGGCGACATCATCATGTGCTATCATATTTAACATTCTTGTTTAGATCTGACATTACTACGTATTTATTTACACATTCCGCATTTTTTTGGCTTCTCAGAATTTTCACATGGAAAACTGTCAGCAGATACCCAAACGAAAAATGTTATAGGGAACCTATAAAGCATCATGCCGGCAACAAGCACATTTATATTTGCTGTGGTTAAAGCAGTTCTATACTCTTCATCTAAGTGGCTCTATTATTTGGGTTACAAAAAATATACGAAGAGCCTAGTGTTATAACTAAAACATACGACACTTTAACAATAGACAATATTCAAATTTTCAAACCACTGGACGTTAAGCAACCAACAATCAATCAAATTTTCAAAAACTTTCTGGTTCTATATTGAAACACACAATTCCTTGTTTGGGTTTACGAAAGAGGGTCAATATTTCTGGTGTTGAAAAAAATGTTATCGTAATTTACACTAATGCTGTTCTATTTATGTGAACATAGAGATAATTTGTTAGATATTTTGATTATATAGTCATGCAATTTGGAAGCTTTCTTCATTAAGAATATCTTACGATTCATCATTAAACCTGGAGCCACACTATATATTTAATTATATATAACAACATTTAGTACACCCAGAGATACACTTCACCAAAAAGGAACTTCAATTGAGGCGTTGCTATATATATTAAATTGGCAACTAATATTACAAATTAAATTGAGTTTTGAGATACTTAGTATAGCTTCAATCACTAGGATACAGAGAATAGTGTACGTCATAAAGATTCTGTAAAAACGCAATGAACCCCATTTCGAGAAATATTTGCCACTGACGCTCTCATGTAGCTTAGAAATTGAAAACTTGACAATTCTTAACCACCAGTCTTTTCATTGATCAAATTGAAAAGGATTTTAATTTTAATTCAAAATTGTTGCTTTGGTTCTAGACAATAACTCCTGTTTAAGCATTTCGTGGTAAATGTTGTCGTTAAACACAAGATTTGGAGACAACAATGTACTATCTTTACCATGTTAATATAGCTCACTATGTGGTATAGGTTTTGGTCATTGTTAAAGGCCGTACGATGTCCTTTAGTTGACTTCTGTATTATTTGGTCTCTGGGGAGAGTCTTCTCATTTGAATTTATACCACATCTTATTTTTATTTTTGGCATTTTATTTTAATGTGACCTGTCTTTTGTCGACTAGTATTCTATTGAAATACATATAGAGAAGGGAATGAGAAATAAGATTATTTAGAGTATATACCTTTTATCTTGCTTAGGCTGTGCTTAGTTCTTAAATGGCCACGGAAACCAGAAACGGAAGAATATGTATTGTCACACTCGGGGCACTGATATATAGCTTGACGTTCAGATTTACATGCACTTGCGGTTGATGCTTCTTTTGGAGTTTTTGTAGTTTTTGCAGTCTTTGCAGCAGGGACGTAGTCATCCTCAGATTCAACGTCTGATGCAGTACTAGTATATTCACCAAGTAAAAGATCAAGATTGAGATCACTATCATCCCAAGATAAAAAATCAATGTTATATTAATTTCGGCGATATTTTGGGAACATATATATAATTTGTAGGGCTTATGTTTGCTTTATGTACCCATTGAAGTTATAACCTCTTTGCTGATCTGTTACGTAAGGAAATTACCCATTTACCTTTAATGATATTTTTCTCTTCTGTGATCGCCGCTAATTACACATTTTGCAAAAACTTTATCTAAATTGATTGAATAATTAAACCTTTTAATTATCATGTATACTAAGAAAGGCATCCTGATTAAACTGATTCTTTAGAAAGAAATGTGATTAAAAAACCAATAAACGGAGCCTCGTGTATCTTGGTCACCCAGCTGTGAAACAAAATTCATCTCCCATGCTTTTGAGACTACCCGTCTTTACAGGTAAAATATTTGTATATTAGATACAATTAACGGACGTGTAGCAAAACAATGTAATTGTAAGATTGATAAGATTAATCACATTCACATTTTCAAGAGTGGCCGCATAATAACAACATGAAACAATTTTAACAAATTATTAATGATTAAAACAAAATTTAAATATGAATAGAGATAACTACATTTGAAAGATAAAAACTATTTTCCTTTTTTGATTAATTCAATTTTGTTTTTAATTTATTTTTAAAAGAAAATAATAATATCCGATACTGTTATATCAGTCTCAGTGATTAGGTGGTGATTTATGTCGTCTGCTACGGTCGAATACGAAACTACGGTTAAATACGAAACTACGTTAAAATAACGTAGCTAACTATACTGGAGACACAGATAATCCGATAAATCGATAGTGACCAATCTCTGTGTTATAGTAGTCTCAGCCTACAGTGGAGATCACTTCTAACCTCTCATTAAATCTGTCAGAATCTGTCAGGAGAACTGTTCTAGGACAGTACGTAGAACTGTCAGCCTGACACCTTTAGTCAGTTCTAGCTAGAACAGTTCTAACCTAGAACTGATTTGGTCAGTTCTACCTAGAACTGATTTGGACAGTTCTACCTAGAACTGATCCTGACAGTTCTACCCTAGAATGTACATGATGTAAATCTTAATAGCCGCAAAGTAAATCACTTATATTTTTATATCAGGATGGATTGTTTAATATAAATGAAAGCAATATTGGAAAACAATGACTACAAAATTATGCTCGCATCAGTTTATAGTGCCGGTATGTCCTCTTTTATTCAAAATTTTGAATCGTAAACTAATTTCAGTAGTTTTGATATCTCAGTCTGACTCATATAACAAAATTATTTGTCCGCATCAACCAAAACTGGCCATATTTGACAGCATCAACCAAAACTGACCATATGTGACAGCATCAACCAAAACTGACCATATTTAACTGATTTTTATAGTTCGTTCTTATGTTGTACTGTTATATCACTGTCCCAGGTTAGGGGGAGGGTTGGGATCCCGCTAACATGTTTAACCCCGCCGCATTATGTATGTATGTGCGTGTCCCATGTCAGGAGCCTGTAATTCAGTGGTTTTCGTTTGTTTATGTGTTACATATTTGTTTTTCGTTCATTTTTTGTACATAAATAAGGCCGTTAGTTTTCTCGTTTGAATTGTTTTACATTGTCATTTCGGGGCCTTTTATAGCTGACTATGCGGTATGGGCTTTGCTCATTGTTGAAGGCCGTACGGTGACCTATAGTTATTAATTTCTGTGTCATTTTGGTCTCTTGTGGACAGTTGTCTCATTGGCAATCATACCACATCTTCTTTTTTATATTTACACTTTATTATGTAAATCTTATATATATATATAGCCGCATAGTAAATCACTTATAGTTACATATTTCGATGGATTGTATAATTCAAATGACAGCAATATTGGAAAAATTTCCACATCAATTTAGAGTACCAGCATGTCCTCTTTTATTCAAAATATTGAATCGTAAACAAATTTCAGTAGTTTCAATATATCAGACTGATTCGTTTTAACAAAATTATTTGACCGCATCAACCAAAACTGAACATATTTACACTTTATCAAATAAATATATATGGCCTCATTGTAAACCAATAATATTTCTATGTCAGGACGGATGGTATGATAAAGATGACACCAACTTTGGAACACAATGTATACCATATCTAAAAATTTTGTCCACATCAATTTAGCGTGCCATTATTTCCTCTCTGTATCCATAATAATGAACCGTCACTAAAGTGACTTTTTGAGTCAGTAGTTCGTGATGGTTTGTTTTTTAAACAAAACTATTTAACGGCATCATCCAACACTCACATGACTGATTCATATACTTTATTTTAAAATGAAAGTACATGTATGAGAAGTTCTCTTCTTGGAATAGTATACTGTTAATATAATTTGAAGCAGGCAAAGAAAAATGATTGATTTTGTTTGTAGCCTAACGTCCAGTGGCAAATGTTTCATTCATGTTCAGATCGAGTATATTTTTCTGACGTTCCAGACTCCCAGATATCATTTATAATCGTTATGGATAAGTCTGGCTAAATTGACGAGATGGTGCAAATGTACATTGTTTTTTACGTTGTACAACACTTTTTCATTAATATCCCATAATTCATCCACTGTACAATTTTCGTTTGAACATTTGTCAAAACAGAATCTTGAATCATGAATGTAAATCCAAGGCAAACAAGGTAAATTACGATTAAAATTCCATGAATTAAATGCAGAGTTATATTTAGGAAGAGACTGTTAAAACGGGGAACGAAGAAACGTAAACAATGATGTTTATATGCAATCTTATAAAAATATTTCTCCGATGAGTTGGATAACCTTTCTATCCACTTCGATATTTGTACATGTAACGTTTGATCAGTAAAAAATATAGAAAATCTGCTATTATATAGTAAAGTAATTGGAACAGATTTTTTTCTTCTAAATTCTAAAGTGCCCTTACTGCAGTGACGTCATTAAGAACTGTTCTACAGTCATGACTGATTTAGTCAGTTCTTCTGACAGTTCTCGGGTTAGAACTGATTTGGACAGTTCTACCTAGAACAGTTTTAGACAGTTCTACCCTAGAACTGATCCTGACAGTTCTACCTAGAACTGATTTAGTCAGTTCTACCTAGAACTGATTCTGACAGTTCTACTTAGAACAGTTCTAGGGTAGAACTGTTCTAGGTAGAACTGTTCTAGGACAGGTTAGAACAGTTCTATGACAGATAAATCCGACAGTTCTAATGAGAGGTTAGAAGTGATCTCCACTGTACATATGCTCAAATTCAAATAAATTGGACTCTGGTGGATAGTTGACTCGTTAGCAATCACACCACATCTCCTTATTTTTATATTAAAACTAAGGTAGCAACTCCATCAGGAAAAAAGTTATCATAAATAAACGACGTTTTTTGGCTTTAACCTTCTTTTTGCAAATGCTCGCAACATTATTATGTGTTTGTCCTTCCAAACTTTTGTCTGGAACTTAGCTGATGAACTCATTCTTGAAAAAAATCTATGCGCACGAAAATATATGTCATAATTTTTTTATTCATTTTGTTCTGCTATTCTATTAGTTTTGCCTATTAAGTCCAATACATTTGTGTTATAAAAGACTACAAAATAAAAGTGCGCCTGGTTTCATTTGCACTATGGCCGCTTCTTCTTCTAATGGGGTAGTCCCATTAAATCGAAATGAACAAAATTGGAGGATTTTAGATGTTTATTTTTAGTTAGCAATAAATACCAATCCTGGATATTTGAGATGACGAAAATAATTAATAACCATCAAGTGAATTTTCACTTTGCACCTTTACTTTTCAAGAGAAATTGAAAATAATATCAATTGACAGGTTCAACACGTTTATTTAAATTGTTTTAATAAGGATTATAACTGATTCTTGGAAATGTACTGCCGTTCACTATAATATCCCTCCTGGAATCGATTATTGTTTGAAAATTATATCCCATTACACACGGAGAAAACAGTTCGATTCCTTCATTATTTCCTCAGACAAATCAAAAGCGTTCTCTTTAACTGGATACTTTTACTATCAAATACACGTCTTTTCGTGTTATGTATGTAAACATAATCCGTTTTAAAAGTTCAAATTAATTATAATTGTCCTATAAACAGACCAGATTAAGATTCTGGATTAATTCTGCAAAGTATTATAAATGAATATGTTACTGTAGATTGTTTTATTTTTTATATTGTTTCACGGTCAATTAACTATCAGTCTCAATATTGCATTGCAATTGAAAGGGCTTAAGAAATGCCACTCAATATAGTCTAAACATTTCATCATCCAAATCATAACAAAAGTAAAGAAAAAAAGTAAGGAAAATAAAGATTTTTTAATAATGAAACAGCAAGTGTGTGTGTGTGTGGGGGGGGGTCCAGGACTCAAAAGATTGAATGGGAATTTAAGATATTGTCACCCTGACTTCTCTCGTCCGGCAGTGAAACATGCTCCAGCGAGGTTCGTGAACTAGTTTTATGTGCAGCATGTATTGAAACGAAGCCTCGTCCGGTTGGAAACGGGAGCGTTAAATCCGATGCTTCGAAAAGGAGCGTACCATGTTCTCTATAAATTTATGACAAATCCAAATAACAGTTTGCTGGGACTGAAAGTTGGCTGTTGCGAGGCAAAATTGTTCAGCTTTCCAGCAATCCCTCATTATTCTTGCAGTGGTTCCAAATTTCTAGTTCATCCCGGATAACCCATTATGTATATACTACCTAACGAATTTATTGTTTTGTTATCTGATTGTAATGTAATCAGCAATCAATTCAGAACAATTACATGTATAGCTTACATTCTTTTCGTTTTTGTACTGTATTGGTAAAATTATATACAGAAACTAAGTCTTCTGTTCGTATTTTAAAGTTTAAAAATAATATTAAAACTTTACCGTATCATTTTATCATTTTATTTAACAATGTACATATATAGTTATCAAAATACATGTACATAAGATGTATCACAAAACATGCATTTCTGGATATGTTCTATACTAAAATCCACATGCAGATAATTTTGTCTTTCCTTCGCGCAATAAATAAGTTGTCTCTTTTATTAAATTTTGTTAAAAAAATAACAACATTTTGTACAATATGTTAAAATAATTGTATTTTTCGGGAACCATTATAATCCAAACGAAAAATGCAGAATCGCAAGGGAATATTTAATTTTGTCATTGGAAATACTAATCTTCCAATGGAATTTTGTTCTTTCATGTAGCAATCAGAGAGAGAATTCCCAAATGGATAGCGGGTATAGGATACGAACCATTTATTGAACAGCAATAGAAATCGAAATCAAGTTAGCAATATACGAACAACACAAATCAAAAGCATTATGCTGTTTCAATAATGTCTTTAATTTGCAACTCACAGGGAAGATACCGAGATGTAGAATAAACGATAATTTCATTATCTATATACTGCAATCTGAAATTAAAGGACTAGACTAATATCGTTTCATCTTCGTAAGCCCTGTGAATAAAAACCTTCATAGGAGTAAAGTAAAAACAATTTCATAAAAAGCGATGCATACATGTTATAGGTGCCAACATAGGAAATCTTTCCAAAAATAAAATGACGAAGAGTTTAGAATTGATGAAAACATCATCACACCTAGGTATAATTTACAACAGTTTACCGTAGAATCATTTATATTCATTGATTTTAACTTTTGCTCATAGAGGAAAATTTTAATTTTCTTTGATTGGTATTAATAGTTTTTCACACAATCCACGCATTTAGCATTACACGAATAATCATTGCTTTTTGTAAGAAATTCAAATAATAGGCAGAGGCATATGAAATCCATCCTTCAAAATGAAGTTTTTTCATCTTTTTGTTGATTATTTTATGTTTGGACAATATAATCAGAAAATATTCAAATCTGTATATAATAGTACCAGTCAAATACTATGAGAAATGTGCAATAGATATAAGAAGATGTGGTATGAGTGCCAATGAGACAACTCTCCATCCAAGTCAAAATTTATAAATGTAAACCATTATAGGTCAAAGTACGGTCTTCAACACGGAGCCTAGGCTCACACCGAACAGTAAGCTATAAAGGGCCCCAAAAATTACTAGAGTAAAACCATTCAAACGGGAAAACCAACGGTCTAATCTATATAAAAACGAGAAACGAATGGCTACATTTGCAGTTGCAAGAAAACGATGAAGAATGTAACTACTATTATACGTCATGACATGTACAAACCAGATATGATTTTGGGTAGATTTTGACAATCAAAATGATCTACAATACAAATTTTTGCGGACACATTTTCAATTCTTTATAAATATTCTTTTGCATTGTATCAATTTTATGCAAACATGCAAAGTTAGTGAAACAGTCTCCTCAGAGCCTCTGTTCTCTATGTTCTTTTTATTCTAAATATGTTATTTTGAAAATATGTAACCGTAAGAAAATGATATCTGTAATGTTTTACCAACAAAGAAAATAAAAAATGTACGAAACTTCAAGATACCAAGGATAAATATAAATGTTACAAAAAAATGAACAAATTGAAATTTTAATCAACCTTTAAAGTCTTGTTTAATCACACTCCTTCAAAAACTGAGTACAGAAGTGTTAAATATAAATGTTTCTACATTGAATTTTGGGATTTTTATTTTACTAATTTTAATTTTAAAGCCACAAACTATGTCACAGTTCAATTTAGCGAATACCTTCTGCTCTTTTACTTCAGAAAACGAGATATAATAATTGATTTCTCTCTTATGATGATATACAACAAATACTACCCCGTTCTGACTACATGTTATTGTCTCCCTTCAACGAGGGCAGACATTGATATAGTTGCACAGTAAAACCTGCTATACAGATCACTTCTTTGAAGTAAAACCTTCTTATGTCATCCTCTTCTTGTCCTCTTGTAATAATACCAATGCATTTTGAACCCTAATTCCAAAGTCACCTCTCTTATAAGGTCAATTTCATCTATTATACTTCACGTTAAAATGCCAGATTTTGATTGGCTAATACGAGGTAGATGATTTACTTTATTATACTTCATGTCAAAATGCCAGATTTTAATTGGTTAATACGAGGGAGACAATTTACTCTATCCTATGGCAAATACTCTATTACCCTTCAGGGAGACGCTTGCTCAACTGTGCGATTTAATAAATACGGATAACTGTTATGTACAAGACGTCATAGTTTATTACTTTGAATTGAAATTTAATAAACAGTTATAACAGACCATTCAGTATAATAAATTAAATGACACATATCTGAAAGAGTGATATAGCAGATTGTGACCCCTCGAAAAGACATTGTCAACCTTGGCTTCTCCTCGGTTGACAATGTCTTCTCGGTGTAACAATCTGATCTATCACCCTCTCAGCTATGTGTTATTTATATACTATCCCATGGCTGAGCGGGAGACAATTTTTTGAATGTTATCCTCTCGTGCAGACCAATCAAAAATCGATAATTTAAAGGACAATGAATTGAATTTACATAAAGTAATTAAGGACAATGCTTAAGTTCTACGTTTTGGCTCAAATTTTTACATTGACTGTCAAAATAAAAAAATAACACATCTTGCTTCACTTCTGTTGATTTTTCTAATACCCGTAACGTTGTTATGTACGTGACGTCATAGTAAAATACTTCAAATTTAAAATTCAACGGTAAAAGACAATAATGATGGGACATTCAGTATAATAAATTAAATAACACATACCTGAGAGGGTAATAGAGCAGATCGGTACCCCTCGAAAGAGCATTATCAACCTTGGCTTCGCCTCAGTTGACAATGTTTTCTCGGGGGTAACAATCTGCTCTATCACCCTCTCAGCTATGAGTTTTTTATATAATGGTCTCTGCATTGCAAAACGTGTACCTTATTAGCAAGAATAATGTTCCCATTTTAAACGTGCAGAAAAGAACACAAAATTTGCCACTGAGTAAACGTCTAAAATCAAGCCGGATGTCATTGCATGTTAATAATTCAGCACAAGAACTGCAATTGCATTTCAACAAGAGTTGCTGTGATTACACTTCCTAACAGAACACATATTGCGCAGCAAAAAAAAAATACAAAAAAACGAACGTATCATAATTTTTAAAGTATGCATCCTTTTTTTACATTCATAAATAAGTATTGTATTGCACTCACTAATTCTGGAGGATTTTATTTTATTCCGTATTCTAATAAATCCCCTAAAGGTAGAAAAAATTAGGCCATTATCTGACTTTTTGTCGTTTTTATTATTGAGTTTTGTATGCTTTGGTTACTTGACATGTAAACTTTGGTGATTACGTGTATTAACTATGTTCTTCATAGTTCGATTTTATTCAAATTACCACTTCGCAAAACTCACTTTGCATAGTAACAGAAGCTTACTCGGACTAGAAAGATGCAAACCTAAACAAGCTTGATCAATAATTTTTACACATTAGATATAATAAGACTCATAAAAGATTGCGAATTAATATAAAACACTGCCAATTAAACATGAAACCATTTTTCCGAAAGATTCTGAGTGCAATTATATAATTGTTATTTTGATTATAATTTTATATCACATTCCTTTAATATCTTGACATTAGCAAATTAAAATTGCATTGTTAGTGTGATTGGTCATTCCTCCATGAGGACAAGAAGTTTTAATTTGAAGCAAGACAGGAGAATGCATAGCTTAATGCAGTAATAATATTAGTTATCAATAAATAAACAATTTTTCACAAGTACTATAGGAAAACTCTCCGGTTCGAATTGTTCAAATGATTAAGTAGGGATTAAAATTTGCATAGAAAATCTTTTCTGAATTCCCGGAACAGGAAATGAAAGCATTTACAACCGTAATACCAAGAAAATGTAAAAACACTACTGTCCACCAGGGAAATTTAGATTTAATGTAACATCCATACTTGGATGAATATTGATTGGTCTTTTCTACACCAAACTGTCATTTCTTTTGGTATTTTGATTGCTTTACAAATATGTACATGCTATAAAATATTTGGTTCAACTAGTTCGAGCTTAGACTGTTCTTTTCTAAGAAGAAATTCTACTGTTTTGACGTAAAGGAGAAAGAATTGCTTCAACTCTACCATTTCTATGAAACTGTAAAATTGTTTATATTGTATCATAACTCAATTTCATCTCCTTGCAATATTTCACAATTTCGCTCAATACAAAAGGCAAAGTCGTATTACAACTTTGTTCACCTACAGAATACACTTGTTCGTCAACCAGATCACTCTCCTAATCAAATGCAAAGTTAAAAAATATATGAAAATATTACAGTACTATTAAATTGATTAAATGCATGTCTTAAAAAATTGCTAGGATTTCAGATAAATCAGCCACTGGTGTTTTTTTTTTTTTTTTTTTAACGGGTTTGATAAAGTATATTGTTTCACTATTCTTTAGCTGTGACTTAACAAATATGAATTCTTACATTGACATCAATCTTTGAAATGTTCACAATAAATACTTCCTACATATACATGATTTATCATAGAATCTTCTCTTGTTATTTGTATTATCTAGCTGAATATATGATATGCTATTTATCACATAGTTCATACATTACTACTAATTAAATATCTTTGTAAACTTGATTGTTCGGCTATATAATGCATGGATGTAACTGCACAAGCGAACTTCGTATCCACAATTCCGTCCTTTCATTTTCTTTTCCATAATTTGTCATCTTAAACGACTTATCACGAAATTTTCTTATGGGTGCCTTTAGTAGAACTGTTAGTTTTATTTCAAGAGTACCGGATGTGCTAGGCATTTTATTGTTTGTTTTGGTGATGACAATTGTAAAGTCTACTGGCATTGAATGGTAAACGATGAAAGAAGGTATTGTGAACTTGGCCTTAAAATCTATTGGGGTTTGATTCTCTCAACGGGGGCATTCCAAGTAAATTTCATGAGTGTTCGATATGTGGTTTATACGATACGACATAGTGACCTCCAATCAAATGAGGTCTAAGATTCCTCATAAATTGGGCATAATCACAGCAAGATGGTTAAAATTTAAAAAATGGTTAAAAGATAACAAAAACTGTGCTAAAATATTTGTCTATTAAAATCTGTTGTGACCTTGACCTTTGACCTATTAAACATTAAATATGTGTTCCGCATTCCACGGGCGCATTATCATAAGTTTGGTAAAATTAAACATATGGTTAAAAAAAACCACCGGAAGCCAAAATTTCAGTCTATTAATTGCTACTGTGACCGAGACCACTTGGCCAAAAATCAAAAGATTTCTTCCTCGTTCTATAGAGTATGATTACATGAAGTTAAGTATGAAAGATATTGATTTAGCCTCAAAGGAGTTTGTCCGGAATCGCAAAGTTGACGCCCGGACAAATCGCATTTCTTCATATTATAAAAGTTCAAGTTAGACGTACATGTTCTTGAGGTTATAAGAACCTTGACTTTCAGAAAACAAAAGCAAATAAATTCCGAGAATGTTTAAAAAAAAACCTAGCATTACAAGAAAAAGGTTTACGTTTAATTCACAGCAGAAAAACCAACATTTATACAAAGAAAATACTTTATCCGTATTCTGATGGCAATGTGAAATTAACTCACTGTATAGATGTTTCGATACTCATAAAAATCCATGATATGAGAAAATAGATTACATATCAAAAAATAATTTTACATGAATGCTGTTTTATTTGTTTTCAAAACTCATTTAATCTCATTCCATTATATTAATTTAGCAGCATGCGTGTTACTTCCATTGGAGATTCTGTATCAATGTAAAATAATCCTAGCAAATAAAATATCAATATAATGATCAGTTTATTAAAATGTTTATATTAATTGTAATTCTGATTTACTCAAAATCATAGCCGTCAATCAAAATATATTATCTGCGCTGAGGTGTCTAAATTACTTATCAAGCTATTTATTTTTTCTTAAAATCATTTACACAAAAGCTTTCTAAATATATATACAAATATTTTATTTGTTTTGACTTTGTCATCTTTATTTAAAAAATGTGCAAATAAGATGATAAATGAATAGATTTGTTGAAGTTAAAAGTTCATAGGCCAAATAAAATGCACATTTTTTAACCCCCTTTACAATTAGTTTGTTCTTTGGAACTAAGTAAATTATTGTCTCCCTGGCAATCACCTTATTTAAATGTTAATGTGATGTAAATATGAACCCTGCCTTGGAGACTGACACATCTAACAAATATCAATGTTAGTCTTTGGTTCTATCCGGCCATGGACTGAACCCACTGTAGTTGAGCACACAACCACTAGATAACCGATGGGTAGTTCAAAGTAATTCGTAGTTTAATTTGGCATAATAGGAAAAATGACTCATGTTTATTGTTCTAATGTTCAAGGAGTCCTTTTTTATATGAATGGCAGTTTAATCTAAAAACGAAAAAAAAAAAAATACTCCATAACCAAAGTTGTGTGAAATACAATATACGTAAGAACATACGAAATGTTTTGCTTACTTTAATTCCGTTTATGCTATTACACATTTGATTAATTGATGGAGCAAGTTTGTTACTCATCTAATATTTTAAAATGTTTTCCTATAAATAGTTCGATAATTTTATCAACAACCACTGTTAAAGGCAATAAATAATTCAGTACCTTGTAATCGAATGCACCGAGCATAAAATTAATACATCAAAGGTTTTTTATTTTTACAATTGCTTATTATTTGACATTTGATACATGCCAAAACTTAGATTTTTTTGTTCAAGTAAATCGAGAACTTAATTGGATAGTAAGTTATATTGTACGTACTGTACATGCACTTACGGTTTTAAGCAAGTTATTGTCTTTGTCTTCCAAACAAATATACTTGTCACACTGTGTAAACGGTGATATCTATTTAATTCTAATATAAAAGTTGTATTATGCGAATACGAATACGAAAGTTTTATTTTGATTCGATTTACATATAACAGTCGATTCACATATAACAGTACAAACAAGCTCTTGAGAGTTTTTCACCGAATATAAATAAAATATACACAACATTAAAACACGTACAGAATATGTAGATAAGATATATAAGCAGCAATTATTTCAGTGCATACAAACAGCACAGGCATATTGAAATACATGAAAAGCACTACTAAACTACACATCTAAACATGCCAAAACTGAAGCATAACTAAAATTGAAGCACAACTCAAATTTAAGCACAACTAAAAATTAAGCACAAAATAATTTTAAGCAAAAATATAAAATAAAGCACACATGCAAAATAGACTGACACATTTGGTATCTTTGACAACACAATTCTTTTATCTTTGACATGCTGATGTCTGAAGTCAACACATAAGACATTGTAGAAAAGAGCACATATTTGAAAAATGTGACATAGATGTGTGACGTCAATGACACAACCCAAAATAGGAAAACAATTGGAAGAAAGGACAAAGATTTGAGGTTGGACATTTATCTGTTGCTAACATATATATATATAGATTCTACCACTGCATCGAGTACAAGATTTGGTGGTGGAATCTGTTTCTCTAATGATTTTCTAACTATATGCAGGCAAACTTATTCCTTCTTTTCGAATGATCTGCAAAAGATGTGTTCTTTCTATGTGACGTTATCAGGCATGGTCGCCTTTTTTATGCCGTCACAATAGGAAATTCAGAGGAAAGCAAGAAAATTCGACGTCATAATCGGATTTTAACCAATGAAGAACTGAGATCAAACGAACCACACGTTGATTAAATTTTTTTTATACAATGGGTGCAGAAAGGGATAAATTGACGAAGAATTAGAGAAATATAATATATATATATACTAGTATAAGGCCTCAAATAAGAAGGCAGTATGTTACAACCAGTTTTATCATTGAAAGCAATTTTACTTATTGATCTACAACTTTTTTTCAATAGATGCCATCACGACTTGACAACCATAAGACATTCTATTTACGAATATTTCATTTAGGAGTAACGAGAAGAAAATATAAACGAGTTTTGATTTTGAATTCCATAATGCTTGAAAGCACGACATATAATCTGAAAAAAAATAATGAGTTATGCGAGTTTGAATCGGTAACCCAACACGTAAAATATTGAATTCTTTAAAGTTATAGAAAAAAAAACCACGATGTATGAGAAACAATAATCTGTTTTCCTGTGCGATGATTATAGATTATCGTTGATCATCTCAACGAGATTGATTTTCTCGCTTGAGCCGGGACGGCGAAAGCGAGAAAAGCAATCAAGTTGAATGACCAATGATAATCTGTTTATCGCTATTTTACCTATGACGACGTTGTCAATTTCGTGTCAATTTCATTAGCAACGCCACGTGCCTCCTTTAATAGTTTATAGCGATAATTTTCCATCTCAAGCGATTAGCATGATATGAAAAATTATCACAAAAGATCAAAGGAAAATGCACAAAATAGCGATAAACGTTTTTATTTGCAGGCACATTCTTAATCCACATGGCCTTTTGTTCTTAAGACTTAAGTAAATTATTATCTCCCTGGCAATCACACCGCATCTCCTGATTTAAATGTTAATGTGATGTAAACATAAACCCTACCTTGGAGACTGACACATTTAGTAGACGTTAAACGTGTTAGTTTGCGAGATAATAAACTGCGGGAAGACATATGGTCACTACCATGGACTTAATAGTTGAACTCTTTAAGTTAACTTGTTTTACTTCCTTGTGGAGAACCAACACATATCAATGTTAGTCTTTGGTTCTACCCGGCCATGGACTGAACCAACTGTAGATGAGCACACAACCACTAGACAAACGATGGGTAGTTCAAAGTAATTTGTAATTTAATTTGGCATACTAAGAAAATTGACTCATGTTTATTGTTCTAATGGTAAAGGACTCCTATTTTATTTTGAATTGTGGTTTAATTTAAAAAAGAAAAACATACGCCATAACCAAAGTGTGAAATACACTATACGCAAGTATGTAACAAATGTTTTGCTTGCTTTAATTGTCCCCCGCGCAACGTGTTGCGGGGGATATAGAAATACCGGGTGACCGTCCGGTCTTGTTAGCGCTCTCACTTGTACAGTTCTTGCCAGATTTTTATGGAACTTATATCATAGGTTTGTATCAGCAATGTCTTGGACGAGTTCGAAAATCAGTGCCGATCATTTTTTTTTAAAAGATTTATGCCCCTTAGAAACATTATTTTATATGGAAAATTGCATCATTAGCGCTCTCATGTGTACAATTCTTGCCAGATTTTTATGAAACTTATATCATAGGTTTATATCAGCAATATCTTGGTTGGGTTCGAAAATCAGTGCCGATCAATTATTTAAAAAAAAATATGCCCCTTGGAAATATTGATTATATGGAAAATTGCAATATAAGCGCTCTCATGTGTAAAATTCTTGCCAGAATTTTATGAAACTTATATCATAGGTTTATATCAGCAATGTCTTGGACGAGTTTGAAAATCAGTGCCGATCAATTATTTCGAAAAGAGTTATGCACCTTGGAAATAATATTATATGGAAAATTGCCTTATGAGCGCTCTAATGTATACAATTTTGCCAGATTTTTATGAAGTTTATATCATCAATGTTTTTGACTAGTTCGAAAATCATTCCCGATCAATTATTTTTAAAAGAGTTATGCCCCTTGGAAATATTAATTATATGGAAAATTCCATTGTTAGCACTCTCATGTGTACAATTCTTGCCAGATTTTTATGAAATTTATATTATAAATTTATTTTATCAATGTCTAAGACAAAATTGAAAATCAGTGCCGATCAATTATTTTTAAAAGATTTATGTGACTATGTCCCTTGGAAATATTGATTATATGGAAAATTGCATTGTTAGCACTTTGATGTGTGTAATTCTTGCCAGAATTTTATGAAACTTATATCATAGGTTTACATCAGCAATGTCTTTGAAACTTTCGAAAATAAGTGCTGATCAAATATTTGTTAACGAGTTATTCCCCTTGGAAAGTTATGCCCTTAATTGTTAATATGGAAAATTGCATTGTTAGCACTCTCATGTGTACAATTCTTGCCAGATTTTTATGAAATTTATATTATAAATTTATTTTATCAATGTCTCAGACAAAATTGAAAATCAATGCCGATCAATTATTTTTAAAAGAGTTATGTAACTATGTCCCTTGGAAATATTGATTATATGGAAAATTGCATTGTTAGCACTCTAATGTGTGTAATTCTTGCCAGAATTTTATGAAACTTATATCATAGGTTTACATCAGCAATGTCTTTGAAACTTTCGAAAATAAGTGCTGATCAAATATTTGTTAACGAGTTATGCCCCTTGGAAATATTAATTATAGCCCAAATCGCATTGCATTTGCTCTGAAGCCTTCATTTTTCTAAGATATTTAAAAATTGTTTTAAAGAACAAAAAAAAAGTGTTTTTTTTTTAGTTATTGCCCTTGTACTTTGGATATATAAAATATTAGCAACGCGGGGAACATTGGAACTCTGTTCTTTAATTCCGTTTCTGCTATTATACATTGGATTTAATTATGGACCAAGTTTGTTACTCATGTAATATCTTTAAATGTTTTCTTGTAAATAGTTTGACAATGTTATCGACAACCACCGTTAAAGACAATAAATAATTCAGTACCTTCTAATCGAATGTACCGAGCATAAAATTAATACATCAAAGGTTTTTATTTTTACAATTGCTTATCATTATTTGACATTTGATACATGTCAAAACTCAGTGTTTTTTTAGTTCAAGTAAATCGAGAACTGAATTGGATAGTAAGTTGTATTGTACGTACTGTACATGCACTTACGGTATTATGCAAGTTATCGCCTTCGTCTTCCAAACAAATACTTACCACACTGTGTAAACGGTAATATCAATTTAATTCTAATATAAAAGTTGTATCGATATCTTTGACAACACAATTCTGTTGTTTGACATGCTCATGTCTGAAATCAACACATAAGACATTGTAGAAAGGGGCATATATTTAAAAAAGAACATAGATATGTGACGTCAATGATGCAATGTCAAATAAGAAAAAGATTAGAGGAAAGGACACAGATTTGAGGTTGGACATAAATCTGATGCTAACATATATAACGTGAGAGTACCCAAATTGCACATATTTTGACAGATTTTTCACTTACGTTTTTTTATGATCCAGACAAAAGTTTCCATTCTGTGTTTATTTTGTAGATGTATCCTTATTTACTATATAGTTACACCAATTTAATTTTGAATCCATATTGAATCATAGAAAAATGGGTTTGAACCGACCTCCAAACGATCCATGATTCTGTAATGAGGAGTACCCAAATTGCATCCATGTTTAAATTCACATCCTTAAAAATCGAATAACAGATGTTTTGTTTTATTTCTTCAAATATTTGACATTATTCCATGCTTACTATTCATTTTTTAAGTAATGGATGCTTGTAACATGTTTAATTTGTTTATTTTTAAAAGATGACATTTTGAGAACGTCGCATGGCGACGTTTCCGTACATTTAATTTCCAGGGAATGCTTCATCTGTTTATATATATACTGTGAACGTTTTGTGTATATTTAAATATATTAACCTTTGTTGAAAGACGTGTATAATGTCAAATCATAAAAATACAAATTGTTTAGTCTTAAAGAAAACTTGTAAGATTTCCGCAGCTATTTTTGTTTGGTACTGTGACGTTATATACTAGTATAAGTTCTTAAATAAGAAGACAGTATGTTACAACCAGTTTTATCATTGATAGCAAATTTGGTTATTGGTCTACAACTTTTTTTCCATATATGGCTTGACAACCATAGATCATTCTATTTCAGAATATTTCATTTAGGAGTAACACGAAGAAAATATAAACGAGTTTTGATTTTGAATTCATTAATGCTTAAAAGCACGACAGATAATCTGAAAAAATAATGAGTTATGCGAGTTTGAATTGGTAACCCAACACGTAAAATATTCAATTATTTAAAGTTATAGAAACAAAAACACGATGTATGAGAAAACAATAATCTATTTTCCTGTGCAATGAATTTTTTAACTTGCAGCTTTAAAAAACAAGTGAATTCTTAATAACTGTTTAAAATTGACATCTGTATTATTACTTTTTTCAATTAAATAACTTAAACTATCCAAGACTATGGAATTTTGATTTTTTTTTCTGAACTGATAATTACTGTACAGCTCTAAGTCTACTTTCGGCTTTTTGGGGTCTTTTAGGAAGAATTACCAATCAGTTCTATCGATATTTACTTTTGTATTTCAAGCTTTGCACGTTAATTTTTCCTATTTTTTAAAATCTGAGTATGAATAATTTACTCGTATTTTCAATAGTTGAAAATCTGCACAAATTTAATCATCTTCATTACATCTAGGAACATGCCAATCAAACATTCTTTTCTTTTGTCTTTAATTGGTGGAATAATTCCTCAGTTCGTAATAAGCTAATCAAATATAAGGAATGACTAAAGCAACGGGTTATGTAATGATATGATTAGATTTACTATTGATTTTGTTTGTAATTCAGTTTATTCACTAAAAAATAAAGGAAATACTATATTAGTTTAGCATCATTTCATAACGCAGACATTTTTTTTATTTCTCGTTTCATTGTGAAATATTAGTACAATAGGATAAACTCTCATCGGTAAATGTAATTACGTCATAACGTCTGCCTTCATAAGTTGCAAATTATGGTATTCAGCCTTTACTAAGTATATTTTGTAATTTTAGCGAAATCTGCAAGAAATGTCCTTATCTTTTAAGTAAAAAGGATTCCACAACAGAGAGCTTATATACATGTATATATATATATATATATTATATAATTTTTTAAGATCATACATGTTCTGACGTAGCGGTGTATTATTAATAAATACATAAATATTGGCTCTAACATCTAATGAAGGTTCAGCGTCCTCTGTGCTTTCCAATTGATATTTGTTTAAACAATTGCAATAAGCTACAATGTATGTATAGCTTTTATCGCCCTGAAGATCACAAAAACATTTTATTAAAATTAAATATATCAATAAAGGTTTTGATTTTGTTTATATTGCCGGTGTTTTTAATGATCATTCTGATAAAGAACAAATTCCTGGCTATTTTGATAATACTGAACTCCCTCTTATTTGTTATGTTTACAAGAAATCTACCCGGAAAAATTTGTTTAATCACAGAGAAGTGTGTAAAGATGTTAATATCAGTGACAATACGCCTACCTCATGAAATTGCAGTAATTCCGAATACATTTATGGCCCCAGTTCCCATGTTATAACAGGAGACTTTAACATCGTTCGTGACCGCGAGTTGAAATCATTCCTCAGTAAAGGACCTAAATATCGTCACCGTCAATTATTAATTGGAATGAGTGTCGTAACATCAGCCACGACTCACTTCGTACTTACTGCTCTAAATGGATAAAACGAGAAAAAGCTGACAAGAAATCATTAGATTCTTTTTTTAATTCGGTAATGAACATAGTTGATATACATATTCAACATTTAAAAGATCATTTTACTCCTAACAACAACCATAATAGCCCAGTATCTCGTATCAAACATAAGCTAAAAGAACTCGCCAAGGAATTTGTTTTTGTCCCGGCTGATAAAGCTGCTAACAATATCATTATTGTTTGACGTAAATTTTACATTGAGGTTCTACAAAAGGAAATCACGAATTCACCAACATTCCAACTGACTCCATTTTCGGAAAATGAAATCTGTAACAAACATAAACTGTTAGCTACCTCTTTAAAAGCAGAACCAAATACAATGAAAGTTCCAACTATGTACTGTCTTCCGAAGCTGCACAAAACTCCTTACAAATATAGATTTATTTCGTCTTCAAGCCATTGTTCCACTACTAAACTATCTATTCTACTCACTAGTACACTTGGTACAATCAAAAACCTGGTAATAAATTGTTCAAATAAGGCTTTTGAAAATAGTGGAATTAATTACTTTTGGAGTGTAAAAAATTCGTTGGAAGTACTTGATAAATTGCATGCTTATTTTGGTGATTTCCCATCTGTTCAAAGTTTTGATTTTTCTACCTTATATACCACTTTACCTCATAATCTTATTAAGAAAAAATTCACACACCTGATTAAATGGGCATTTAAAAAGTCGGAATGCGAAAATATATGTTCAAACTCTTTTAGATCATTTTTTAGTAACAACAAACAAAAGAACTATGTCAATTAGACCTGCTTTGATACTATAACTGCTCTTGAATTTTACTAGATAACATTTTTGTTCGCTATGGAGATTCCGTATATCGTCAGGTTATCGGAATTCCCATGGGGACTAACTGTTCACCACTTATTGCGGACCTGTTTCTGTATTGTTATGAGTTACAGTTTATGACTAAAATCAGCAAAGACCCATCGAAACAACATCTGATTCAAAAATTTAATAACACTTTTAGATATTTAGATGATATATTGGCTCTCAATAATGACGACATCAGTATCTACACTAAAGAGATTTATCCTGTCAAACTGACTTTAAATAAAGCTAATACTAACAATGAACACTGTCCTTTCCTGGATCTTGATATCTATATCTTAAACGGGTAGCTTAATACCAAAATTTATGATAAAAGAGATGATTTTTCATTCCCTATTGTTAATTATCCATTTTTAGATGGTGACGTTCCCTTGTCACCATCTTATGGTGTCTATATATCTCAACTTGTTCGATTCGCTCGTGTT
The DNA here is from genome assembly GCA_017311375.1 of Mytilus coruscus. Taxonomy (NCBI): domain Eukaryota; kingdom Metazoa; phylum Mollusca; class Bivalvia; order Mytilida; family Mytilidae; genus Mytilus; species Mytilus coruscus. Next base: position 74,174,554 of record CM029601.1, read on the forward strand.
TGTAACAACGTATTTGATTTCAACGAAAGAAATCTCTATATTACTGAAAAATTATAACACCAGGGTTTTCGATATCACAAACTAGTCAAAACATTTACTAAATTTTATCATCGGTACAAGGACATCATTCGTAAATATAAATCAACATGTAGACATCTTATACGTTCAGGTATTTCACATCCAATATTTTATGGTAATATTCTTTACAAAGCACTAAAATGTCGGCATTCACCTCAAAAAGCTAACCAAACCTTTAAACAGACTTATTCGGAATGGATATAGTTACGATACTGTTGTCAGGTCATTAAGGATTGCATATTTTGGTATTAATATTGATTAACTCATAGGGTCTTTGCATCGGAAATAAACACTATTATTCTAAAACCAGTTGTTGGCATGATATGGGTTATGTTCTTCTCATATATTTTATGATTGTATGATACTAAACCCCTAACGGGAGGGATTGTACTTGATTTTCATATGATGAAAACATAATCTTTCAATCAGTTTAATTGAGGTCTGGAGCTGGCATGTCAGTAACTGCTAGTAGTCCTTTGTTAATGTATGTATCATTGTCATTTCGCTTAGTTTCTGTTGGTACCTATTCTGACATCGGACTCGGACTTCTTTTAAACTTGAGTTTTACTGTGCGTATTGCTATGTGTTTCTTTATTCTACATTGGCTAGAGGTATAGGGGGAGGGTTGAGATCTCACAAAACATGTTTAACCCCGCCGCATTTTTGCGCCTGTCCCAAGTCAGGAGCCTCTGGCCTTTGTTAGTCTTGTATGTTTTTTAATTTTAGTTCATTTATATGTTTTGGAGTTTAGTGTGACGTCCACTTTCACTGAACTAGTACACAATTTTATTTAGGGGCCAGCTGAGGACCACCTCCGGTAGCGGGATTTTCTCGCTGCGTTGGAGACCCATTGGTGGCCTTCGGCTGTTGTCTGCTCTTTGGTCGGGTTGTCTCTTTGACATACTCCCCATTTCCATTCTCAATTTTATAGCTTGAATTATAGAACACCATTTAAATGTTCGGTCGTTTAATTTGTCTTAAATCTCGTACTGATACATGCAACAAACAAGGTAAGTTTGGTCTATAAAAAAAAATTATGCGAGAAAAAGGGTATGATGAGACCCCTTTTTGACCCCTTCAAAATACAAATAGTATACTCAAAATATGAGGGTCAGGATGATGATTCTTCATTTCTGTATTCTTTAATTTTCTAGGCCATATTCTCTATAATGATTCTTATACGTTTTGCCCATTATTCTCTATTCTCTATATTTGAGCACTTCATTTTTCTCTATTCTTTAATTTTGGTCCATTTTTCTCTATTCTTAATATTGTTTACCAATTATTCACTATTCTGTAAACCCCCATCCACACCCTCATATATCAACTGATACTATTCGGGTGTTCATAACACATTATTCCGTAAGATATTCGTATTCATATTTATGATTTTTGTCGTAATGGAAAATATTCAATATGGAGTATTGATTCAAAACACGAAATCCTTTTCGTACTTGATCACACCAAAAAGTAACGGATCAGTGCTTTATTCCTGTTCTTCAACCAAAGAATAAAATTGCTATAACTTTTAATTATTTACTATCGACAACCTCTTTCATATATACGTTTACGAATTCGGTGAATTGAACATTGTTTTTGACTTTGATCTATTCTAATTACTAAACGGTATCGTTTTTGAATATTGATGATTGCAGTACGGTGACCTATTATTGTCCAAATCTTTAAGGATAAATGTCTCATTGGCAATCATATCACATCTCCTTTTGTCAGTGTTTTAGAAGATTTTTTCAAAAAGTCAAGACGACAACAGACGCAAAATCATTGCAATACTTTTTTAAGCAAACGTACGCAAATTCAGAAGACTTGGTTGTACTCAATACGAAATTTGTACGCAAGAACATAAATTGTTGCAAAAGTGATTCCGTGGTAAAGGTAAAATGGTGATTCTTATATGGGGTTTATCACTGTATAAGCACCAGGAATATCGATTTTGGATATCTCTTGTCAATTCAGGGAACTGTAATTTAATGGCAGATCTTTGGTAGCCTCTGTTGATTTTCTCACTATATTTCTGTCCTCGAGAAGATGTAGAGCTTGGCATGGTGTAGACCATATATTGACCTCTCGATATCTTTTGGTATTTTGTTTTGTTGCTGTCTCATTGCAATATCCTTCTCCTCATACTTATATTACGTTTTTATGCTTTGATAACTTAAGACTGTCTAGTGAGCTACATGTACCCCACAAAAAAAACAAAAAAACAAAAAAAACGGGGATGATCTCAGGTGCTCCGGGTAACTAGACCTTGCTCCAATTATATCCGTTTAGTTAGAAATATCTTAATATGCTATGTTTCATTTGTGTCCATTGTTCTTAAAGCTTCGTAAATCTTTTACCTATTATGTTTTGCTCACACATTGTAATCCATATAATAGAATTATAATGGACTGTAATACAAGTGAGAGGTTTAGCTAGCTATTTAGTCCATCATTTTCTACATAAGGAAATGCCTGTACCAAGTTAGGAATACGACAGTTGTTTTCCATTCGTGAAATATTAACGAATTCAATTTTCAAACCTGCAAACCAAACTATTTTCCATACGTCTGTTTCAATTCACAAATTATAACATTATACAATTTCCCTGCCATGAATTGTATTATGATAAATGAATCATTTCCTCAGTTGCAACTTCTGTCATTTATAAACAAGATCGTCATTCTTCTCGTGCAACAACAGTTCTTTTGTCCCCACGACTTTCGATAAAAGCTGTTTTCAAATACAAATGTTTGACATTTGACTGTGAGCTACGGAAAAAAGAGAAAATTGATTGCGTTGTAAAAGTTTGCAAAACATCAATGAAGCTATTCTCATAGTGTTATAAATGTTGCATTGTAAGTTTGGATAAGAGATGAAATCATTAATCACAGATAAAATGGTCTGTTTGAAATTATGAATGTCTAATTTTTGTTTTTAATTTTTGAACAAAATTTCTTTTCAATATTATCTACTGATACTTATGCTATACATAGTTTCGTGTATAAATGGAATTACTTGAATAGTTTATATACAATATATGTTATCATCAAAGATTGGATTATTGAGTTAATAGGTTCAGCCTAAATGCATACACATTTACTTTGATCACCTATAATTGATAGCAGCACATATCCTGCTTAAACATATTTAACTAGAAAGGATTTATCAGTTGTATTCTTATCTCCAGAACAGCATTACTTGAATATAGCTTCCCCTAATTAAAATAAAAGCGGCGATAGAAAGTATTAAACCATTCAACTTCAAAGACCGTTTTAAGTTTTTTTAACAAATGATCAGACGAAACGTTACTGATTTACTTAAAAGCGGTTTGTGATTATATCTAAATGTATTTTTTCTTTGAATTAATTAAGCAATATATCTTAATTATTTATTAATAATATAAATATTTATTAATATAAATATTTATTAATATAGATATTTGATAATAATATAAAATGACCTTGTTAAATCTCTTTTAACCCCGACCCCCTCTAAAAAAATACAAACCATCAATGAAAAAACCTTACAAAATAAAATTCAAGGTTAATGTATGTGCACATTTACTGTAAATAAAAATTGAAGAAAAAAAAAATTCCAATTGGAACAACTTTGCTCCTCTTCTTGCCAACATATTCGTTCCTTTATTCATATGAGGCTTACTTCATACATGAGCTTCTCAGGAAGAATACAAAGACGCTTTCATCATCCTTTACTTCACATTCCCTACATAGATGATGTCCTCTCACCTAATAATTCAAAGTTTGGTGACTATGTTGAATGCATCTATCCCACTGATTTTGCAATAAAGACTACACCATATATAGTTTAGTCAGCCTCATATCTTAACTTAAATCAAGATATTGACAATGAAGGTCGGTTGAGAACAATACTTTACGACAAAAGAGACGATTTCAGCTTCCAAATTGTGAACTTTCATTTCTATGTAGACAAACATTCCAGCAGCGCGTCCATATGGAGTTTATATCTACAAATTGATACAATATTACAGAGCTTGCTTTTCCTATCACGATTTCCTTGATAGAGGACTTTCAAGATAGTTATTGAACCAAGAGTTCCATGAGATTCCGTTACGGAATATTTGTTTCACAGATGACGACAGATATGTTCCAAATTTTCGTAACCACAATTCCGTCTTCGTTTCCTCGAATAAGACCGACCAAATTAGACTTATCACCAGGTTTGTACTTACGTGAGCAACACGACGGGTGCCACAAGTGAAGGAGGATTATGCTAACCTTTGCGGCGCACCTGTAATCACCCTTGGTTTTTGCGGGGTTCCTGTTTCTTTGTCTTTAGTTTTCTATGTTGTGTTTTTATTTCTGTTGTTGATCTTTTCGTCGTTTTTGCCATGGCATTGTTTGTTTTCGACTTTTAGTTGGAATATCTCTTTTGCCTCCCTTTTATAATATTTTTTTCTGTATTAAGAGATGACACACGAGTTGAAGGTTTCTTTTTTTAAATCTTTAATACATTGACGTGTATATAGAGTTTTACTTTAGCATTGCGTATGATCAGTTGCTTTTTGTTTTTTTAAATATTCCTTAAGCTACTGTTTGAAGTCTGCTTGGGAGTTTAGCTTTAAGCGTTCCTGATGAAGGTTTATCCAGAAAAGTGCATCGGAGGCATGAAATTTATTAAGTTTTGTTTTCTTTTTTTTCATCACTAGGTCAATATCGTTGCTGGTGGACCGAAAGGATATCATTAGCTCAGTTGTCAGTACCGAACATGATTTACAAGAAGTTTTTCTTAGCTAGCCATAAAACCAGGTTTGATCCACCATTTTCTACATAAGGAAATACCAGTACCAAACCAGGAATATGCATTATAGTAACTTAAACTATCCAAGACTATGGAATTTTGATTTTGTTTGTTTTTTTTTTTGTTTGTTTTTTTTTTTTTTGAACTGATAATTACTGTACAGCTCTAAGTCTACTTTCGGCTTTTTGGGGTCTTTTAGGAAGAATTACCAATCAGTTCTATCGATATTTACTTTTGTATTTCAAGCTTTGCACGTTAATTTTTCCTATTTTTAAAATCTGAGTATGAATAATTTACTCGTATTTTCAATAGTTGAAAATCTGCACAAATTTAATCATCTTCATTACATCTAGGAACATGCCAATCAAACATTCTTTTCTTTTGTCTTTAATTGGTGGAATAATTTCTCAGTTCGTAATAAACTAATCAAATATAAGGAATGACTAAAGCAACGGGTTATGTAATGATATGGTTAGATTTACTATTGATTTTGTTTGTAATTCAGTTTATTCATTAAAAATAAAGGAAATACTATATTAATTTAGCATCATTTCATTAACGCAGACATTTTTTATTTCTCGTTTCATTGTGAAATATTAGTACAATAGGATAAACTCTCATCGGTAAATGTAATTACGTCATAACGTCTGCCTTCATAAGTTGCAAATTATGGTATTCAGCCTTTACTAAGTATATTTTGTAATTTTAGCGAAATCTGCAAGAAATGTCCTTATCTTTTAAGTAAAAGGATTCCACAACAGAGCTTATATACATGTATATATATATATATATTATATAATTTTTAAAGATCATACATGTTCTGACGTAGCGGTGTATTATTAATAAATACATAAATATTGGCTCTTACATCTAATGAAGGTTCAGCGTCCTCTGTGCTTTCCAATTGATATTTGTTTATACAATTGCAATAAGCAGATGTGTAAGCTACAATGTATGTATAGCTTTTATCGCCCTGAAGATCACAAAAACATTTTATTAAAATTAAATATGTCAATGAAGGTTTTGATTTTGTTAATATTGCCGGTATTTTTAATGATCATTCTGTTAAAGAACAAATTCCTGGCTATTTTGATAATACTGAACTCCCTCTTATTTGTTATGTTTACAAGAAATCTACCCGGAAAAATGTGTTTAATTGCAGCGAAGTGTGTAAACATGTTAATATCAGTGACAATACGCCTACCTCATAAAATTGCAGTAATTCCGAATACATTTATGGCCCCAGTTCCCATGTTATAACAGGAGACCTTAACATCGTTCGTGACCGAGAGTTGAAATCATTCCTCAGTAAAGGACCTAAATATCGTCCCCCGTCAATTATTAATTGGAATGAGTGTCGTAACATCAGCCACGACTCACTTCGAACTTACTGCTCTAAATGGATAAAACGAGAAAAAGCTGACAAGAAATCATTAGATTCTTTTTTTTAATTCGGTAATGAACATAGTTGATATACATATTCAACATTTAAAAGATCATTTTACTCCTAACAACAACCATAATAGCCCAATATCTCGTATTAAACATAAGCTAAAAGAACTCGCCAAGGAATTTGTTTTTGTCCCGGCTGATAAAGCTGCTAACAATATCATTATTGTTTGACGTAAATTTTACATTAGAGTTCTACAAAGGAAATCACGAATTCACCAACATTCAAACTGACTCCATTTTCGGAAAATGAAATCTGTAACAAACATAAACTGTTAGCTACCTCTTTAAAAGCAGAACCAAATACAATGAAAGTTCCAACTATATACTGGCTTCCAAAGCTGCACAAAACTCCTTACAAATATAGATTTATTTCGTCTTCAAGCCATTGTTCCACTAATAAACTATCTATTCTACTCACTAGTACACTTGGTACAATCAAAACCTGGTAATAAATTGTTCAAATAAGGCTTTTGAAAATAGTGGAATTAATTACTTTTGGAGTGTAAAAATTCGTTGGAAGTACTTGATAAATTGCATGCTTATATTGGTGATTTCGCATCTGTTCAAAGTTTTGATTTTCTACCTTATATACCACTTTTTTCTTATTAAGAAAAATTCACACACCTGATTAAATAAGCATTTAAAAAGTCGGAATGCGAAAATGTATGTTCAAACTCTTTAAGATCATTTTTAGTAACAACAAACAAAAGAACTATGTCAATTAGACCTGCTTTGATACTATAACTGCTCTTGAATTTTACTAGATAACATTTTTGTTCGCTATGGAGATTCCGTATAGCGTCAGGTTATCGGAATTCCATGGGACTAACTGTTCACCACTTATTGCGGACCTGTTTCTGTATTGTAATGAGTTACAGTTTATGACTAAAATCAGCAAAGACCCATCGAAACAACATCTGATTCAAAAATTTAATAACACTTTTAGATATTTAGATGATATATTGGCTCTCAATAATGACGACATCAGTATCTACACTAAAGTGATTTATCCTGTCGAACTGACTTTAAATAAAGCTAATACTAACAATGAACACTGCCCTTTCCTGGATCTTGATATCTATATCTTAAACGGGTAGCTTAATACCAAAATTTATGATAAAAGAGATGATTTTCATTCCCTATTGTTAATTATCCATTTTAGATTATGACGTTCCTTGTCACCATCTTATGGTGTTTATATATCTCAACTTGTTCGATTCGCTCGTGTTTGTAATAACGTATTTGATTTCAACGAAAGAAATCTCTGTATTACTGAAAATTATAACACCAGGGTTTTCGATATCACAAACTAGTCAAAACATTTACTAAATTTTATCATCGGTACAAGGACATCATTCGTAAATATAAATCAACATGTAGACATCTTATACGTTCAGGTATTTCACATCCAATATTTTATGGTTATATTCTTTGCAAAGCACTAAAATGTCGGCATTCACCTCAAAAGTTAACCAAACCTTTAAAGAGACTTATTCGGAAAGGATATAATTACGATACTGTTGTCAGGTCATTAAAGATGGCATATTTTGGTATTAATATTGATTAACTCATAGGGTCTTTGCATCGGAAATAAACACTATTATTCTAAAACCAGTTGTTGGCATGATACGGGTTATGTTCTTCTCATATATTTTATGATTGTATGATACTAAACCCTAACGGGAGGGATTGTACTTGATCTTCAAATGATGAAAACATAATCTTTCAATCAGTTTAATTGAGGTCTGGAGCTGGCATGTCAGTAACTGCTAGTAGTCCTTTGTTAATGTATGTATCATTGTCATTTTGCTTAGTTTCTGTTGTTACCTATTCTGACATCGGACTCGGACTTCTTTTAAACTTGAGTTTTACTGTGCGTATTGCTATGTGTTTCTTTATTCTACATTGGCTAGAGGTATAGGGGGAGGGTTGAGATCTCACAAAACATGTTTAACACCGCCGCATTTTTGCACCTGTCCCAAGTCAGGAGCCTCTGGCCTTTGTTAGTCTTGAATGCTTTTTAATTTTAGTTCATTTATATGTTTTGGAGTTTAGTGTGACGTCCACTTTCACTGAACTAGTACACAATTTTATTTAGGGGCCAGCTGAGGACCACCTCCGGTAGCGGGATTTTCTCGCTGCGTTGGAGACCCATTGGTGGCCTTCGGCTGTTGTCTGCACTTTGGTCGGGTTGTCTCTTTGACATATTCCTCATTTCCATTCTCAATTTTATAGCTTGAATTATAGAACACCATTTTAATGTTCGGTCGTTTAATTTGCCTTAAATCTCGTACTGATACATGCAACAAACAAGGTAAGTTTGGTCTATAAAAAAAAATTATGCGAGAAAAAGAGTATGATGAGACCACTTTTTGACCCCTTCAAAATACAAATAGTATACTCAAAATATGAGGGTCAGGATGATGATTCTTCATTTCTGTATTCTTTAATTTTCTAGGCCATATTCTCTATAATGATTCTTATACGTTTTGCCCATTATTCTCTATTCTTTATATTTGAGCACTTCATTTTTCTCTATTCTTTAATTTTGGTCAATTTTTTTCTATTCTTTATATTATTTACCAATTATTCACTATTCTGTAAACCCCCATCCACACCCTCATATATCAACTGATACTATTCGGGTGTTCATAACACATTATTCCGTAAGATATTCGTATTCATATTTATGATTTTTGTCGTAATGGAAAATATTCAATATGGAGTATTGATTCAAAACACGAAATCCTTTTCGTGCTTGATCACACCAAAAGTATTGGATCAGTGCTTTATTCCTGTTCTTCAACCAAAGAATAAAATTGCTTTAACTTTCAATTATTTACTGTCGACAACCTCTTTCATATATACGTTTACGAATTCGGTGAATTGAACATTGTTTTGAATTTGATCTATTCTAATTACTAAACGGTATCGTTTTTGAATATTGATGATTGCAGTACGGTGACCTATTATTGTCCAAATCTTTAAGGATAAATGTCTCATTGGCAATCATATCACATCTCCTTTTGTCAGTGTTTTAAAAGATTTTTCAAAAGTCAAGACGACAACAGACGCAAAATCATTGCAATACTTTTTTAAGCAAACGTGCGCAAATTCAGAAGACTTGGTTGTACTCAATACGAAATTTGTACGCAAGAACATAAATTGTTGCAAAAGTGATTCCGTGGTAAAGGTTAATTGGTGATTCTTATATGGGGTTTATCACTTTATAAGCACCAGGAATATCGATTTTGGATATCTCTTGTCAATTCAGGGAACTGTAATTTAATGGCAGATCTTTGGTAGCCTCTGTTGATTTTCTCACTATATTTCTGTCCTCGAGGAGATGTAGAGCTTGGCATGGTGTAGACCATATGTTGACCTCTCGATATCTTTTGGTATTTTGTTTTGTTGCAGTCTCATTGCAATATCCTTCTCCTCATACTTATATTACATTTTATGCCTTGATAACTTAAGACTGTCTAGTGAGCTACATGTACCCCACAAAAAAAAAAAAACGGGGATGATCTCAGGTGCTCCGGGTAACTAGACCTTGCTCCAATTATGTCCGTTTAGTTAGAAATATCTTAATAAGCTATGTTTCATTTGTGTCCATTGTTCTTAAAGCTTCGTAAATCTTTTTACCTATTATGTTTTGCTCACACATTGTAGTCAATATAATAGAATTATAATGGACTGTAATATAAGTGAGAGGTTTAGCTAGCTATTTAGTCCATCATTTTCTACATAAGGAAATGCATGTACCAAGTTAGGAATACGACAGTTGTTTTCCATTCGTGAAATATTAACGAATTCAATTTTCAAAACTGCAAACCAAACTATTTTCCATACGTCTGTTTCAATTCACAAAATTATAACATTATACAATTTCCCTGCCATGAATTGTATATGATAAATGAATCATTTCCTCGTTTGCAACTTTTGTCATTTATAAACAAGATCTTCATTCTTCTCGTGCAACAACAGTTCTTTTGTCCCCACGACTTTCGATAAAAGCTGTTTTCAAATACAAATGTTTGACATTTGACTGTGAGCTACGGAAAAAAGAGAAAATTGATTGCGTTGTAAAGGTGTGCAAAACATCAATGAAGCTATTCTCATAGTGTTATTATAAATGTTGCATTGTAAGTTTGGATAAGAGATGGAATCATTAATCACAGATAAAAATGGTCTGTTTGAAATTATGAATGTCTAATTTTTGTTTTTTTAATTTTTGAACAAAAATTTCTTTTCAATATTATCTGCTGATACTTATGCTATACATAGTTTCGTGTATAAATGGAATTACTTGAATAGTTTATATACAATATATGTTATCATAAAAGATTGGATTATTGAGTTAATAGGTTCAGCCTAGATGCATACACATTTACTTTGATCACCTATAATTGATAGCAGCACATATCCTGCTTAAACATATTTAACTAGAAAAGATTTATCAGTTTTATTCTTATCTCCAGAACAGCATTACTTGAATATAGCTTCCCCTAATTAAAATAAAAGCGGCGATAGAAAATATTAAACCATTCAACTTCAAAGACCGTTTTAAGTTTTTTTAACAAATGATCAGACGAAACGTTACTGATTTACTTAAAAACGGTTTGTGATTATATCTAAATGTATTTTTTCTTCTTTAAATTAATACAGCAATATATCTTAATTATTTATTAATAATATAAATATTTATTAATATAGATATTTGATAATAATATAAAATGTCCTTGTTAAATCTCTTTTAACCCCGACCCCCCTCTAAAAAAATACAAACCATCATCAATGACAAAACCTTACAAAATAAAATTCAAGGTTAATGCATATGCACATTTACTGTAAATAAAAATTGAAGAAAAAAAAATTCCGATGGGAACAACTATGCTCCTCTTTCTTGCCAACATATTCGTTCCTTTATTCATATGAGGCTTACTTCATACATGAGCTTCTCAGGAAGGATAAAAAGAAGCTTGCATTATCCTTTACTTCACATTCCCCTACATAGATGATGTCCTCTCACCTAATAATTCAAAGTTTGGTGACTATGTTGAACGCATCTATCCCACCGAACTTGCAATAAAGACTACACCATATATAGTTTAGTCAGCCTCATATCTTGACTGAAATCAAGATATTGACAATGAGGGTCGGTTGAGAACAACACTTTACGACAAAAGAGACGATTTCAGCTTGTGAACTTTCATTTTCTATGTAGACAAAAATTCCAACAGCGCCTCTATATGGAGTTCATATCTACAAATTGATACAATATTACAGAGCTTGCTTTTCCTATCACGATTTCCTTGATAGAGGACTTTCAAGATAGTTATTGAACCAAGAGTTCCAAGAGATTCCGTTACGGAATATTTGTTTCACAGATGACGACAGATATGTTCCAATTTTTCGTAACCACAATCCTGTCTTCGTTTCCTCGAATAAGACCTACCAAATTAGACTTATCACCAGGTTTGTACTTACATGAGCAGCACGACGGGTGCCACAAGTGAAGGAGGATTATGCTAACCTTTGCGGCGCACCTGTAATCACCCTTGGTTTTTGCGGGGTTCCTGTTTCCTTGTCTTTAGTTTTCTATGTTGTGTTTTTATTTCTGTTGTTGATCTTTTCGTCGTTTCTGCTATGACATTGTTTGTTTTCGACTTTTAGTTGGAATATCTCTTTTGCCTCCCTTTTATAATATTTTTTTTTCTGTATTAATAAATGACACACGAATTGAAGGTTTCTTTTTTTAAATCTTTAATACATTGACGTGTATATAGAGTTTTACTTTAGCATTGCGTATGATCAGTTGCTTTTTGTTTTTTTTTTAATGTTCCTTTAGCTACTGATTGAAGTCTGCTTGGGAGTTTAGCTTTAAGCTTTCCTGATGAAGGTTTATCCAGAAAAGTGCATCGGAGGCATGAACTTTATTAAGTTTTGTTTTCTCTTTTTTCATCACTAGGTCAATACCGTTGCTGGTGGACCGAAAGGATATCATTAGCTCAGTTGTCAGTACCGAACATGATTTACAAGAAGTTTTTCTTAGCTAGCCATAAAACCAGGTTTGATCCACCATTTTCTACATAAGGAAACACCAGTACCAAACCAGGAATATGCATTATAGTTGTTTTCCATTCGTTTGATGTGTTTGAGCTTTTGATTTTACCATTTGATAAAGAACTTTCCGTTTTGAATTTTCCTTGGAGATCGGTATTTTTGTTATTTTACTTTTTCTTAAATTGTCTGTTTATGAATTATTAAGAAACTATGGTGCAAAGTTGGCCTTAGATGGATTTGGCTATTTTTTTTCAAATCCTTTTTGGTCCTAAAGCTCTACAACTGTTTCGTTTCTTATCCAACCATGGCTTTCAAATATTCGGCTTTGAGCGTTCCTGGTGAAAGTAAATCGAGAAAAGCGCTTCGGACGCATGACATTTAGAAAGTGTCGTTTTATTTGTTAACAGCTATATAAACAAATTACGACTTTTTAATTGTCTTTAAGTAGTTACGAAGTTCTTTTATACGTTATCAATACGTATTTAATTACCTGTTGCTATGCATAGAAGCATGAAAACCCAATATTATCTAATTTTTACTCTTTTTGAACCCTTTTCTTTGTACCTTAGTTGAATAATCCAGATTGAAACAATGAAAACCGGGGAGAATTAACTAAGGGCTCTGATGAACAAGTATCACATACCTTCGTTTATGTCCAATGTCAACATGTAAGCCTGTTAAAACTTTTGTTGAAGAGTCTCCAAATTATCCCTCCTGTAAAGATCAGAAAGATTAAGACTTAAACTTAGTCCATATTTGTTTTAATTTTCTGGCGACCATGTTTTGCCGTATGAAAACAACTGTTTGATAAATATGTTCATGAATTATGTCTAATATAAGAAGATGTGGTATGAAAACAACTGTTTGATAAATATGTTCATGAATTATGTCTAATGAGATCAAATGCAGCGGGTTTAAACGTTTTAATGGTACCAAACCTTCATTATGCATTTTCCAAGAAAGGGATGAATATATGTGATCTGCGATTGGGTTCCATAGAACCTATGTGACATTATTGCGGTCAAGTACGTCATGCGATCAGTACGAAATAGTAAATATGTGAGGGTCTTCAAATCATCAATAATTTATGTATTAATTGCGCTTCTTTGATCAAAAGTCATTATATCAACTGTATTTCCCAAAGTCGATGTAACGTTATTGTCGAAGAAATTGCTTTGAATAGCCTCATAACCGTCTTTCAATTTTTTTTCAAAAGATCTAGCCTTTTGATTCAATTGGGAAGAAACTCGATACCAATTTAGCTAGTCAGAAATATGAACTCCCTATGAAAGATGTCTTTGTTTTCTTTCTATTGGAACAACACGAGAACCTTTAATAAAGGACCGTTATGTGCCTGTCACCACTTGTCGTTTGTTGACCAATAATTGCTTCTAAAGTGTAGCTGACAATGTCTCGTTGACATGGTACAAAGTTGCAGGAAAGTGTCCCGTCAGAAGATTTGATAAAATCAGATGTCATCTGTCTGATTTATAACTGTGTATATAGTTGTTTCCTCTCTTAGAATCGTCAACAATCCAATAAAGCTTGAACGGTAATTCATAAAGGTTGCATTTATTAATTTACAGTTTCAAAATATCCAATTTGGTGAAGTTGTTCGACATATAAAGAATAAACATATGAAACATATTTTAAATTAAAATAATAAAATTTCTTTATGCAGATAATCTAAATGAGCTTTTACGAATTGTTTTTACTTTAACTGATGATCGTATAAACTTCCCTTGCTAATGTACACGATACAAAAATAACAAACGCTAATGCATCAAATCAGAAGGAAATGTAACAACTCATAGCAAAAGATTTTAAAACAGGAAAGCAAATAACAGTTTCAGGAGAAAATTGAAATATTTGTTGACTGCTAATGCGATCTCCATTATGGCTTTACATTCCTATGTTAAAAACTGAAAAAAAACCATCCAATTTAACATGATTTATTTGCCATTTCCGATTTACAAAATAATAAAGGAGATATTTACGTTCATGTATATTCTAGTCCATAATTAACATTCCGTACATGAAGATATTTCACTTATTAAATTCTTCTTAATTTTGTCTATTCTCATCTTATTTCTTAATAAGTGAAATGATATGATACAAATAAACATTCAGAAAAAAAAAATCCTCTTATTTTCAAAGCTCTGTAAGGGGCTTAAACCTGAATAAAACATGACACTAGTGCATAATTATATTCGAACAATATTGATATATTCAATGGTATTTTAAAAGTTGAGTTAAAGTTAATTTATTTGGATATACAATTCTTAAAGTTCAAAAATATCATAAACAACTTTGAACGAGTAAAAGAAAATCAAGTTTTATAAAAGTCCAATTTTACCTAAAAATTCACGTTATACAGACCAAGCATATCAAGAAAACATTTTAGAATGTCCCAAATAAGCTCGCATGTACACTTTTTCATCACCAAACATACAGGACATATATACGTGTCCTTATTTACTTTGTAAAAGCCAATTTAATGAAACTATAGAATTGATTTTTCGGGGGAAATATGGTTACTCGCGTGTGAAATAATTCTAATGAAGGCTTAATGAAGGTCAATGATCGTTCGTAAAGATATGAAGGCTTGACAGATAATTACTAGTGTCAAATCAATTTTTACTGCACAAAGTTTGGCCTATGATGATGCCTGAACGATGTAAAGAACACTGTCGCAGTTTTATGATAATATATATATATATACATATATATTTACTGTCTTGTCTGTGCCTCTTCATTCAAAATTACACTGATCCCGACAGAGTGTTTTGACTGTAATCCCGATGATAAAGTAAATGTATATTTCATTAGAAACAAAAATATCTCTTAACCACCGTTTGTTCTTAATCGTATACTTTTCACATTAATCTTTCAAGTCAAATGTCTTTATGATATATCTCACGACCAAAGAAAGACATTCATTGGATTTGCCTCAATATTCAATCCTTATTGTCTAATGTGTCCAAGTTTGTCTTTGTATAAACAATAGTTAATACAGAATTTTGACAGCGTCTTTTTCGGGTAGAAAATAGATCAGTTAATTGGTTGCACAGAGGCAGATAACATCAATAGGCATTCAAACGTTCTGTGAAATGCCACGGATCCAGGTTGAAAACGGAAAGATTTTTATTAAACAAAACTGATACTGTCTTTTGTAAATTGTGCTGAAAAATGATTACGTTCACAATTGAAATCTAAAAAAATGTCCTCAAATAATTCCATGATAAGAGGTGCCTTACTCTAGTGTGTCAATTTTTCTGTGAAGTTTTCAAATATGGGGGTTTAAAACTGTAGAAGGATTTTAATACATAAATTGGTACTGATTTTTGTAAATTTTGCAGAAAAATTACTAAGTTCCCAAAGGACCACGAAGGGCTTAATTTGGCCTTAAAATCTGACTTTGTCAACTTTGGCTGCTAGATACTGTTATTGCCACATTAACCTATTATGTCTGTTTGGGTTTCTCATTAAATTTTGTCAATATAACGGAACAATAACAACTGTCGTTCAAGTGGGAGGTTTAGCTAACTATAAAACCAGGTTTAATCTAGCATTTTCTTTGGAAAATGCCTGTACCAAGTCAGGAATATGCCAGTTGTTTCCACTCGTTTCTTTGGTTGATAACGTTTGATTTTGCCAGTTTTTATGGACTTCCCCTTTTTGAATTTACTTTGGAGTTCGGTATCTTTATAATACTTTTTTGTAATATCATATCTAATTCCAATATTAACTATCTCATATAAGATGCATATTAAGATTAACTAGACGTTTTTTTTACCAGTTTTGGTCCAACTTTTCCAAATTAATATCTTAATACAAAATAAAGAAGGATCATGCATGTGGCAAATGCTTTCTGAAAGCTATCCAAATGTAGCCATAAAAAATTGAAAACAACACCTTTAATAATTTCATGCGTCCGAAGCGCTTTTCTGGATTTACCTTCATCAGGAACGCTCAAAGCCAAACATTTGAAATCCGAGGGATGTATAAGTACCGAAACGGTTGAAGAGCGATATGACAAAAATACCTAAAACAAATAACCAAATCCATCTAAGGTCAACTTTGCCTGAGAGAGTTGAAACCTTAGTTTCTTTATAATTTCAAAATTTATAAACGGACAATTTTAGAAAAGTTTGTTATAAATCATGTCAGTACCGAAGTACTGACTACTGAGCTGATGATACCCTCGGGGACTGATAGTCCACCAGCAGTGGTATCATAAATTAGTCACATTTTTTATTTTCATCGTAAGGATGCACACTTATGACGTCATATATGACCTTATACTGTTGTAATACGTCAGAGCTAGTTACATTTGTATTTGTCAAGATATTTTTTTTTACCAAATGTTAAGTTTAATTGTTGGAAGCTTAATTTCATGGATTTTAGGGCCAAGATTTTTCCCTTTGTGAACTTACATCTCTTGAGGGAAAATAAAACTTTACGTCTTGTGCAGTACTTCCGACTAAAACAGCTTCAGATATAGCAGAGACTGACAGGTTACTTAAAAATATTTGAATACAATTGACTATGACATACCAATCGTCCCAGTCTGATAAAAGGTACACATGAATCGACTTTAACAAGGGAACTGTTCCACAATAATCGCAGGCATATTTCCCTGCATGCTAAGATTACTTTGGCAACATTGATGCATTGCGAACGTTCCTAATTTATAACACAACGGATGTTGCATGTGGAGTAGAATATGTTGTTTCGGGGCATCTATTTGGCAGCAGAGTTTTGAAGGATGAATCTGTTACCCAAAGCCTTGGATATTATGTTTTTGCCATTTATGAACATCTTTATTACATACCCGTTGCCCGCCTTCCATGTTGCTTTCATTTTTTTCTGATTTCAGATTATCTCTTGGACGTATCTACTAATTTTGTGAACTGTTTAATGTACTGACTTCCCTTTTCTCTGTAAGCAGTAACTCTCATAAAAGATTGTTATAAATTCTAGGGTGACATTTTTATTTTGATTTCTAACAACTTTGATAACATTTCATTATAACGGATGATTCTTTGTAAACTTGGCATGATCAGGAATTACTTTAACGGTAATTGAATTATTTTTTCTATGTCCTAAGTAAATTTGGAATGTGACATTGAAGTTGATTACACAAAATCGGAACTCTCTTTTGTAAAGGAGGAGGTATGGTAAGAGCCAATATTTGGCCCTTGTAATTATAAAAATAGTGAAATTGAAGCCTTCAATTATTATGTTAATTTGATTGAACGAACGGAATGATATAACCAGTATATTTCAGTACAAAAGCTAACTTGTGATTTCATAAACATGTCGAAATTCACATATATGAACCAAGACGTAACCTCCAAAACTATGTTTCCAAAACTTGAAAAAATGAAATTATAACTTTATGATTTTTTGGTGTCCGAATCGGGTTTTTAAAGTTACTTTCATCAGGAGCGCGTACGCACACACTAAATACCCATAATTGAAAGTCAAGGATGTATAACTAAAACACGTGAAGAATTATATGATCAATAGGGCCTAAAGGAATAACGAAATCCATCTAAAGTCAGAAAAATATAATGGTGTCTTGTTGACGGTTACTCTACGTCGGTATTCATATATCGTGGTAATAAACTCAACTGTAGGGATATTAAAAGAGAGGCGAAGGATACCAAAGGGACATTCAAACTCACAAATAGAAAATAAACTGACAACGCCATGGTTAAAAAGAAAAAGACAAACAGACAACAGTACACAAAACACAACATATAAAACCAAAGACTGAGAAACACGAACCCCACCAAAAACTGGTTAATAACAGTATATATATATTTTATTGTAATATACATCTTTAAGCCAAAGATTTTTTTTCGTATGATGCCTCTTTTATATAAATATAAATGAAATCATGCTATTTTGGTAGTGTTTGCACAAATGCAAATCGTTTTAAGTTCTCATAAAAAACATCCAGACAAAATTAAAAAATATGAAAACTAATGTCTAAAAAATTGTTTTTTTTAAATTTGCTGCGCTTCGGACGCATAACATTTATAAATTTAAAGTGTTATTTTAAACTTTTTGGTAGGATGTTTTTATTTAAAATACGTTTTTATTTTCAAATTCAAGGGACCTACACGTACCATCAGGCTTACCATACCTTCTCCTTTTGCTGAAAACGGAGTAAATTTCCAAGTCTGGAAGAATGTGGTGTGGAATCGTAAAACAATTGACTATAAGCAGGTGGATAATTTGTGTGCAACGTTTCTATTTCAAGGATGATGATTGAAACATGTGGGTGGAGTTGATAACACATAATAGGTACACACTTTTACACGCACCAGCCATTCAACAGAATATAAGCCGGTTTTGCACTTGATGAAATCTGGAAATAGATATCTAGAATTCAGAAAAGGAAAAAGTTGAGATGAACTGTTTGATTAAGTCTAAAAGTAGAATATATGTAATAATCGTGAAAAGGCAGAATTTCGTTTGGTCAAAGCATATATCATCAATTACATTATTGATGATCTATGCTTTGCCCCAACGCAATTAAATCTCACTTATACTGAATGAGAGATAAAAGCAATATTAACCTTGTTAATGATTAAGATATGATGAACATCACATATAAAATAAAAAGGTCAGTATAATTTATATCTTTCCACCTACAACTTACCCACAGTATCGGCTTTTGGAGTAAAAAAGGGTACTATAGGATGGGTACTCCTACTTGTGCAATAAATACTATTAACCGAGAAAACAATGCATTGTTTCTCTGAAATGACAATTTTATTTTATACTTTTAAACATCTTCTGGATGATTTATCAATTTGAAAAACACAAAAGCATTACGCAACGGTTACAAATTTTAATTTACTTCTGTAAAGTTTATTAATTAGTAGAAATCAATAAAACGATGCATTGGTTTTTAGTGCAAAATGATATTTTTCATTTCCATTGTAAATTAATAATAGATTTCCTTGCAGGTTTGCATTAAGAATATCACAGTTTCAATTCAACAAACATTGGTTAATTGGATAATGTAGGACCAAATATTAGGTAACCAGATTTACTAATTCCTAATGATAGAATCTTCAATTTTCATAAATGGTATATTGATGACCTCAGAAAAACTTTATCGATTTATTAACTCGACTTCCATGTATTCATTAAAACATTAATTCTACGTCAACTAAGATTTGTTAAGCATTCGTTTCATTTTTACTGTGGAGGTTGATTTTTATTGGCTTAACTTCCGTGAGCAAACATTTGAATTCCATTGACCTTGATTGGATTTGATTTTTCTTTTAAGTCCCTTTCGGTCATACAGCCCATCACATATTCAAGTACTTACACATCCTTGGACCAAAACAATATAAAATGATATTGCTGCCTTGCGGACATTTACACTACATCATTATCCTTAAAGCGTAGCATTTGGTCTACACATGCCTTCTTTTTTAATTTTCAATATAATGCTCAATTCAGATTATTGTTTCAAACAATATACAACAGAGAAATTTTATTCTTAATTGACTTTTCGGATTGCATAAGCTAGAGGGTTGTGGCCTTTATTTAGACTTATGAACGAAACCTGAAATTGAACTATTTGATATATATTTTGATTAGTAATCTTTCATTTAAAATTAGTCTGTTAACTCCAACCAATTGTAAATTTAATATAAAGACCGATCAATCAGAATAATATATACGTATACATATATCATTTCTTTAATAAAAAACAAATTCTACGGATTTTTTTTATACATGAATGTCTTGTTTTCCGATAGGCCTAGCGAAATAAGGATATAGAAAGTATATTGGTTGATTTATTGTTGTCGTTTTGTCAACTTTTATAAAGACAATCTAAATATTGTCAATATTTTTACTACTATAAGCATGAAACCCAAATTGCAATTTTTAGCAACTGAAATATTTAATGTATGTGTGCTGTACAGTATTTCAATAGAAGTCGAATGGGTCCCAAGAGAAGGCAATCAAATAGCCTACTTTTAGTCTAAAATATTTAATGTTGTTGATTGGCACATGCCAGATATTCATTTTAAATATTTTATTAGTTTATGGGGTCCCTTTACTTGTGATGTATTCGCCGTTTCAAATAACTATGCATCACCTAATATTTGTTTTTCTCATCCCACTGATGCACCGAAATGGGAGATGTGGACAATTTTGCACATGACTGGTCGTTATATAATTACTAGATTATTCCGGCTATTAATTTGATAAATTAATCAGTCCCACACTTCAAGGTGTCAACGCAAAGGTGTATTGAATTTTGCCGAAATGGATGTCATTTTGGGGAAAAGGGGGGTGTGCAAATTATATCATTTTAAAAGTAATAACATTCCATACATCTGTTATGAAATTATTCATTTTGTACCCGTTATGGGTTTTCCTGTTCAGGGATTTTGAAAGATGGCATCATTACTCGTTCGCTATGCTCGTGTCTGTAGTGACGTTTCGGATTTCATTGAGCGTAATCTATGTATTACTAGTAAATTATTAAGTCAGAGATTTCGTTACTACAAAATTACTTAAAACCTTTACTAAATTCTTCCATAGATACAAAGATTTGGTCTGTAAGTTTGGCTGTACCTGTAGAAAACTTATTTCAAACGGTATAGCACATCCTAAATTTTACGGTGATGTTGTAAACCGAGCCCGAAAATTTTAATCCGGGTAAACTTATCAATCCTTTAAATAAATTTATTCTAAAAGGTTACCTATTCAACACTGTAATTAAATCTTTGAATATTGTTTTTATTGGTATAAATATTGATGTTGTCATCAGTAAATTAAAACCATACTCAATATTACACATATTTACTTTCACGGTACTAAAATCTGTCGATACCTATAGTTTGGCATTTCACAAGGTCATGTTTGTCTCTGGCTGTTAATGACATCTTTACACTTAATCCATTGGATGTGTACTGATTGATATTTTAATCTTAGATACATGATTCATTTGTATTAGTTGTTATTGGCTTTGAACTGGCTGTCAGTAACTGCGAGTACTCTCAGATCTGTACTTAGTGTCTTTTTGTTGTGGGGATGTATTAGTACCCGTCCACGTCCACTCTGTGTTTTTTGTTAGATGTATTTCTATTTGTATCCATCTGATGAGTTAAGCCTTTTTCAACTGATTTTTATAGTTTTTTCATATGCTGTACTGTTACACCAATGTCCCAAGTTAGGGGAGGGTAGAATGCTCACAAACATGTTTAATCCCACCACATTCTTTATGTGCCTCTCCCAAATCGGGAGCCTGTAGTTCACTGGTTGTCGTTGGTTCATGTCTGTCATATTTGTTTTTCGTAAATTGTTGTTATAAATTAGGCCGTTAGTTTTTTCAATTGAATTGTTTCATATTTTTCATCTCGGGGCCTTTTAAAGCCGACCGTACTGTATGGGTTTTTCTCATTGTTGAAGGCCGTACGGTTGCCATCTACTTCATTTGAACTTTGGTGGATAATTGTGTCATTGGCAATCATACCACATCTCCTTATTTTATGTTTAATCAGAAGTGTGACCTTGAAGGCCATTATTCATTTTGACCATGATGAACTTTGAAATTGTCCCAGTTTTTTGTTACAGTGTTGTACGTCATCTGGAGAACATTTTTCACTAAGCAGACTTAAAATATATGTTGTCGTTTTTGAGATATTGGAGTTTTAAATTTTTTTAAGAAGGGGGAGGGGGGCAAACATTTCACAATCAACAACAGCTAGCCACCTGAAATATTCAGAAACTGACGAGTTTAACATGGTTATATGATTGACTAAATACCAAAAACATATGATAAAAAACAAAGAAAAATTAGCAAATTTGAAATTTTCATAATTTACATCCACTTTGTCAAATGGAGTCATGTTACATATGAAATTAAACACCTAAACGAGCTCTATTCAAAAGTGATAAAAAAATACGTCCCCAAAGAATGGGTGGGGTAGGGTCATTGAGTGCAAACAATAAAATTGTCTTCTAAGGTAAGGTTGTCGTATATCAAATGAAAGGTCATAATGTGTATATTTCAAATATCAAATTACTGTCCCCCAAAAATGAGTTGGATTAGGTTATTAAATGCAAAAATCAAACTTTTTAAGATGGTGTTGTCGCAAATCAAATAAAAGGTTATTTAGTCTACATTACAAATAGTATACTTCCAATCTCAAAAATGTAGGTGGATGCATGGGGTCATTAAGTACTAGTGCAAAAGTGAAAAGTTTAAGAAGGTATGCTTATCGCCTATAAAATGGAAGGTCGTAAAGAGTGCATTACGAAAACATCAGACTTTTACGGGAAAGACCTTTTAATTGTTTTACAAACAATTGAGATACAAGTTTTTAATGTTGTGTGTGTTCATTTTGAGTTTCGTTTTAGACGGTTTTCGTGTCTAATGCATGCGATTTTCGTCTTTTAATGTTTGGTCAAAATGCGTTTCAAATATAGTTTCAATTTTCAATTTTCTTATTGGAAAGACAAACAAGCGTCGTTACTTGACGTTGCTGGTAAACTTCCTAATTAAGCAGAAGCAAGCAAAAACAAATTTAAAACACAGTGAAAAAGTAGAGTAGTGTACAGCTTGGTGTTCGAAATACGATTTTTATCCTCAGACAACTTCAATTTCAATTGTTGCGGTTGATTTATCACATTTGATACAATCGGAATATTGTCTTTTGTTTACATTGCGCCGCTTTTAGGGAACAAATAGGAACAGGATTTAAACCTGCGTAGTAATGTATTTTCGAATGAATCTTTGTCAATAATTTAAAAAGGTAGAGTCATATTATCACTAAAACGTCAGTTTACCGATGTTCGATCAAATCTCGTAAATGGATTAAAAGAGACAAATGAAGGTAACAAAAACACTGACGGAATCGCGGTGCGACAATAGGATAAGCGTCCCCTACTATGCATGAATCACCTACCTTGCGAGTTAACACTCATGCAGTCAAAATGCCATAATCGGGAATAGGACACATTCGGTAAAGTTACAGATCAAACGACTATTCTGGTATTTAAAGATCTAAGCGCGCATAAACATGTCGCTAATGAGTTGATACACCAACACATCGTATCGGTCAACCAATTTGTGCTGATGCCCGTAAAACTTGTGTATTGTCGATTTTAGTCGTTTTTCATCATAACTCTGTTCAAGCAGTTGATGTAAGAGGAGCACGCCATTGTGAAGAAAGTCCGTCTATTGTAACGTATTTACTAAGACATGTAAACAAAATACGATGCAGCAGAGTGTATACTACTGCTGAGGTTATGAAAGAGAAAAAGTTAGTCTTCATAGTTTAAGGTGCGCTGGGCTTCTGAAGCGGCACACAATTAGTCAAGGAAGATCATAAAAATCACACGGTCGTTGCAAGAAGATTTAGCGGCTATATAACAGAAAACCTTACAAACAGATTATCAGTTTCAAAAATTTGAATTTATAGTCTAATGAGAAATACACATTTATAAGTTCCCTTTGCTTGGTCGAACTGGTTTGGTGCATCTCTCAGTCCATAGTAGTCTTTAGTTGATTAATTTTGAAGTGCAAAGCGAAGGAAAATTCAATAATATTTCTTATTTATTAAAATATTTATTTTTTATCTTTCTTTGAGTACTAAGAAGGTAATTTGGTTTTAGACCTTTCTATAATTCTTTTGGCGCCTTTTTACAATTATCGAGAAAACACCAAACCGAGTTCTACAGTTATATTCAGATGTTACGTATTATAATGCCTTTGATTATTATTTTTTTCCCTTATTTATATAATTTGTATTTGTAGATAGTGATTCTCAAGGATTGGGCTGACGTTATGGACTTCATAATTTCATTATTATTTTATGTTGAATAACATCCCATGCGAACCAATATTATTTATCAAAACTGCTTTGGTGCGTTTCTCAATCCATCAAGTCTTCAGTTGTTTATTTTGAAGTAATAAGAAAAGTTTTCTATTCGGATGAACAATAGACACGTGTTCAGATTTTACGGAAAAAGGGGGTGGGGGTGCTGTTGTATTGGTAGGATGTAACTTCATCAATCATGTATATTTCTCAACACAGATATTAAAATAGCTTTCGAAAGAAAAAGAGACGAGAAAATCACAAATCAAAATAAACAAGGATTTTTGAGATGTATTATACTGTAAATGTACTTTTTTTCGTGGGTATCAATTTTCGTAGTTTGAGCACAAGTTACATGTTCGTGGGTTCTTAAATTCGTGGGTTTTAGTTTCCTGTAAATTTCATGTGTTCTTTTATATTGATTTGCGGGACATTGCAAATTAGGTGTCCATTTTCACTTACTTGTTCGTCTTTCATTAATGACAACAGTCATCACATTTTTAATAAAACAATTGTTTCTGAAATAAGCTGATTTATCTATCGTAGAATTATTCTTATGAAATAAGAAAGCAATCCCAATATGATTTTTTTTTATGTATGAGAACTATGAGAAGATAACATGAACACTTTATCATCGCATATCATCACCGAAAGTCTGACGCTCATCCATCAAAACAATTTTTTCATGATAATTGAAAGTTTAAAAGACATACAGTTTAGGTTCTTTAAAGATTAAATGGGTAAAACCCTGTCTGAAGTTGTGCGTTTATATATTCATGTAGTCAAACCTACATCGTGTACATGGGATCGTTCTTTGACCTGATTTGGAAAACAGATGTTATATTTTGTTGGACATTTAAATTCGTGGATGAAGCCATCCACGAAAACCTCTACCCCACGAATAAAAGTACTTTCACAGCTGCTGTGATGACGATGCTTACAATTTGAAAACACACGCGAGGTAACCACTACGTGTTTTACCGCTCAGAAGATCAATTATGTTCTAAATTCACTTGTTCAAACGAACATAAAATATTTTATATGTGCACAGCGCTACTTAATTTCTGAAACCTACTGCAAACCCAAACCGTATACTCTAGACACAAAATAAGAAAACAAATTTCTGATTTTGTCCGGCACGGTGACCATTTCATTTTATTAAACATACCAGTTTTCTAATTCAAACATCATTTACTGTCCACAAAAACATCTGATTCCCTGTACGCAAATAACGTCTACTAAATAAAAATTTGTTAAGAGTACACTGGCCTTACAGAATATCTAAAAATAAACAAATATCATAATCAGTACACCATAAATTGATCTCTAAATTACATAACAATTCTGCACTACTGTCAATATGTCTACAGTTTTGTAATCTACGTTGTCACCGCCCAACCTCGATAACTGAAAAAACGTAATCCTTTTCTTTATATACTACCCGCGAAATTCAAACCGGTTCTTCCAATCTAAACTACGTACCTAAACATTACTACGCGTAGAGCACATAAATATATGTATGTTGAAGTTTATGATAAGGGAATTTGTATATAGTGAAAGGATTAAAAATATAACATGGTCCTGATATACCAGTTAAATGTGCCTTACATAGTTTGTGGCTATGAAGTAAGGGAGTGCCATCAGGGAACAAATCGACACAAAACATTTTCCAAGAATGGTCAAAATGGTCCTCCAAGACTTGCACATAAAAAAAGATGTGGTATAATGGCCAATGAGACAACTCTCCACAATAGACCAAGTGACGCAGAAATTAACAACTTCAGGTCACCGTACGGCCTTCAACAGTATACTTCCCAAAACAAAACAAAATTGTTTGCCAAACATAAGACTGCGACAAATTATTAAAATTTTTCAGAATTTCAGATACAATAAACTCATACAAGATTGAGTCTCTGCGTGGAAAAGGAAGCTGAATGGCAAAGGAGCTTGAAAGTTTCCTTTAACAGCGAAACCTTGAGGGAATATAGAGCGTATGTTTCCATTCCAGAGGAATAGGGCCGTTCATGTCATAGGAAAGACTGCTTGACACTAGCTATAGTATTGTTAACCATTTGACCAGAAGATACAGAATAAAATTGTGGAGTTAGTGGATGATGAAAATTTTCAAAAATCAAAATGTTATTATAAGATATTTCAATAATGAAGTCCACAGAAGCAGTAAGTGGTTTTACCCTACAGATAACTACACCAAAACCATATTTATCAAGCTGTTATTGCTTCAAGAGAACGTTGTAAAACATCCCATTCTAGTCAGTTTATTTTTTATAACTGCTTGGGTGGATCTCTCAATCCAAACAAGTCTTCAGTTGGTTATTTCGAAATAATCAGAAAAGTTTAATGTGCAGAGGGGCAAAGCGAAGGAGAACGAACATAAATTGTTACATATATTTTGGGTATTTTCTGTAAAATCGCACGTGGGTAGATCTTATGGAAGGGGGACTGTAATGATGGTAAATGTTAACTTGATTAATCTTTCGTATTCATCAACACAGGGATTATGATAGATTTTCAAATAGAAGAGACGAAAAAATCACATTTTTGTTGTACAACTGAATAAGAATTAGTTTTAATATGTTAAGAGAAGCTTACAATGAGGTAACAACCACAACATGTTTTACCGCTCAGAAGAGCAGGCACCTCGGAGTTTATGATGTGGAGAATTTGGAATGTCCTAGTATATGGTGACGGATCAAATGAAAAGAAAGGTCATGGGCCTGACATACCAGCTGGTAATGTGCCTTATACATACTCGGCTTACAAATGTTCGGTTTTGATCGTTCTTGATGAAGGTTAATCCAGAAAAGCGTTTCGGACGCATGACATTTATAACGTGTTGTTTTCATTTTATACATAGTCTGGCTTTGAAGTAAGGGAGTGCCACCATGGACCAAATTGACACAATACAGATTGTACGAATGATCAAAACGGTACCAACAGACGTACACAGTATACCAAAGAAACAGACTTGTTTAGCAAACATAACACTACGAAAAATTATGAGGTTTCAAGAATTTCAGTTACAAGATAATCTCCACTTGGGAAAGGAAGCGAACAGCGAAGCAATTTAGTTTCCTTAACAGCTGCACCTTGGGGGAATATAGTGTATGTTTCCTTTCAAAGGAACAGGACCATTCGATTCATGGGAGAGCTTGCTGGACACTGATTTCCAGTTAACCACAAGATAAACAAGAAAGTAGGAGTTGGATGATGGAATAAGAAAAGTCAAAACGTTATTGGAACTTACTGTAAAAAGTAAAACAAAATACCGAACTACAAGGAAAATTCTAAACGAAGTCCCTTATCAAATGAAAAATCAAAAGCTCAAACACATCAAACGAATGGAAAACAACTGTCAACTGTCATATTTCTGACTTGGTATGAGATCTCAATATTAAAGTCCCTAGAAGTAGTTGGTGATTTTCCCCTACAGATAATTACTTCAGAAAACGCCAATTCACCATAAGATACAATCGCATCAAGGACAACATATTGGAGGAGCAAGAACAAGAGAACGTGTCGAAAGTCGTCCAGGTGCCGTCACAAATCCTCCATCGGCAAACGAATTATCGATAAAAGCTTACTCAGATTTATGAAAATGTAAATAAATAAAATATACGTCTAAAAAATTTACAACACTGAGAAACATAATAAAAAAAAAATATGAAACAAAAAATATTTCAGAAAAAGCAGTCTGGAGCAAATTTCAAAATAATCTTGATTGTCATACAAATTAAACACCGAACATCACATAAAAATTAATAATGAAAAAACGAAAGAAAGCTAGAGTTTTAATATTCTATAATCTTGTTAACTAGATACAAATTCAGTATTTACAACCGACGGAGGTTCGTAGTTATATATTTTTGAATAAAATGAAAAAAGTGATCCCATTTGGTGCTGACTTTTTCAACTTTCTTATCCAATTTTATACCGAGTGATTCCTCTCTGGACCACGAGGTGTGGTCAATTATGGTGATAGTAATTCGGGTTAGATCTGCCTTAAAATGACAGAGAGATGTCGACTGACAGAGAGGTCTGGCTGACAGTCACATTGTTGGGCTGATGTTTAGACGAGTTGTATATATATATATATATATATATATATATATATATATATATATATATATATATATATATATATATATATATATATATATACTGTGTTACGACGCTAAATTAAAACTAACAAGGAAAGGTAACATCCGGCCACCGAAAGCTTTATTATTGTAGAGCCTAGGTGGTCGAGTGGTCTAGCGCGTCGGGCATAGTGCAAGGCGATTTGGTGCCCCGATATCTCAGTAGCATAAGTTCGAATCCTGGCGAGCGAAGAACAAAACATTTGCGAAAGCAAATTTACAGACCTAACATTGTTGGGCTGATGTTTAGACGAATTATATATACAGGATGTATTTTCAGCCTTGTATCACCATCACTGCTGGTGATCCGATGGATAAAATCTGTTGTAGAGTCGTCACTGGTTCAGAGGTGCTTATAATACAATTATTTATGTGACTGCATCTTACATTAGTTTGAAGGATCCTTTACAATAGATAATTCAGCTGATCCGTAACAATTCCATCTTCATGCCTTATATATCATGTACTGTGTTACGACGCTAGATTAAAACTAATAAGGAAAGGTAACACCCGGCCACCGAAAGCTTTATTATTGTAGGGCCTAGGTGGTTGAGTGGTCTAGCGCGTCGGGCATAGTGCAAGGCGATTTGGTGCCCCGATATCTCAGTAGCATTAGTTCGAATTCCGGAGAGGGAAGAACAAAACATTTGCGAAAGCAAATTTACAGATCTAACATTGTTGGGCTGATATTTAGACGAATTATATATGTATGTTAAAATATACTTTTTCACTTTTTTGGTCTTTTGGAAAATGTTGTTTGTGCTGTATTTAGACCCCTCTAACAAGAAATTTGTTTTGCATGCACACGTATATAAATTGCGGTTTTATCCAATGCAATCATAGGTTTGAACGTTGTTTTCAATTTAGACTTGTTTATTAATATAACTAGTATTTTTGTGAAGCCTAGGTGGTCGAGTGGTCTAGCCTGTCGGATACAGTACAGGCAATTTGGTGTCACGATATCTCAGTAGCATCAGTTCGAATCCCGGCGAGGGAAGAACAAAAAATTTGCGAAAGCAAATTTACAGATCTAACATTGTTGGGCTGATGTTTAGACGAGTTGTACATACAGAAATGTACACAGCCATGTATCGCCATCACTGCTGGTGATCCGATGGAGAAATCTGTTGTAGAGTTGTCACTGGTTCAGACGTACTTATAAATATAATTATTTCTGTGACTGTATCTTGCATTAATTTGTAGGATCCTTTACAATAGATATTTCAGCTGATCTGTAACAATTCCATCTTCATGCCTTATATATCATGTACTGTATTACGACGCTAGATTAAAACTGACGAGGAAAGGTAACACCCGGCCACCGAAAGCTTTATTTTTGTTAAGCCTAGGTGGTCGTGTGGTCTAGCGTGTCGCATACAGTGCAGGCGATTTGGTGTCACGATATCTCAGTAGCATGAGTTCGAATCCCGGCGAGGGAAGAACAAAAAATTTGCGAAAGCAAATTTACAGATCTAACATTGTTGGGCTGATGTTTAGACGAGTTGTATATATATATATATATATACTGTGTTACGACGCTAGATTAAAACTAACAAGGAAAGGTAACATCCGGCCACCGAAAGCTTTATTATTGTAGAGCCTAGGTGGTCGAGTGGTCTAGCGCGTCGGGCATAGTGCAAGGCGATTTGGTGCCCCGATATCTCAGTAGCATAAGTTCGAATCCCGGCGAGGGAAGAACAAAACATTTGCGAAAGCAAATTTACAGACCTAACATTGTTGGGCTGATGTTTAGACGAATTATATATACAGGATGTATTTTCAGCCTTGTATCACCATCACTGCTGGTGATCCGATGGATAAAATCTGTTGTAGAGTCGTCACTGGTTCAGAGGTGCTTATAATACAATTATTTATGTGACTGCATCTTACATTAGTTTGAAGGATCCTTTACAATAGATAATTCAGCTGATCCGTAACAATTCTATCTTCATGCTTTATATATCATGTACTGTGTGACGACGCTAGATTAAAACTAATAAGGAAAGGTAACACCCGGCCACCGAAAGCTTTATTATTGTAGAGCCTAGGTGGTTGAGTGGTCTAGCGCGTCGGGCATAGTGCAAGGCGATTTGGTGCCCCGATATCTCAGTAGCACGAGTTCGAATCCCGCCGAGGGAAGAACAAAACATTTGCGAAAGCAAATTTACAGATCTAACAGTGTTGGGCTGATGTTTAGACGAATTATATATATGTATATATATATATAAAGTATCAGAGGATATTCTACGGTGTGTTAGACCTAAACAAGTTGTTAAAAAAAATGTACCATTTTGCATCAGGAATATGGGTTTTATTTGTATATGCGTGTTGTAACATCATATGATAGCTTTCTTTAATGAGATAGACCGCAAGTGATAAACAGTCTACTATTTCACTGTTATCTTCAGGAGAGAACAAACATGATATAAAAGAAACAAGAAGATGTGGTATGATTGCCAATGAGACAACTCTCCATAACAGATCAAATGACACAAATTAACAACTATATAGGTCACCGTACGGCATTCAACAATGAGCAAAGCCCATACCGCAAAGTCAGCTATAAAAGGCCCCGAAATGACAAATGTAAAACAATTCAAACGAGAAAACTAACGGCCTAATATATGTACAAAACGATACATAATGTTTCCTTCTGGATTTGCTGGAATTAAATTTGTAACACTGACTATTTGAATTTTACTTTAGTCTAAAAGATTAATTGTACAACAGAAGACACCGACCAAATTAATTGGTTTATATATGAGCTGCCCGGATACGAAAACCCATACGAAATGAGCAAATCTTGCTTAAAAAACAGGTAAACAAGATAGCTTTCAAACTACCGTATTTGACCATAATTAAGCTATCACCAGGCCTATCGGTCCTCTTCCGGAAGGACCAACCCGGATTGGTCTTGTTATGACGTCTCCTAACGGGAGTTGACATTTGATCTATACTTTAAAGCTAAATACACTGAAAACTTCACATTCTTCTAGTTGATATTTACTAAATGAAATAACAACCATTATAACTTATAAATTTGTGGGAGTAAAATATTTAAAATATTCATTGTTACGGTAAATTGTACATTATTTGGCCAGACATGTACGTATTTGCACTTATTCAGTTTTCCAACTTTTCCATAACAGGATAACTCGTTTCCATTACGGAATTTACAAGGTTAAAATATGATAAATCTGAATTGTTTTATAAGTTTAAGAAATAGTAAAAATGAGTCGTTCGTATTTTATTTTACAAGCCTCTGAATAATGTTTATTTTACTTTCGGGAATTGACAATTAGGAGAGACGTTTAAAGTCGTTAAAGAAATGAAGACGAATTCGTGATGTTTTGTATTTGATAGCCCAGAGAATTTAATCATTACAAAATAATTTATTTTTGTGACATTAAAGCTATTTAAAATAATGATTAAGGTCAGTAGTTGTGGGAGTATCGTTTCCTATCTGATAATGACACTTTTTACAATGTACCAACATCGCCGAAATCAAATTGGAGCTTGAATTTAATAGAGTAGAGAATGGAAACAAGGAAAGTGTCAAAGAGACAACAACCCGACCACAGAGCAGCAAATATCCCAAGGCCACCAAAGGGTCTACAACGCAGAAAGAAGATCCCGCACCTAGAGGCGGGATTCAGCTGGACCCTAAACAATTATATATACTAGTTCAGCGAAATGGACGCCACAATAAACTCAGAAACAAACAAATGAAATGTCTTTGCAGAATGAACAATTCGTCTGCCGGAATGTCACTCAAAATGATTGTATAATTAACAAATTGCATACAGGGTCGTCTAATCATGTACCCGTTTTGGATGTTTTCAGATCTAATACGCCGGTACACAAGAAATATAAAGAAGCAGGAAGACAGATGATCTGATTATAATCAAATTGGCTCACTTACAAATGTTTCTATAGCAATTATATTCTTCTATTTGAAAATAATTTACACCACCAATTTAAAAAAGAAGAGAAGACTCGTTGTCATATATATTCTATAACATTGTTGGAATATAACGTGGATATAAATGTTTCAAATTTGAACTAAATAATAATGTGAGGTTAGCAAAACAATGTCTTTGCAGTAAAACAAATGAAAAAATCAGGAATTTCAAAATTTAATATCACTAGACGTTCAATAAATTGTGAAATTTTTAATGATTAAAGTAGCATAACTCTTAAACGACAAATCTGAAAATGGGAACAATCTCCTTGTCCAAAAATTGGAAATATTCGTTTAAGCAAACGAGCTATCACGCGACGTGCTCGGACGGACAACAGCATACCCTAAAATGTTTTTTGACGACAGTACTTGCATGATTAAAATCCTTGCTTCTTTAAATTGTGGGGTTACCTGTATTCCTTAAATTATTTTTAAAAGTGAACAAGTGTTTTTAGCTATGAGAAAAAATAAAATGACGGACCAGTGTATGCCTATGTCGTTTTGACAGACGTGAGAACTATAGATTAAATAACGAGTTCTATTTAAATATTGCGTGATATGAAATCTCGTTATTAATTTCAGTAAAACTAATAAATTTCATTACACAAAATGTGTACCTTTTTAATTAACTTTGCTGAAAAATTACTCCATAATAAAAGTACACAACTTTAACATGTGTGCAATCTGTCTGTGAGGGTACAGGGATCTTGGTTAAAACTGTAAGAAGAGTTGATTACGCAAACCTGGTACCATCTTTTGTAAATTTAACTGCAAAATGGGATAAATGCCAAAGGGTCATCCAAACTCAAAGTCAAAGTCAATCTGACAACAGTACACAAAACAAAATATAAGAAACTAAAGACTGAGAAACACGAACCCTACCAAAAACCGGGGGTGATCACATGTGTTCCAGAAGCGTAAGCAGATTCTGCTACACATTTGCACCTGTCATGTTGGTCATGTAAGTAAAACCCGGTGACAAGTCCAATTCGGTTGGTCACATTCAATGAAAAGAGGAGGGATTGTGGTTACGACAATTGGAACATATCCGTCGTCATTTGTGAAACAGATATTCCATATCGGTTAACCAACTTATGATTGCGCCCATGAAATTTTCGAAGCGACAATTTCAACTTCACCACTTAGACCTCACGGTTCAATTACTTCAATGTAAGCAGTAACCCTCTTTCAATGAAACCATGTTAGGAAATACTAACTGCTAATAGCTGACGAATTTTAAATACACATCAAAGCACTACATTTCCATTGAAAACTTCGGCAATAGAAATAATGTCCATTCTTTCTGATTGTGAGAAACAACTCTGTGCATCACATACCCGATCATGTAGAGATATAGCCATGTCCAAAATAGGATGGAACCTCACACAAAAATTGCACTGCGAATCAACGAGCAAGTCAGATTTTAAGTCCATAATGGTACATATCTACAGTCTTGAGGGATTAAAAAGACCGACACCTTTACATACCGACTTAAAGGATTTTAAAAAAGTTCGTTGATTTGCAGGCCTTCATGACTGTGGATATGTACCATTATTTTGTACGTTTTCTCCCTTATAGCTTTCCACGTTCAACAATGTTGAAAGGTCTCTGTTCTGCCTTAAATTTATCTAGTCCAATTACACTGTATACTATAC
Organism: Mytilus coruscus; assembly: GCA_017311375.1. NCBI lineage: Eukaryota > Metazoa > Mollusca > Bivalvia > Mytilida > Mytilidae > Mytilus > Mytilus coruscus. The sequence goes on from CM029601.1 coordinate 74,208,562, forward strand.
TTCCTGTCACCACTGCAAACCTGATCTGATGTCAAACCATTCTTCTAATCTCTGTTTGACGAATTGACATTATACCTCCGTTGGAATGTACTTGTTACCAAAAAAAAAAAAACACTTGTAATTTAGTTCATCTGAAAGGTCCACATCAGACAATTCTGGGTATTCAAATCCACAAAAAATCACCACAATCTTAAGAAGGCCTTTAGTTCTAGACTGAATAGCTGTAATTGGGCTTCGTATATCATAGAACAAAATCTGTGCACTACTGAGAATGAGTTAATATTTCGAATCTGTCAATCGATCACCAGCTTCTTGTTTCATTTTGTCTAAAGCGTGCTGACGTTTTTTTCTTAAAACTTTCAGATCTTTCTGTCGAAGCCCCAGAAATTTAACTATTTCTTGTATACCGGAAGATGGTTTCGAGTATTGTTTAACTTTAGTTTGCGTAGTCTTTATACATTTGAATTCGTTCTGTAATCGTGCCTGTCTTTGATCAAATGCAGGTGTGTTTTCAAATCTAAAGCAATTAATATCTCCAAATTTCGACAAGGGTTTTGCTTGTTTAAATCTATGCTTAATTTTAAAGGCATGTTTATGTGTTTTCGTTTTCTGGTTTTTCTATCAGAGGTTTCATTATGTCTAGCGTTTTACAGCTACTTTTAAGAACTTTTGAATGCGACGTATCATAATGTTCTAAATTCTTTTCACGAGAAAATACCTGTCCCAAGTGCTTCAAATCAGACATGAATCTAATGAACTTGCCTTTAAACAGCTGGCCAGCGTTTCGCAATTTACTTTATCTTATAACTTTACGACCCGTTTATGTGTGGTTCTACATTCCGGTTACGTGTGTTTCATAAAGGCATCAAAAAGCGTTAATGTATCGAAAACACGGAATTCTCCAAATAGGCGTTCCGAATGTATACTATTTTCATAGGACAAAAAAAAAAAAAAAAGCGCACTCTCAGTGACAGGGAAAATTGCATACGATCAATCGTTTGTGTAAGTATACAATTAAAAAGCTAGGAAAATGGAAAATATAGAAAAAAGAGAGACAGCCAAATTTCACTCGTGGAGAAATCATGATTTTGATTGACGAGGTGGAGCAGTCGAAGGACAGTCTGTTCTGTGCATTTCGTCCACAAATGACAATAACAAAAAACAAAAGACTGGGATTGTATAACTTAAAAGCATTTTTTTCAGTTACATCAAAATACTGTTTCTGATCCATAAAAAATACAGAAAGAGGTTACCAACATATGCACTTATTATAAATGTGAAAAAATAACCCCTGCTTCAGTCATTATCGATGTCCATCTCTTTAGCACGGGGTGCCCTATAAGTGTGTGGTTTCGCACCCGTATGTATATGTGAGTCAGTATATCAGAAATGGTCTCTATCAGTTTCAATGTGACCACCACATTTTGAGAAAATCTAGCATCTACTGGTGCTAACACCGTGTAAATCCGCAATTTCTGATAAGAACCCCCTTCATTGTAGTAACGCAACGCAAAGAGAACCTACGTTTCAGGTGGTAGGGCAAGATACATGTTTGTTTCATTGTTTCATGTTTGATATCTGCTTATTGCTAAGGTAACATCATTGAAAATGGCTCTATCAAGCCTATATCTAGAAATTATTTCAATCTCATTGAAATTGTCATGTTATTGAATATTCTTGGTCTTCTAGCTTCATCTTGGTGTACTACAAAGAATACTGCAGTCATCTTAAATACGTGTTCGTTCATATTTGCGCAAAAACTACGATCAAGATACGACTGGGTGTAGCTGTAGTAAGTTACGCCAGGCTTTACATTTTATTTACGATCATCTTTACTATCGACGGCTTTGTGAAACGGTGTAAGGCATACGACGGCACGTAGACTTAAGAAGGCTTTTGAACACTGTCCTATTTATCAGTGCTCTAAAACCGCTTTACAGTATATGACTATCGCGTACCAAAGGCTTTGTCACATAAACACCAATTTGCGATATCCAGAAACAGGTTGTATGCAATATTGTCCAATGGAAAAGTTCTATTTGCTAAATGTTTAGTTGTATTTTGTGGTTCCTGATTTTCGTCATTGTTATTATCTATCTTAGCTCTTTTGGTCGGTTAAACCAGGTGATCAACTCAATCATCAACGTTGATGATATTTTTTTAATTGTTTGTGAGTATAATCTTCCCTTTTTATGCTCTACTCCTGGTACAACTGGAAAAGTTATTCTTGTATACACTTTTCTGCCAACATTGCGATTAAGATGCATAGTTCTCTGTTGGAATGTGTATGTAATGCATTGAATAGAACGTTTTCGAATTTATATCGAAAGTATCACCAGCCCAGAAGTCAGCATTTCGGTGTTTAAAGGAATTATCATGATATGGTCATAATTATGAATTAACTGTTTAACAAAACTTTGAATATTTTCGAAACACTAAGGATTTTCTACCCCGGGAATAGAATACCTTAGAATTTTTTGCAAAACTTTTCGGAATTTCGGTTCCCCAATTCTCTTCATATTCATACTGTATTCTTCATATTCATACTGAATTGGAAAGTTTCATGAGACAACTCTTTTTTTACTGATGAGTCTGGCTTTGTAGTAAAACCATTCAAACGAAAACCAACGCGTCTGGAAACACGCATAAATTACATAAACAAACGTACAACATTTTAATCCTGGTATCTATGAAGAGTTTATTTACTTGTTTCAAATGCTCACAGACTGTGTGCACTTAAACCCTTCATACTAATCTTTTACTGTACAAGAGAAACAAGGAGTTCTCAGATGTCCTTCACATTTTGTTACAAATCTGAAAATACTGAACTTTAAGAATACAATGACATATTGAAAACAGTTTATTCTACCAAATTTGAACCGTATTCGAGTAAGCATGTACGATAAGTTTGTTTTTAAATTATAAATATCATTAATATTAGAATTATCAAATGAATATTGACAGTTGTTGTATGTCCATATATCAAATAAATCCACAATGAAAATTCATCGCGCCTCGAAAATCCCATATCAGAAATGATTGCACTTACACTGATATCATTTACAGTTAAAATAAATCGCTTTCAATAATCGATATTCTATATTCTGTTGCCTTTTAACACATATTTAAACTTTAAAGGGGCATTAGCTATGAGATAAAAAAAAATAAAATATGATTTTATTTTTGTTCAATCATTAATGATAGTGAAATAAGGAAATGAGAATTTGCTTTTAGCCGCCAGTTTGGTTTAATTTTGTCAAAATAAGCTTAGAAACATCGCTGATGAATTCACTTGCATGTGAATAATTCGACCTCATTGAATCCGTATTCATGTGACCTTCAATTGAACCCTCTAGCTAGAGATTGTTTACTCATGAACTAGGCGTATTCAGCTATTAAAAGGAAAAGAATGTCAACATTGAAAGTGAAACAAGGGTAAACCACTATGTTGACTGATTCGATCAACTAAAACTCCTTACAAGGTAATAACAATGATTAACATATTCATAAACCTATAATATTCATGAGAATTCGAGTCAAATCGGGGAACATGAATTTGACAGCTAATGCTCCTTTAATACTATTATACATGGAAAAGTCATATTCTAATGAAATTGTGTTACAAACTACCTTTAAATCAATTATTTGGTATTTTTGAAAGGTAATCAAATACATGTTTTCTCCCATCATCCTTTTTTACAATAGAAATACTCGCATATGGCAGTGAGAACTATCTGCATTCAGACTTTGTATACACTGATTTTGCAGACATGTTTTGCTGCTATGCAGATTCCCTCTTACGCTATGATAGTTTCAAGATAATAACAAAATACATGAAGTCTATGGACAATGTCAATTATTCAACATGCCTTAATATATATTTAGTATGCTGATAAGTTTCACCCTTTACAGTTATTATCAGCCTATTATAATTTCAAGACCTTAGCGAAAAATATCAAAAATATTGGTAAACACTGTCTTTTATATGAATCAACACTTGAAAAATTTCGTGCCTCCGAAACCTTCACCAAAAACGCTCAAACCAAATCATTTAAAAGCCATGGATATATAATTACTTTAAAACGTAAGGGCTAACTAAAGTTTTACCCCCTATGTTCTATTTTTAGCAACACCGGCCATGTTTGTTGTTGGAGCAAATTCTCTGACAAAAGTTGATGAAAAGTGATATTGTTGGGAATTTTTTTTGTTTCTATGATTGTTTTCAAAATAAAATCAAAAACATCAAAATATATAAATCTGAGACTGACGTCAAATATATATCAAACGAGTCGGCTCATGTCAAATTAAATGTAGTTGTACATTTTCTCTTGGAGATATTCAACGTTTCAAGATAAATTAAAAATTCGCAAGATATTCATTCCTTTCAGGGCAATACGGTTTCATTAAAATAAACCCAACACTTTTATTGACATGGTGCGTGTGGGAAGTAAGAAGGAAATGGACAAAGGGGTCACATGCTATCGAACTCAAGACGCTACCTTCGTGGGCCAATCAAATTCTTACTTTTCATAAGGTTGATATTGACAATCATACCAAATCTTAGTCCGAGATTACTCTGACGTCCAACGGCTGTTTTGCCAGACAAGCTGGGGCCATGGGACATCAATTTGTTAATTTTCATTTATCTCTTCATTTATGTAAGTTTCATGTACCTGCCACCAATTATTTTCTCATATTTGGACAGTTTTCACAGTGACCCATCGATTCCGGCATTTTAACTTTTATTTTCAAATGGACGTCAAGTTACGAGAGACTTCACGGCCTCGAGACTGAAGTATGCAAATATTTATGCTAATTTCGATATTGAACATTTAGTAGCCAACCATGATAACAATCGGAATACCTCGGACATTTAGCTTATAAATATATATTCGTAAATGGACGAGGAGTTAGATTATGTATTCATACTGACCCGGGGTCATTTGCATAAATCAGCTCCCATAATCCATTGCGCCTTACGTTTTCTCGTTGATCACATGACAGTCTTTCAAAATGAAAGTTAAAATGCCTGAATCGATGGGTCCCTGTGAAAACTGTCCAAATATAAGAAAATAATGGGTGGCAGGTACATGAAACTTACATAAATGAAGAGATAAATGAAAAATGAACAAATTGATGCCCGATTTATATAATTCCAAGGCCGTCAGTCGGCTCCAGAAGCAACGAAGCAGCGCATCTATTTTGGACGGGCAAATATCCACTTTTTGATATGGGACGAGCTCTGACGTCCCACGGCCCCAGCTTGTCTGGCAAAACAGCCGTTGGACGTCAGAGTAATCTCGGACTAACCAAATCTCCTTAGTCTGTTTAACATTAAATCAAGATGTAAACTTACAAAATTAATTGCAGATACATATATATACCAACTGTAGGGATTTAATAAAAAGTAATTTGTCGCACACCTAGTTCTTTTTTTTTTTTTTAATTTTAGCAAGTCTAGAATAGTCTTTTTTGTGGGGTAACCGTAAGCTTGACTTGGGAAAAGAAAAAAGGTCACTCAGGTCTCCTTCCGACCGACTGTAAAACCCTTGCCAATGTGAGGTGTCCGTTTTGCTGTACAATTACGCAGCCACGTTTGGTCAGAATTGTGACGTTAAATCCGATGCCTCGTTTAAAGAGAGTGCCACGGTCTCTGCACGTTAAAAACCCTTGCAACAACGTCTGTAGGTAAATTTCTGTCCCTATCCAATACACTCTCATTTTATAGTGGCAGTCCAAATTTCCCGTTCCTTTATCCCGGATGACATATACTAGAGAACCTTCCTATTGTATGTATTATTAAATTTGTTTCTCTTCCTGAACATGCATGAAATATTTGCCACTGGACATTAAGCAACCAACAATCAGCCGATCATTTTTTTTGGCTTATTAAACCGATACCGGTTACAAGTAAAGTGTTGTTCTTCATTCACTGTTTGGTATATTGGGGATATACGTTATTAATCAAGTTATTATTTAAATCAATACTTCAATGTTATTTTTCTGTTTACATTTTTGTAGTTTGTCCTGGGCGTTACATAATATGGTGTCCTTTGCTGCTCGTTACATTCCTGTATGCAATTTCTAAATGTCCCCTTGGTATCTTGGGCTTTAGATGTCAAAGATCTAGTTGAACTCAGCTTAATAGCAGATCTTTGATAGCTCCTGTTTATTTTTTCACAACTTTCAGACTAAAACTGATCCCAACTGTAACTCACAATAAGAAATTTGACTGCCCTTACTAAAAAATCAACCTCCTGCAAACATTTGCTGCAAGTCTGCAAATTGGTCTTTCTCTTGCGTGTTTGCCGCAAACTTGCAGGAACCACACACATAACAATATGTTAATGTCATGTTGTCTACACATCCCATAATTCAAATTACACAACAAATTCTGAAAACCAGTTAGGTTACATACATATACATGTGTACAAAATTCAAGTATTCATCGTTTGCAAAATTATCTTAATATTAGTAAATACCTTTTAAGAAATATTATTGTTTTATTTATTGAAGTGCTCAAATGTTATTGATGATATTTATGTCTGAAAATACACCCAACAAAACAAGTCCATTTCAAAATTTATGAACATCATAGGGCATATCCAATGTCTGAAAATTACAAATTAAACATAATTGACAATCAACTGCTGTCAGTGTTACGAATTATGAACGTTTATATGATCCTCTATCTGGTAAATGACGTCATAAACATAATTGACGAGTTTTTCCGGTGAAGGATGAACTCGAAAGTGGTCTATTAGATTTTATGCTGACAAATCAACAGGATTCGAACTCACACCTTTGAGACACTACAGTACCAATCGCTTAGCCTAATGTCCAGCGCTCTAGACCACATCCGCTATAAAAAATATAACTTCAATAGTCGTAGTGTTACCTTGTCACGGAAGGCGAATCTAGAGATAGACATAAGACACGTGTATTTAAGCGTGTGAAGATGTTATATCATTGTTATTTACACAATGTATTTTTATTTGTCATCAATTTTTATATTCCGTATGGGATAATGATTCAATTCATTATACAGTCACTAGAAATAAGTATATCATACAAACAAGTCTAAGCAAGTGACAACCATACAATATATATGCCCACTGGATCTCAGTGTTATTGAGATACAGAGTTAATACAAATATTTATATAAGTCTGAAAATTACACCCAACAGTGTTTGAATTAGATTTTTATGCTGACAAATTTTTGTCCCTCAACGGAATTTGAACTCACACCTTTGAGACACTACAACACCAATCGCTTAGCCTAATGTCCAGCGCTATAGACCACATGACCATATATTATATCCATTTGAACTGCATTTTGATCATACATCTAGCTTAGTTAATTTCATTACAAAATTGACTTATTGGAACATTATATATAAGTTAACAAATCCAAACAGATTAGAGAGTACTGTGCATCAAACATGTTTGTAAATGTTTTTAAACCTAATAAGGTATTTGTGGAAGTCGATCATGAATGAATACTTTCATAGCTCTATGAATAATTTGTACTTACAAATATTTAACTACACATTTGATATCTAATAACTTTCGGAACCTACCATACCTCCCTGAACACTCATATATAACATTACTCACAACACCATCAGCATGATCAAGCACCAAATTCCAAATTTTCATTTCCAGGAAGTTACCAGTCAGTAGGCATGCTCAGCTATTTTATGTTATTCTTGCAATGTTCTTGCAAACATTTAAAATGGTCAAAGATTTCTGCAATCTAGCTGCGAACATTCCTTATATTCTGAATTTTCCTGCAATCTTACTGCAAACATAATTGTTTCTGCGAACTTGCCGCAACCTTATATTCTGAATTTTCCTGCAATCTTACTGCAAACATAATTGTTTCTGCGAACTTGCCGCAAGCTTGCAGCAAAAAGCTAAACATCTGCAAACATTATTTTTAGGTTTCCTGCAACCTTTTTGTTTGCAGCAAACCTGCAGCATGCAGCAAACATTTCAGTTCTGTAAGGGTGTCTCTTTGGGTTGTTGTCAGACAAATAAACATACATTATTTTAAACAAGCACATTCTTTACAGTACTATAGACATACATATAATTGTTATATATTATACGACCATTGCCATAAATTTATATTTTTAGTCCAAACGAATCTATTAAAATTTCAAAATATTTCTGGTGTAAATGGTTTTTGTCTTGTAACATTATTAACTTCTGCATTATACTTTTTTGAATACATGATCATCAGGCAAAGACACATAATTGTTATTTGTACTAAAAATCTTTTTGTGTGCAATTTAAATTCAAAAGGTTACTACAACCCGACCAATTGACCAAAAAAAGGACAATAGTTATAATGGTTATATATTAATGTTAGCATAAGATCATTTTGACCATTTTCATGCCAGTTTCCCATACATGCAAACAACTTCAGATTCTGAAATTTTCTCTAGGTACGCCTAGTAAATGTTTTTCTTCATAAAACTTTATCGGACATGGCATGTTTACTTGGATTTTGTATACACATACATACCACTTTACAGTGTTATAGTTACAATAATTAAAGTTAAAAGATGACGTATTATATAAATGCAGAACTGTGTTAATGACTTTCATTTTTCATGTATACACGTAGAACAATTGAATATCAAGATTTTGATTATAAACTGCTCTGGTGATTACTATACCTGTAACACATACAATATAAATCCACTGCGATCATTTTTGTAAATTAAAATCTACTCATTTGACATCAATTTTTTTTTTTTTTAATTAATCATTACAATGATTTGCTAAACGTCCAGGGGCAAATATCTCAGCAATATTCAGAATGAGAGCAAACTAACAACAAATACAATACCAAGTAAGCTTTAAAGGTGACACCATTAGTGAAAGGCGCGAATATCGACTGCAACCGGAAAATTCGGTAGAAATGTGTAAGAGATGGCCACATACAGACCTCTATTGAATTGTTGAAAGGGTTCTTAAACGCACCGAGTCCGTTAATCTCAAATGATATTAAATTCCCCATACCGACCGGACGTGGTTGCGTATTTAAATATTCCACACAGCAAAACGAACGGAAAAACAACCGTAGTGGCTATATTTCTCAAGGGTGTGAACAATATACCGATTCAATCCTGTCTTGTATATATGAATGTTTATATGAAGCAAAAGTTAAACAAAAGAAGAACAGATGCTGAATCTGATCAAAACCATAAAAAAAAAACCAGAATAACGTAAACAAAAGTTTGGTATAACTGACAACGTAATGGATATAATTTATAGCTTCAAAGGCATCGCTAAAACAATTAAAAGCCAGATTATGTAACTTACTGTATGTTTACACAAGGTATTTTGTAGTTTTAATTCCATTGTGACTGATCGGAAGACGTTACGGCGATGTGTTTGATAACAGACAAAAACAATATCTGTATAGTTCATGTAAATGCAAGTTGCAGATTTTTAGAGTTGCATTTCTTATTAACAATTTTATAGATCTAAACTAGTATAGTTATCAAATACAGTATACATGCAAGAAATATTTGAATAGTCTTATGGTAGTTTATTTGTCCGACAAAATTGATATGATAATCCTGTCACATTTGATTGAAATACTATTAAATCGGTAATGTGATATTCATTACTTTTACGCTATCTACGTTAGCACATAGAAATTGAAGTACGCATATTGACACTTGATTTAACAGTTTTTCTTGAATCGAGATAAGACGTCACATCTCATTTAAAAAATAATCAAATGCTTAAGTTTTCATAGTTATCTTGAAGACTGACAATTATAGTTTCCCTTACTCTGGCATTAATGAACAATAACTTAAGATGAAATATGGAATATTTTTTAATATGAAAAAAATATAACCTTTGCATATCGCATGTAGAATACTCGAGACTTTCAAATATTCGGCTTTGAGCGTTCCTGATGAAGGTAAATCCAGAAAAGCGCTTCGGACGCATCAAATTTATAACGTGTTGTTTTCATTATTCCTTCGGTTATTTCAAAACAAAGCTGTTTTCAGTATTTGCGATATTCTTAGATTGATACTTTGTGTGTTTTAATTTTCTTTTGTTAGGGTTAGGGGATTTAGCGTCCTTAGTAGATAGTTGTCTGTCTCAAAGACAATTATATTATCACATCTATCTAACTTTATGGTGTGTCTGTCTTTTTTTAAGAGAATACTTCAGAAAATGTATTTTAAATGAGAAATTAGAACATACTTATTTAAAATTCCCAATTCTTAATTTCAGAAATTATTAAGAAACTATGGTTCCAACTACTTCGGCTAGAGTTGCCCTTTCATGAATTTGGCTATTCTGTTTTGATCCTTTTTGGTCATACAGCTCCTACCGTTGCAGCATAATCACGCATTCCTGGAGTTCAAATGTTATGGTTTGGCCTTTCCTGATGACGGTTAATCCTAAAGAGGGATTCGTACGCACGAAATTTAAAACGTGTTTTTTTTTCATTGCATGTTCTAATTCCTTTTCCGAATTTGGCATAACTTTTGGTTTTTTGATTTTATCAGCGCTTCAACGTTTGCATTAGGTTTTTTATGTTCAAAATATACTACTCAAAGAAAGTCAAACTTTAAGGGATCATTTATTTGTAAAAAATGCTCAAAATTATCTTAAAATAACAGCATTCCTATTTTAAATGATATTGAATTGATTAAAGATAAAAAAAAAAAATATGATAAAAATTTGGAGGTGGGGGGAGTGCCCTTCCCAATTTAATTCACCACTTTGTTAAAATTTTTGCTTTCAATTTTGATCCTCCCTGAAAGTTTGCGAACAGTGTAGAGGTCTGAAATATAACCAACATAATGCAGTACTTTTGAATGCAGAAACGATTGAAGATTAAGAAAACGCAAACTTGAAATGAAAAGTTAGAAATTGTTTGACCTTATTTCGGTCAGAAGTTGTGTTGCTAAACATTTTTGAGTAGTATATTTTGGCTTTGATCATCGTTAGTTGAAGGTAGAAATTTTGCCTTGTAAAAAGCTCAAATAGTTGTTCCAATGGTTTTTTTAAAGTAGATGGAGCTTGACACGCTCCCTACAGGATGCATCGATTTATAGACCCAATTCCGATCGCTGATAAGGTTGCGTAATAATACATCCTGCTCAGCCAAACAAATTGCCCTCTTTAGCATTTGTTTTCCTGTCTCATTGGAAAAAATTACGAATAACAATATCTCCAAAGAAGATTGTGGAACACATCTGAACTTAGTCTTCTAGTTACTGCCACTAAACCAATTTGTGATCAATACCGTAAACATTGGGCAGTTTTGGTATCGGAAAAAAGGTATGGCAAAAATACCGAACCACAAGACCCCAAGGTAATTTCAAACAGGGGAAGTCCTTTAAAACTGACAAAATCAAGCGTTATCAACCAACGGAATGACTGGTACACAACTGTCACATTCCTGACTTTGTACTGGCATTTACGAAGAAAAGTGTTGTTTACCCCGGTTTTATAAACGCTACACCTCTAAGGTTACAGTTCCGTTACTAATATATGGACAAAATTGGGTGAGCAACCCGAACAGACATAATAGTTAAATGTGACAATAATTTTGATCCAGCATACAAAACTTTGTAGACATACATCACAACTGACTTAAAAATTCAAACAGATAAATATATATCTAACAAAGACGCCAAAAGTCGTAGTTGATAGTAAATTTGAAAAGGACGTAGTATACACTTTCTCGATTAAGTACAAATTAAGTAAAATATAAATACAACGAGAAACAACAATGAAAGTCTCTTGCCACCGAATCTCATCTCAGGACGCAACTGCACCAGGAACGCCGAAGGTCAAAAACCCATTAGCGGGATGCATACATACCGAGTCACGTCAAACGACCAAAAGAAATATAATAGCACGACAACAAATAAAGAGAAAACTGAAAGGTAAATAAAAAGATACACAACTTCAACACCTAGAATCTATAACTCCAGACAATCTTGTATTATTTGTGAAGTAGACACTGAATATTTTTCTATTAGGACTTGGTACTTTCCGATGAACTTTTTGAGAAAAAGGACGAGATACTTAGACAAAATCTTGGCTCGTTAATTTTTTGCTCGGACACCGATGACGTTTACAAAGTCTGAGCAGCCGCTGCAAGATCTTGAATATTATATGAGAGTTAAAAAATATATACACTATACGCGAGTGAAGTTGGTATATTGCTGCTAAGGTGAGGAAAATTTATAATTTCCAAATTGAAATCATCTCAGTTTGATGTTATCGTGAATAAGACCTCATCCCTAGCTTTGTGGTGTTACCTGTGAATAATTTTGTGGTTTGTGGTAATCCCTTGTTATGTTTTCCCTCTTCTCTTTTTAAATATATCAGTTTACGTACCATATCTTGTGTTCACTCTGTAACGAAGCTGTAGAACAAATATGCTCATAAGTATTTCTCGTTTTTCGTTTTTATATAGATTAGACCTTTGGTTTTCCTGTTTGAATTGTTTTACACTAGTCATTTTGGGGCCCTTTATTGCTTGCTGTTCGGTGTGAGCCAAGGCTCCGTGTTGAAGGCCGTACTTTGACCTATAATTGTTTACTTTTTACACATTGTGACTTGGATGGATAGTTGTCTCATTGGCACTCATACCACATCTTATTTATATCTTATAAACCGACCCTGTGGTATGTTAAAGATTTTGGACGATTTAGATTTAGAGCATGACATATTTTAAAGACACCTGTCTATTTTACTGTGTGTTACCCTATAGATGTCTTTAGTTAGTTTTTGTCGTTGTCTCAATGACGTTTACACAAAATCTACGTTTATTCATTTACATGGCAAACAGGATAATAAAGCAAGTTTTTCTCCAAAACAAAAAAAAAAAAAACATCCATGCTTTTTAACTTAAAATCACTGGACTTGGATTTTTTTTTTCGAGTTTTACCGGTGTCATTTACCTTAACTGGAAGTAGTATTTAAATGCATGAATGCATGACTTCTGCTAAGAATTTACAAATTCAATGACGTGCATTTCTATTTTTTTTTTTTTTTTTGGTTTTGCGTAATGCAAAAGAGAGGCGAAGTATGTAAAGCAATACATGGTTGCTATGCCAACAGGTATATGTGCTGGAATCAAAGAACAGTGATAAGTACTTTGGGATAACCTTTGTTTTAGCAGTTAATTAAAAATTGCTAAAGGCGATCCTTATATTCTGGCATTAAGAAAATTATATATTAAAGTACACTAAATATGCTTCGTCATTTGATCAATTAATATTAAGTGACTTATCAGGAAGGTGAAATTTGCAGAAATAATTGCTAATAGCTTAATTACACCCACTTCATTTGAATTTTGGTGGATAGTTGTCTCATTGGAATCATACCACATCTCCTTATTTTTATAATAATCAATAGATGCATTTAAAATGCAAGCAATTGTGTTTGTCTTTATTTATTGAGGCAAAATAACTTTATTTTTGCTTATGTTTTAAATTTTTAAAAATTTATACCAACCACTAAAATCAAGATATCTAATGGATTAACATTCAACACACATCTTTGCTTTCTATTAAGCTGTGGCATGTTGGTGGCTCAGATAATATTTTATCAATGTGGAAATGTACACAGACAATTTTGTGTAGATTAAAAATTAATGACTCATACGCCTTACGAAACCTTTTAAAAATAAGACATCTCGTGAATAAGTAATTCTAATACATTTAGGTATTTAAACACACATATATATATTATATATCAGAAAGTAAAATGATAATGACTCGTCTCTCTTTTGGGCATAAAATATGAAGCTAATCACAATTGAACATACTTAACTTCTAAATGAACTAATTATAGCGGTAACCTATAATTGCTTAAATCCACGCCATTTGAATAGTTGTCTCATTACCACATCTCTATATTTCACACATATGTTTCGTCGTTGTTTGAAATGAAGAATATTATCTTTGGAGGGAATATATATTTTTTATTAAAATGCGTAGTTTATTTGGACAAATCAGTTAGCATAAATGAGGGGTTCGAACAATGCGATGACATCATCAATCGGACATAGGAAATGCGTGACGAGAAAAGTCATCTGCCCGGAAGTGGGTTATGCGTCCTGCCATCTTGGATGGGATAACTGCTCTTGCTTGAACGAAAATCTATATTTTTTCAAATGTTTACAATTTCGTGCAAAAGAAGGATGAATTAAAGCTGTACCATGAATTGACCAATTAAATGTATTGCTGCTTGAGCCTAAAAGTCATAGCGTTACAGCTTTGTGGCTGCTCTTGTAGCTCCAAACGTGCTCATTTAACTTTTTCTGTGCTTTATTTCCCAAAAGACCTTTCCAACATCTTACCATCCCTGGTGATAGTATCCAATAACATTAAATCTCCATTCCTTGTCCTTTCCTATCCTTTCACGTCTGCATCAAAGTCTTCCCTGATACCTGCTTACTCGCCCCTCAAATCTCCATTATAATCGGTTCCATGCATATCCACATCAAGTATGCCGAGTGCTGAATATTGGTTGAACCAACTGTCCCTTACATATTTCAAATCATCTGCTATCTGTTCAAAATCCTTTTTAGTCGGTACTTTTCTTTTGAACTTTTTGAACGTGTATCTAAATTTTGATGTTTTCCAATCTCGAAGAACATCTGCTTCATTTTTGTGTAAAAATTTGAGATATTTGCTACTTCATCATAATCACTGGTGCATTGGCTGAAAATTTATTCAATTTTTTTGTTTCTCTCTGAAGTGACCTGAACTGTTTGAAAACAAACTAGAACAAAGCAAAAATAAAGATTAACATGACTGTGTCTTTCCAATGAACAGTTTCCACCAATGAAACACCCTCATATTCAACAAATTGAAACACAGTTGGATCTAGCATATATTCAAGTCATCTTCTGGTTTATTCACTGTTCAAGGCTTGACCAATATTACTGCCACAAGACTGACAAACCAAATTACTACAGGCGTGTTGGATACACGTTCTTATCCAATCTTGGAAGAAATTGTCGTTAGCAGTTAAGTAATCCAAACCGCATTCACCACGATGGCGCTGTTTGTGTTGCAAATGGGTTCCTCTAACGTCACAGACAATCCAAGTCGGCTACACCATTATTTACATGCGCAAAAGCAGTCAACGTCGATTGCTGCATGTCTTTTGAAAAAGTAATATCTTTTTTGTTCCTTTAGAAAATTGTCTGAATAAAAAGCAATGAATTTATACTATTATGTCGATTCACAAAAAAAATATATACGAATAATAAAAACATATGTACGAATCTACTTAAATGAGATATATGTAGCAACCTAACGACATAGAAAACTCAAATACATCTAGAAATATGGTCTTCAACAGTAGACAAAGGTCTATACAACAAGTCATGCTCTAAATCGTTCTTAGAGGAGAGGTTTAGCTAGCTATAAAACCAGGTCCAATCCACCATTTTCTTCATAAGGAAATGTCTGTACAAAAGTCAGGAACATGACAGTTGTTATCCATTCGTTCGATGTGTTTGAGCATTTTATTTTGCCATTTGATTAGGGACTTTCCTTTTTGAATTTTCCTCGGAGTTCAGTATTTTTGTGATTTTACTTCTTAGTCTCGAAACTTGTTTCTTATATATATATAAAAGGACGTACGGTTTTATGTGTATATTATGGTATTTATCGAAAGAAATATGTTTTGGGATTAATCCATCCTGACCTTTAATCGATGAAGCAAATCCCAAAACAAGGAACTTAATTTTCTTCCTTTTAGTAGAACGCCATTAATATTACTACAAACCAGTACAAGTCTGACATGGCCTATATCTGTACTCGACTGTACTGGTTTTTACTCGACCAGTCTGAATTGGTTTGAAATTTACTTGATATTACTCGACTGTAGTCTGAACCATACTTAACAGTCTGAACTTGTACTCGACCAGTGATTAACCATTTTATACGTGTCTGAACCATACTGACCAAGTCTTAACCATTCTCGACCAAATCTGAACCATGCTCGACCTACTCTGAATCATGCTAAACTTAGTCTGTTAAAATCCTTTGTTATGAACGTGCCATTTAATTTTATCTGAATTTTAAGTACTTTCAGGGAAAATACAAACATACGAATCACTTTAGAACATCTCATTTGGTACACGTAAATTGCGAATTGAAATTTAATCGACATAAAAAAATATTCTTGCAATCAATTTTATGAGGTTTACCCCATATTTCATGTATTTTATTACTGTTGAGAGTTGAGTTTTAATTTTTTTTGGATTTATGAACGTCAATTTATAATTAAAAGTCAGTAAATGTAGACCGGGAAAATATTTGCCTTAAACTTGGGTTATTTATTAGTCGTTAGCTGTTTAGCTGTAATAAACATAAATAATTTACAACCAAGGCTTTAATGCAATCTTCAATCAGCAAAGAATTCACACAGACCAAGTAACAATACTCGTATGTTCAAAATAAAGTCCATGTACATCTGTACAACAACAATATAACCTTTACTCATTTTCAATCGTCACTTTCTGACTCCATCACAAAGGAAAGCGTTTTACATATGGTTTTGGTGCATTTTCTTCGTCTTTTTGTTGTCCAAAATATAGGTTGAATGATCCACCTTTTATAATTGTTCCTGCAGGAAATATTTGTGGACAATTGTTTGAATTTGAGGTTTGTTTTAAAGATGTATTTTCAGAAAGTACTGTGTTGCTGTAGCTAGATTTACACAAGGTTTAATTATTCGTATTTGCAGTTTGGAGTTCGACACTTTGCTTTAGAGATGAATCTTTTTTTTTTTTTCACTATTGACGTTTGTAATTGTACATGATTTATTCCTGCTTAAGATTGAAGATATTTGTTTCTGTGTTTTTACACTGTTTTTTTTTTTTTTGCATAGTTGTTTATGCTCTGAATGGATTTTGATCTGTATGTGGCTGAACAGATGTGATAGGGACGCCTTCATCTAACAGTCTAGTGATTACGGATTTTCTCCCAGAATGATTGGTAAGTCTTTTCACGGCATTTTTCATAAGGGATACTAATGACTTTTCACCTAATGGTTGTTTTTGTACCAATGTTTTGCATTTTGTAATCTATTAACGCCAAGGTAAAATGGAGATTCTGGTTGTTTGCTATCCTCCAGTCTATGACTAAGATACTGAAACGACAAAATTACAAGCTAAAGTAAATAGATTTTTACACATAAAAACGCCAAAAAAAGTAACATTTTCATAAATATACAAAACTGTTGGCTCAATAGCCAGAATTGGGTTTTTTTTTTTGGTGGTAAAACTAAGAAAAATATCGTGTTTTTTTATTTTATGAGGTCAGGTTCCTGTATTATACATAATAAAGGTAACCTTAAGGATGTTCGCTACTCTTGTTTCAAACTAACAAGCTTTTTAAAAGACTGTTATAAATTGATTATATAAGAATAATGGAACTAAGAAAACGGAAAAAAATTAAGGGTCCATGTCTTTGTTTTTGAGATATAAGCCATTGAAAAATTGGCGGGGAATTATTTTCTCTAGATTTTCATACATTTAACATTGGCAACTTTTTTCTTTACGTCTACGAAAAAATAACAAGGATTTTATAAGATATTCAAATATGGCTTTTAAACTATATGTAATAAAATTATGAAAAGAAAAGAAAAGTAGGGGTAAACAGCCAAAATTTGTAATGGATAAAACCAGAGGATTCCGAATATCTACCAATTTTTATTTTCTTCTTTCAACTTAGCAGCTCTTTTAATCTCCGAGATTGCTGCTCATAAGTAAGCTACTAAACCAAGAGTTCCAAGTGGTGAAGTTGAAATCATCCTTCGTAAATTTTACGGACGCCATCACGAGTTGGTTGACCGTTATGAAATATCTGTTTTACACATGACGACGGATATGTTCCAATTGTCGTAACTTGTCCCCTTTTCACCGAATGTGACCTACCGAATTAGACTTATCACCGGGTTTGTACTTGCATGAGCAACACGACGGGTGCCACATGTGGAGCAGGATCTGCTTACTCTTCCTGAGCACCTGAGATCACCCCAGTTTTTGGTGGGGTTCGTGTAAATCAGTCTTTAGTTTTCTATGTTGTGTTTTGTGTACTGCTGTTTGTCTTTTTTTTTTTCTTTTTAACCATGGCGTTGTTAGTTCATTTTCGACTTATGAGTTTGAATGTCCCTTTGGTATCTTTCGCCTCCCTTTTATCTGACTTCTATTTAAATACTTTTTTTTACTTTGAAAAAGAATAAAAAATATGACATTTTCAGTCATGTCCCCAGTTTATTGAAAATCAGTCACTTGTTTTCATACAGTTGTAGAAAACGGTGAAATGTCTGAAACCAAAAAGGAAGTGAGGAAAATTTATCCAGCAGCTAAAGTATTTAATATATCGTTGTTAAAAGAGGGTAGATACAGATTTCTTTTTGTTTTAAAACTTTCAGTGATAAAATGTGTCATTTCCAATGCATTCACAAAATATTTCTTGAAACCAATATTTACAGCAATGAAACTATTAATCGATGAACCTTCACATTTTGTGTGGAGTATGATGATTGACAGATTGGTCTCCTTGAGACTTTTATACTTCATGATTACTCAGAATTATAGGAACAACGATTGAAACATCACGACTTTTTCAACAGGGAATATAATGTCTACCTTATTGACAAGAATGTCCAGTTCATTTGATTTACTTACTATTTTGTCCAGTCAGTAATTGTATATAAACCACCAGGGAAATCGCAAAGTATATGACAGACATTGTCCTTGGTTTTCTTAGTTGCTTTTCCCAAAGATGCTAAAAACGCCTTAATGTTTTATCATTGATATATGTATCAAATCGTAATATACTAGTGCAGCTACACGTTTTGTGACCTCTTTTTCATCTCGACACTGATGCCAAAAATATGCGTTTAAAAACTATCTACCAAGTAACAACTGCAAGGCAATAGGTCTCTTTTTAATTTTGCGATCTTCCTAGATAATTTTGTCATACATCACCTCATTAAAATTGGTATGTCCATATCATTGACAGCACTCAGAAAAATGGATGGGTTGATTTCACCTGAATACATTTTACATCAGAGCCATTTTCAAACAGTCTTTCAGTATTAGCATTAAGATGTCATTAAATGTATTTGGATATCCTGCATTTATTATGCTGAACACTACAAAAAAAATCAATTGCTTGAAGACCCCCTCCTCAATTATTGAAATTATCCTTTGCATTTTACCACACTAATTTGGTATAAATAAGATACAACCAATCAGGCTAACGCCCTCAATATATCAAATACTTATTAAACTTCATAGTATAGCTGCTTCATTTGTATACTTAATAATTCTGAATGAATGAATGAATTATTTTATAATATTCAACATAATAATGCACCAGCCTATCTTTGCAATTTAATTCCACCAACAATCCAAAGTACAGCTGTTTACCCTTACGTAATGGGAAGGATATAATATACCCTGTTTGTAGACTTTCATTGACCCAAGAATCCTTCATACCTTCAACTATACGACTGTGGAATAACCTTACTCCTCACCAAAACCGAAAATCTATTAATGGTAAACCAATGCATTACCTTTCAGATTCAAACTAATTCATATATATCCCCAAGATCTGAAAGGGATAGAGAAACGTGGTCACCTGGACTTTACCCGTCCGACACTATGACAAATGCTGAAGAGGTTGCTGTAATGTTTGTAAAAATCATGTTAGTATTGAAGCACTGACTACTGAGCTAATGATACCCTGGGGCCGAACAGTCTACCAGCAGTGGTATCGACACAGTGCTAGTAAAAAATCAACTACGATCGTCGGACACGCTTTTCTTGATTAATCTTGACCAGGAACGGTCAAACCCAGCCATTTGTAAACCAAATTCATGAAAGGTCAACTTTAGGGTATGGTTTTACTTAACTTAACTACTTCAATGGTTCATAGGATTAGCTAGTGATAACATTTAGTAGTCCTGAGCATCACGAAGCGGACCAAATCTGCTATGGGGGTTTAAAATTTTTTTAAAACGAGATGCATTCATGCAATTTGAGCTCTTTGGGAAGTATACAATTCGGCTTTTTGGAATGGATATTTTCTCCAGAATAATGAAAAAATTAAGAAAACGTTCAATGACTCTTAAGAGGTCATTTTAGTAAATGCAGCCTTATTCATCATTAAAATTGCTCTGTCTGCCTCAGGTTGTGTCTTTGGGTCAGCTACTTTAACAACAGAATTTGCCTTCTATTTTTTTGTGTTCATAATCTGCCATTCCGAGTTCTCATGTATCCTTATCGATTCCAATCGAAAATTTGTACAGCCAGTTACAAAGGTACTAACTTTCTCATACAGCTAACAAATATCGCAAGTCATGGTGCCGGTACCCATCTCATTGTAGCACAACCGCGTGTACTGAGATTTCTATGAGGCTTGGAACGTACGCTCCCTTTTTCAACATCGTGCAACTTATGTTCATCCTGCCTTTCCTCTACAGTTTTATTTTTTTACATGGCGGGGGAGGGTTAAGCCCAAATAGTTATACATTGTTATTTACTATCGGTGTAGATAGTACTTACGCCTTTTACCCACAGAATAACCAAAATATACCACAGAACTTCGAAATTTTAATACATCATACATTATTATTGTTGTTATTGTTAATTATTTATATAGTTTGACATTAATTTAAAAAAAATCAAATTTTCTATTTAGGGTCGACTCACTATCGCTACGCCCCAAACTAAATCGGCCTTTAATTGGGTTCATACCAAAAACACTTATTGACACCATAGTGTACAAGATTTAAAGTCACATCAATTGTTATTCTGAGGTTGGAAAAAGCTGCGGCCAACAACGACAGGATAGGACTTGCCAGCCTCATGAGGCGAACTGCTACTACAGAGAATATCGTGATTGCATTCAAACTGTTTAGAATGATGAAAACCGAGTATATCAAGGAGCTGTACAGTCTTCCTTTACAGTGATGTCCATTAGAACTGTATGTAACACATCCCTTTCAAGGGCTACCAAACACTTTCAAAACGATATTGACCTATTAAATATTATAAGTGTCTTTTTAATTGTCAAAAAGTTCAAGTTCGATGACTGTTTATTTTTTATTTTTTTTTTTTTTAAATATTATGTCTTTAACTGTCAAAAGTTCAAGTTCGATGACTGTTTTTTTGTTTTTTTTTTTTTTTTGGGGTATGTATCTTCCCAAATTATGCTTAGTATTTAGATGGATAAATTTCGTCTGTCGTCAAATCCTTATAATAAGAAAAAGTAAATTATGCTGAATAATTTAATTTGACGATATCAATAACAAAACAAATCAATAAATACATCGTAAATTAATGTCTTTTTTCGGTTCTTTCAGTTCGTGGTCTTTTTATTTGCATTGGTTTTCTGGCTGTTGCCTTTGCTTTGTCCACTACAGAATTCAAGTCGTTTGATGACATTATGATCTTGTCATGCTTTCCCTTTTTTACTGTGTAGTAAAAACTTATGAGAAAGCTTTTTTTTTCTTTATCGGATTTTGTTTTCCAAATAGAATCAGAAACCAGATATTGTTTGTAGTCATTCATAGGAACGTAATCTCCTGAATGGTGTAGTGCTGATCTGAGATTGATGAATTGAAAGTCTACCATGTCAAATAGTTTGTTGACTAAATTTGGAGCATGTTGGGGTTTCCAATTGAAAACGAATTTCATCACGCGGTTCATAGACTCGGCGTTGTCGTTTGTCCAATTTTTTGTGCCTAAACGTCTATTCGCAGCATTGACAAACTCTTGAACACTTGTCTTAAAACTCTGTAATATTTGAGGTACTGGGAATAATTGGAAGATAAATCTTTAAGTTTTGCATCTGCACTTGCTGCGCCGTCATCTTCAAAGATTGCGTTTATATTTTTTTCCTTTCTGATGTACGGACACCAACACGATCTTGCAAATAATGTTGTACATTGTCCTTCAAATGTTTTGTGCATACTCGATGGTTTGCTGTTGTAAATGCTTTTTTTCTATAGCCTTGGTTAGCGCCTTTTCATCGTCACTGCTAAAACTCAATATTCTCGTCGAGTCTTGGTTCGGCGTCACCTATTTCAAGTTCCAGTCTCGCAGAAATGTGAGAAAAGAAAGCTCTATATGTTGTATACGATGCGTCATTGTGTAGCAGCGACGGTCCTGTAAAGATTGGATGGTCTTTACTTTCCTTTCTGGGTACCCGCAGGTTCTTGTAAACTATCGACGTTACGTAAAAACTGCCTGAATTGAAAGTTCTGTCTACGCCCAACGGATGGTCCGACTTTTGAGCCAGGAAATGTTTTTAATCTGCTATTTGATTCTGTGTGTAACAAATCATGGCTGGTACCTGGTTTTTGTTGTGTACAATTTGTTGACAGAAGGATGTTGATCAAACATCTCAACAACGGCGAAAATTTCATTGTTTTTCGGTACGTTCTAACAAAATATTTTATCACACATTCTAATGAATAAATACCGGATTATTCGTGCACTGCAACTGATGCTAGATCTTCCGGAAGAAGTAAACTATGTGACATGTTTTTTAAATGTTTTGTTTTGTTATCTTTCAAATATGTAAAATCAGGTTGAGGTGTTATAGGTACAAATAATGTCTTTCCACCTTGCTTAACTTTTGTACAATATTGGTCATTTGTAAGAAATGTAGTACGGAAATTGTCTGTTAACAAGTAGTCTTGATGGAAGACTTTCCCTTTGGACGATTTCCATATGCCACAATCTTCATAGATTTTTTTTGTTATTTGCCTTCCTATCAGTGTTGTCATGATTGTTTACCAAGAACCATGAGTTTGATTTGTTTCCTAGTGTTGCATCTTCAAAAACATGTACCTTTTCTTGAACTGATTTCCAACAATCGAAGACTGACAGACATTTCCCATGGTATAATGTGTTTATATTATCTTATTTAGGGAACGTTATGTCATTATTGTCGAAAGACGCAGCCTCTAAGTTATTTGATGATATCAATAACGGATTGGTTTAATCTGAACCAGTTTGAGACGGTGGCGGTTTTGCATTCAGTATAAAAATTCGTCATGATACATTGGCTCTATCTCAGATTCGTATACATAAATGTCTGACATTTCAGTTTCTGCAGCAATCCCCGTTGACTAAATCGGCGAACTGTAACTTGCTGGTGTGAAGGTTTGTTCATGTCGAATGTAATTTTTGTGACAAGCCTGTTACCGGGAAAAATTATTCGGCGTCCAAGTACCATTTACTCTCCTGTTGGTGTGAGTCCAAATAATGGTCAATAACCCAGAAGGTGGTATCAGCCGGACAGCAAATCTCATAATGGCGTCGATTTTATTATTCTGGTCACGTAATTTTCATTTCAAAAATACGGCAGGTTTCAAACTTTCACTACGTTATTCTTTTAAGAATGAAAATGTAGAATTTCTTTGATTATTTGATTGGCAAAGATGAAAAAACGTGCCGCGGCCGTGACACTTCTCAGTAAATAAATGTAAATTGAAATGACACACGGAATGGTAACGTATTTTCCATAAGAGGGATGATACCTCCTGATATTATGAACATGAAATTCCTATTGTTATCAAAACTCGCCAGGTAAACCGGTTGTGCGTCAATTCAATAGGTCCAAAATTGGCGACCAGCCAAAGGGAGATAACTCGCATGAAAATTCGTCCAAGGGACGGCTGATCAGAAACGAGAGAAAATAAGCATTTCGATCAATTTTAGTAAGGGAAACAGTGTTTCTGGGGCATAATATCCAATAATTTATCCGTATGCGATAGTAAAATATGTAAATATGAGAAATATCATGGAAATTATAATCAATCTTTGGAATGAGGGCACCTGTCAAGTTTCAGGACCTAAACAGTGAGGGAAAGTATTACAGAATGTATGTCTGCTTTGGTAAATCACTACTTAATAGAAATATTCAAAAAAAAAATTCTTATAATCATCTAGAAATCAGGGATATTGCTAGGGAAATTGCCAAATATTACATTCAGTTTAAAAAAAAACACTGCTTTTGAACTATAATACTACACACAATTAGCTTCAGAAAAAATGTTTTACAAAGTATGTGGTAAAAAATATTTACATAAAGTGAGGGGTTTTGGACCAGTAAATTATTAGAAAAAATACTGATCCCAAGCTTAGGTGAAAAATTTCCAGCATTAAAGGGCGAAAAATATTTCAGCATTTTCCATGATTGAATGTTTACCTCTATTTTGTCATACTTTGATAGAAATAATTGTTTCAAGGCATACATCTCCTTAGAAGAATCAAGTATTATTCTTGGATACACATAGATACTTCATTTTGATTCAGCATTCAATGATTCAGAAACAGATTTTTTCTTTGTAGATCTACATGGAAAAATATTTTATAAAGATTATGGGTATGAAATGTACATGTTTTATGTATTCTATTCTAGAGTAATATTTTTAGAGAATTTCTGTTAAGACCCATTGTCAGTTATATCTGTGAACTAAAGTTTTTTTCCATTCTAAATAGGTGTAACATATATTTATATATGCAATAATTAAGTAATTATGTATCTGGGGTCTAATGATGAACACTGAAATATAACGACTCCTGGTCACTGGCATATGATACCCATGACAATGTTTATTAAAAATGGAAATATCAAGGTACTCTATAAAAAAGCTTCCCATTCACCAAACATGTAATTTCTATGTGTATGTAAGTAGCAATATTACAAGGTAAAAATGAGAAAAATTAATAAATAATAAAAATATGATCAGGGCTTTATTTAGAGACTGCAAACCTGTCATTTGTTTTGTTGCGTGTTGTCTCATTTCAGAAAAGGGGGATTATAAAAAAAAACATTTCTAAAATGTAGTTGTTTCTGTTTTTAATCATTCAGAACTTGGTCAGGACGGTTTATTCCCGATTGTCCCACTTTTTAAAATTTTAGAGTTCTGATTGTCCCACATTATTCAGTTATGAAATAAAATGTTCTCGGATAAACAAGGTAACTGTTGTTTGTTTTGCTAAATAAACAAGAATTTATAATTGCATGTTCAAACTATTATTTAATATTAATTTAATAAAAAGTAAAACATTTTTTTTTTAAATCATTAGATTAATGTACTTTTGATTAAATGATATAATATTTTGACTTATGGAATAAAAATGTCAATACCGTAATTTTACTTAACTTTTCTCTAAAGTTTTTAAATAAATTTAGAAATGATGCATGTATTTAAAAAAGTATAAAATTATTTACACTCTACGCTCTACACACACATGTTGATGGAGAGATGTTCCCACTAGTCTTTGTAATTTTACTAGGAAAGTCAAAGGACATTAACACAATATTCTCTACATTTCTGAAGTCTACTTACACCCAACGTCAGATTCACCAGAACCGAACAATTTTCTTTATTGATAACGAAGCTGCTGTTCCGAATTCTGCCAGATCACTATTAAAGGCTGTTCTTCCAATATAACCAGTGTGTTTGCCGTAAAGTGCAGTCAACAGGACTCGTCACCAACTATAAAGAGCAACAGACTTCCACCAACGTATACGCAGGGCAGCAGTTCTTCCACTGGTACCAGACGTCTGGTTTCATCTTAAAACCTGGTAATTTCGGACTCAAACAGCTAATAACAATACGTTTAAGGACTATGTCACAACATACTGGGTTGAAAGCAACATCATTCATTACCAAGCCGGGGGGATGGGGGTGGGGGGCTACGACCAACAAAGAGAAGACAAAACACACAAATCAATCAACGCCTATAAGAACTCAAAGATCGTCTGCAGAAAGATGAAGTTTGTGCTTTTGTGCTTTTTAGCTTTTTGGGACAATCGGGAAGACACCGTCAGGACTTAGGAGATATAGAGCTTGGCATATGACATGGATACTCATCCACAATTTACAGTCTCCTTGAGTTGACATGTCTGTATGTAACAAGATAAATTAAATTTCATATTTTTCAAGAGAAAATAAAAACTTCAACTCTTTTATTAAATGAAACCACCAGTCCTTCATTTGCTGAAAGCTTAATAATTTAATAACGGAAATGAGATACCTTGTTTTTCTGAGAATACAAATATAAAAAAAATGCACTTTCAGAAATCAGAAATGTCAAGTTTTATAGAAAATGTGAACTTATATATACAATAACAGTTATTGTCAATCCCAAGAGTATCACGATGTATTCTGGGTGTGACAGCTACTAAGTATTTGTCAACTTAAAACTCAATCCCAAATCATGTATATCAAATAACTTAATATTGCAAAACATGCTATTAACATGATAAAAGTAAAATGCCAATATCCTGTAAAAAAACTGAAATAGCATTTCACTAATAATATGTAATTTTGTATCTTTTAGTGGATATAAATTTTGTAATCAAATTAAAAAAAACATCACAACATAAAACAGGGCCATGGGGTGTGAAAAATAATTATATAACGGGTATGAAAAGCTTTGTTAAGTCTAAATTGTACCATCAGAGACATATAAAACCATCTCTGGTAACATATACTAAAATATGTGTAATAATGAAGAATTTTATTAAAAAAATTACCATGTTGACCTATTATATAAATCCTCATCAAATGCAGGTACATGCAATTGTAAACATAAAATGGACTAAATCATCATAAATATTAAATAGAGATTAATTTAGGTAAACTAGATGCAGATTGAACAACCATCTATGGAATAACTAATGAATGATTGCTTGAAGATGAACAGGGAATGAGCACAAACAATATTATATTATGATGTGATATCATCTTCATTCTTTTGAAATTACATCTGTAAGCTACAAAATAAAGATCTGACTCTGTTCAAACTGTTTTTCCTCTGTCTTTATAGATTATCGTTGATCATCTCAACGAGATTGATTTTCTCGCTTGAGCCGGGACGGCGAACGCGAGAAAAGCAATCGAGTTGAGATGACCAATGATAATCTGTTTATCGCTATTTTACCTATGACGACGTTGTCAATTTCGTGTCAATTTCATTAGCAACGTCACGTGCCTCCTTAGTTTCTAGCGATAATTTTCCATCTCAAGCGAGTAGCATGATATGAAAATCAAAGGAAAAATGCACAAAATAGCGATAATTCTATATATCTATGATATGTCAGATCTTAGGATGTTTACACTGGAGTCATATCATTCAGGACAAATCCTGACATGCTAACATATCACAATAATTTACACCTGGACTTACCAAAAACAGAATGCACTGATTTAGGGATATTATTGGGAGGTTCTTATATGCATAATGTGCTGAATACAGAATATCTGTGTGAATTTTAAGAAAGTAGACAACTTTTGCTCATATTTTGTAATTGTGTGTACTGAAAGACATCATTGAGGCATGAAAAAGGAAAATATATCACAAAAAAATAACAGATTTTATTCATTTCAATGACATGTTGACTGTCTTTTCCTCTGTGACAAGTTTGTCATATTTCTGAGCTGTGTTGGTCAAGAGCAGAGAAGTTTTAAGAAAAAATAATAGGGAGTCCCTGCGCGGCCTTACCAAATTGTGATGTATACTGAAATTGTGTTCGTGTGTAAACAACGAATGGTAACGTCATGTGACCATCCCAGTGCTGTTCTCCATGTTCCAGTTTATCAAAATAAACCAGTCATATTTATTTTTCCTAGGTAAACCAGGCCTGTGTCAATTCGTCCCGAGCTGAAAATTTGTCAATGACAGTCGAAGTTGAAAAATGGCGGTTCCGAAGACTGAAAATTAATGACTTGAATTTCTTTTTCAACGATACATTATTTTGACTTAATTCTTATATTTTTCAAATATTTTTAAAACTTATGATATCATGTATACCGCACATGATACGTTTGGTTTCTTAAAATTTCACAATTTCATACCAGGTCGTCTTCTGCGGGGAATTATTTTTCTGCGCAGCGCCATCTGTTGACGGCTTTCTCAAAAATTTCTCTACTTGATTCTTGGATAATAAATCCGGGTTTTAACGGACAAATCAGGGATTTGCTGTCCGGCTGTATGTGTTGAGGCGCGTATTGATTCGAGTGCCACTGATGAGTCTGGTGCAAACGACACGGTCGTCTGCTGTACCAAATTACAATCCTGGAATCTTTAATGAGTTTTTATCAACGGAGAATTTACTAGAATAAAAATATGATCGCTGAAATGATGATTGTGTCTGAGGTTTAGATATTATCAATGACAAAATTGAAAACTCGAAATCTCTGTAACCCATCCTATAGCTATCGTGCAATGTTAATCAACTTGAATGAAATTAAGTTTACGTTGTTATCGCAAGTGCTAATGGTGATTTTATATATCTCATTTCATTTAATATGTATTCCAAAGATAACATGAAATATATAATACGCCTGCGAGCAATTTACTCTACATCTCGCATAAATGGGTTAATTGTAAATAGAATTACATCACATAGTTTTTGTTTCATTCAATCAACAAATGTTATCCTTACCCAATAAAATGAACAAGACTAATACTAAAATTCTTTTATGTAGAATTTATTTAACTCTTCATTCGTCTCTGAAAGATGGCTACCAGTATAGAACACACATTTTGTCCTATTGAAACTAGTTGCTTTTTAATTTTACTTGTGAATATATTTTGTAACCGTCTACTTTAGAGTTAGTTCTATCAAAATGAACATTTTTTTTTAATAACAATTGTGCATTCAAACCGATCATGGCCGCCACCGTGCTTATTAAAAATAAAAAAATTCACAGTAGCATTAATCTACCAAATTTTAAAAATTAGGATGTTAAATTAAACACCACATGCACTGAGAGTTTAACGCTCTTTACGACATCCATATATGGTCTGGTTTATATATAAAAAAATTCTGGTCCTACCAAACATAATTATCGCTTTTTCCAGTTTCTTCATTATTCCATTTTCATCGCTTACTTTTACTTGTTGAAATTAATGTGAGTTTGTTCGAGTCCTGAATATGCTTGAATATGTCTCACTGAACATTAAGCAAACAACAATTGCCCAACCTACAAAATTAAACAGTCTTTAGAGACATTTTATTACAAATAAAGGCAACTCTTGAGAATTAAATATTATTGAACGACTCTTAAATTAAAACAAGAAAACATGCAAGAGGAATATAAAGTTTTTCGAGCTGACACTATCTATAACCTACTATAATCAGATAAATAAAAATTTAGTAATTATATTTCTTTTCATATATCATCTCTTTTAATTTGGAGTAGAAAATGTGGATGCGTCTGCATTTCTACTCTTAAATCTCCTAAACTAATCACTGGGTTTCTTGATTTTGATGAAATAGCTGCACATGCATAGAACAAAAAGCAGTATCAACTTCTCATGATTATAAAGGTCTGGTAAGAAACAATATGTTTTTTTGTAATTTTCTGTAAGTTTACAGTTTTTTAAATGTTCCTGTCATTCAAACCACTTACGTTTTTCTACCCCAGCAATATATGGCCTTGGCTCATATTGCACTTTTAGATTTTTTCTTTGTAATGCGATTTAACGTCGTATACATATAATTGATTTGACCTTCCAACAATTTTGATTCGAGCACCGCGTACCAGTATTTAACTAATTACGTCTGAAGTATTAAATTATAAGCCCGATATCTTTGATAGTATTTAGCAATGGCAGTCTATTTTTTCCGTATTGCATGCTGATCCATCCTATTTGAAGAAGTTAACTTATAGATTCATTTAATTTAAACCCGTCCTGAAAATACGAATACTCTACTTGCCATAGGACGTAAAGAAATAAAAACAATCAATCAATCGTATTATGATTATCATTTGGATAGTTACAACCAATGACAAGGTCACCCATTACCGGTGTTGGTACATACTACACGACTAAATCATCAATGAGCTATGTTGTTTATTTCATTTCTGGTGTTTGTCCTCTACTAAGGTGGTCGTGATAAAGAATGTAATACTAAGTTCACTTTTCTCATTTCTTTTATGAAACATAATGTTTCCTGTTGCAATCAAGTGTGCAGGCATTAGCCAATATACATTTAAGAGCACTTAATGTTACAATACTAAACTGTGACTAAGCAAGGTTATAAAGTGTACAATTTTCCTTCTTCAGGAAAAAATATATAAAAATACAACAGACTTATTTAAGCATGATATTATTTTTTCGAACATCATTGCATGCAACCGAAGAATGACTTTGAAGTCTTTCACAATAAATTGTATTTTATGGTTCTTAATCAAGATCAATATCGATATTAGCCTACTAAATAAAACTGACTTATTTCCCTTCAGACGTGTTTATCTCTTCAAGGTTCGTTGAGGTTTTTTCTATGAATGTAGTTATTAAACCGTTCTCACCATATAAAACATGCACTTTATCACTTATCACACAAACAATGGAAGTGGAATAAATGTCTTTTGTTGATAAATGAAGCTAATGCTTTTTGAGATCAGGAACTAATTTATCTTAGATATTTTCTTACTTATACTAAATACAAGTTATATGTAAATATACACTGCATAAAAAAATCCTTAAAGCAAATAGTATTCAGACATAAAGAAACTGACATGGAAAATCTAATTCTTTAATTGGTTGTTTGTGTTTAAACAATATACACTAAAGAAAGGATGTAAAATATTCTCGACATAATCAAGAATTAAATTGTGATAATACGTTTGTTCTCTGAACTATAAAGATGTTCGTATTCATGATTTTCAATGTAGAAGATTATGTACCGTTTTTTAAATAGATATAGGAAGATGTGGTATGAGTGCCAATGAGACAACTCTCCATCCAAGTAACAATTTATAAAAGTAAACCATTATAGGTCAAAGTACGGCCTTCAACACGGAGCATTGGCTAACACTGAACAGCAAGCTATAAAGGGCCCCAAAATTACTAGTGTAAAACCATTCAAACGGGAAAACCAACGGTCTATAGAAATAAGAAGATGTGGTATGAGTGCCAATGAGACAACTCTCCATCCAAGTCAAAATTTATAAATGTAAACCATTATAGGTCAAAGTACGGTCTTCAACACGGAGCCTAGGCTCACACCGAACAGTAAGGTAAAACCATTCAAACGGGAAAACCAACGGTCTAATCTATATAAAACGAGAAACACTTATGAACCACATCAACAAACGACAACTACTGAACATCAGATTCCTGACTTAGGACAGGTGCAAACAAATGCAGCGGGTTTAAACGTTTTAATGGTACCAAACCTTCACCCTTTTCTGAAACAATAGTGTAACATCACAACATAGAAAACACACTATAAAATATCAACTGAAATAGCTTAACTCAATCAAAGGACATATTAACACCATTGAACATACACTGAACAAATAAATTTGACCTATGACTAATCTATATAAAACGAAAACGAGAAACACGTATGAACTACATAAACAGACGACAACTACTGTACATCAGATTCCTGATAGTTTGTTGCAGTATTTTTGTGTCGGGTTTAGAAATAATAAGAACTTTTTTTCAGTTTTCAAAGCGCAACACCATAAAGCGCATGTAGGTTTACTTTGATACATTCTCTAATAATCTTATATTAAATTATATATATATTCCACATTCTTTTTAGGCATCGGTGGTCAATTGGTCTAAGTGATCATCTACAGTAGCATTACCCTGTCAACACTGAGATTGTGAGTTTGACTCCAATCTTTTAAAATTGATTGCCAGTTTTCCTGAAGAATGTCGATGGTTCTCTCTGAACACTCCAGCTTCTTTCAACAATAAAAACTGGACACCACGATATAACATAAAGTGGCGACAAACACCAACAATCAATCAATAATCAGATTCTTGTGATCACTTCTCTGATGAAAGAAGCATGTTATTATTATTCATGTTTGTTCTCCTTTTGTTTGCAATTTTGCAATTTAGTTCTCTATCTATAACTTAATATCTTATTTTTAATTCTATTGAATTTTTATATACTTTAAATTTTCAGATGACCATGTTGTAGTAAGTCACGGTAATAGAATGCAGCAGTCTTGCCATATTTGACATATTCATCATAAATACCAGGATCAAATTTTGTACTCAAGACGTGCGTTTTCTCTACACAAGACTCACCAGTGCCGCTCGAAAAAAAAGTTAAAAAGGCAAATAAAGTACGAAATTGAAGAGCCTGATAATGCATTAAGAAACACTTGTTTGCTTTACTTTATTTATTTTTGTCCTTTGAAATGACATTCATTTTATGATTGGTTTTGTTTGCCTAACGCTCAGTTGCAAATATGTCATGCATATTCGGGATCAGAACGAATAAACAATTAAAGCAATATATGTAGGACTGATCTGCAAAATGAATCGACATAGAGGAAGCGTTAGATTTGGATTGTCATTGATAAATGATGATAAGTTGGATACAGACAATAAAATGCCTTGCAAGAGGCCATCTATGGACCTCTCAATGAGTTTTTGCAGTATGTTATTTACGCACAGATAGTGTGACACTTTCCTTACAGGAGACATTTGATTTAAAGGCGCCATTCTGAGCGAAATTGGCTGTCTCTAAAAGATATTTTTACTGCAGGATTAGAAAAGTCCTGGTGACCTTATTTTTCACACGCTATTCAATCCTTTGGGTCGAATTTGTCTGATAAAAGGAAAATAAATAGACGATTTAAGTTGTTACTAATTAACTGTCTTGATGTTGGTTATTTAAGGGTACAGTGGTGTAACACTCAATCAGTATTGAATTTTGCCAGCAGCAACTTATACACAGTAGCTCTACAAAACATTTGTTGGTTTACGTGAAATCACCACTCATCTGTTCACATATTAAATGTTGTTTAGTATTTTATCAATACAAAGCATTTAGGATTTGATATCTTTTTTGGCCCAAAACCACTTTGAACAAATTTAAATAATAAATGGTAGAGTGTTGCACTCATTTATATGAAAATGTCCGGAAGACCTTTGTATAAGTTGGTGAGTGAGTTACCAGGTTACATTTTCACTGGCGTTAACACAAAATCTCCTTTGTAAGAGAGGAGGTATAAATAATAGCCATTATATGGTTCATGAAATTCCAATAATCATAACATCATTTAACCTTTTCAAAATTATGTTAAGCTTATTGATAAATGAACCGGTTATTATGATCTGGACACTTAAGTGTTGAAATGCCTGTAGCGATGTCACTATGATGTCATAAAATAGTTTTGGGCATACTGCTCATGCACCAATGCTTTACCCCAAATATATATTAGCTCATGTCTAAAAATTAATGACATTATACCCTTTTTGACCATTTTTGAAGTTCTAAATTTCTCAAAACAAAAGAAAGAAGTATCATTATTATTTTAGCTTTTTTTGAATAGCTTGCATTGTGTATGTAACAACTTCCAAGCAAAGACCGAAGCTCAAAAACTCGGTAATCAACGCAGGATTAGGTTATGTAAGTATAAGTTAAGTCAAGTTTTTAAATCAGGTTGATGGAATGTGAATTTATCTTTTGCAAAGGTCTAAACTTTAAAAGACCAACACAAACTCAATACATAGCCAACTTTCTAGTTCAATCGATTTTGATAGCAGAAAAGATTACGGTTTTATAGTAAGCTATTCGTGATAAGAGCGTGTAAAACCGATTTTTTCATCAATATCGTTGAACAATCGGAACAAAAAAATTCATTGAAAAATAATTAAAGATAATAAACATGTAAACCTTGATTTCAGATGAAGGTTAATCAAGTATGAGAGCTGATCGAAACGAATTGGAGTCAGATCTTAAAAGTTAGTTAAGCATCAAGAAGCATACGTCTTTTTACTTCTCTTCATTTTAACAAGACCAACAAATCGAGTTCAAGTTCTAGCTCCAAGTACATATTTATAATTTTAAGCTATCCCGCAAACGTTATTGCATTTATACAATTGTAAGGTGAAAATAAAAACTATTTAAATATTTAGCATATTTGAACGGGCGACAACTTTTCGACGTAAAATATGTAAACAAAATTTGGTGCATAAATGAAATAGACAAAAATCTTGATAACAAACTTTCAGCGATAACGAGATGGCTCATTGCACATTATGAAACTTTGGATGGTATACTTATTTAAACAAATATGCAAAGTTGATTTCAAAACCTTTTGGCATTAAAAAGTGGTTCATGTTACAATATGAAGCTTTAAATGGTATACTTCTTTATACAAATAGACATTTTCGACAAGTCGTCTTCACCGACACCGATACCTACACATACTACAAAAATATGGGGACCATATCAAAATGTCGAATCATACTGAATTAATGACCTATTAAAACTTGATTGCAGAGACAAAAATATATTCTGTAAATTTTATTATATATTTTTTTATAAATTTCCGGAATCGGAGCGAGAACATCGAATGCTCTCACTAGTTTTGGATTATTTTAAGTAATGAATATGTAATATTGAATTTTATTTTTTTTTTGTGTCTCCGTTTGCAACCATTCAAGCGGAATACAGTGTTGTAGTAGAGTATACAATTAGCGAATTGAATTTCTAGAAAGCATTCAAAACTGTGTGGAGACATCCAATGAAAAAATTATCTGTCATTAGTGATATTTGTGCAGGCTTAGTTTATCTGTTCTCCTACATAAAGTATCTTATTTCTCATGAAGCAAGCGTATATTCAACGTGTGTAAATCAACAGGTTTTGTATTGGATGTTTCGATGACTCAAGTAGAAAATATACATTTCAAAATAAAAATGGTTGTAGTGTAAAATTCCACCAAAAACAATGCCAAAGTAAAAAAATGCAAAAATTACAACAACAAAAACCCCGAAATTTTGCCAAAATCTAAAAAAAAAAATTTGCCAAACTTAAAACAAAAAGAAAATTTTGACAAAATTAAACAAAAAAAAAAATATTATCGTTATATTTGACAATGCGCAGGAACATCGGTGTAGAAATATGAAGTGGAAGTTCTTCGTCTGAATTTTTCAATTTCACACTCCGTTATAAAAACTAGTAAAGGAACGTTTCATGAGAAATGAATTCGTTTTGGTGTAATCAGGGTGTACGGAATTTTACAGTGCATTTTAACACCGTTGTAAACTTCCGTACACCCCTGATTACACCAAGATAACTAATAATATCATCTATATATTTGCACATTATGTTTCACGCTATAAAATGCTTTACACGTTCCTGTTTCTGATTAAAGTTCTACTAATTACTACAAAGCCCCTCCCCCTTTTTATAAGTACAATATATAGATTGGTCAATTCTCAGCTACTAAACAGAGCCAATAAAGTAACAAATCATTCAAAATAAATGATTTATACAGTGTTTAAAGTGAAAATTAGAAAAAAAAATAATATAAATGCCTGTGGTTGTTGTACACATTGAGATGACCGTTCTCAAAAAAGCTACCTGAAGGTGTAATTGTCGGTATTGAATAGTTTCGATAATGCCTACTGAGCATACTGGATAAATAAAATCAGGTGTGTATT
The DNA here is from genome assembly GCA_017311375.1 of Mytilus coruscus. Classification (NCBI taxonomy): domain Eukaryota; kingdom Metazoa; phylum Mollusca; class Bivalvia; order Mytilida; family Mytilidae; genus Mytilus; species Mytilus coruscus. The sequence goes on from CM029601.1 coordinate 74,244,042, forward strand.
AGTACAGCTAAGTTAACTTGTTTTCCATTTTTTTGATGTGTTTGAGCTTTTGATTTTGCCATTTAATAAAAGACTTTCCGTTTTGAATTTCCGTTGGAGTTCAGTATTTTTGTTATTTTATTTTTTACTAATTACTACCAAAAATATTTCATTATTTACTTTCAGAAGATTAAAATACACGCAAACACGAAAAGAAGTATAAGCCTAAAATGTATGTGGCGTTACTTACCATAACAATTAAGTTAAGAAAAAATCTCATTACATACACTGCATCTGTACTTAGACAAATTTGTTTTGCAAAGCTGTTTCAGTTTTACTTGTTGTCTTGCTACATTAAAGTACCTAATAAGGAGCAGTGGTTTAAATGCCAAACAATAAGGACCAACAGAAACAGGAAAATGTAAGCTTCAATAACGCCGTTAACTTTTTCTTTGAATTGCCTGACATTTTTTTTAACTGTGGCTTAATAGCATATTGTATGGAATTGGTTTTGCATATTGTTGACATGCAGTTCATAGTGTGTTAATTTACGTTTTTGATTGAGTTAAGCCTTCCAATTGATGTTTTATCGTGTGTTTTCTATGTTGTGATGTTATACTATTGTTTCAGAAAAAGGAGAAGGTTTGGTACCATTAAAACGTTTAATCCCGCTGCAAATGTTTGCACCTGTCCTAAGTCAGGAATCTGATGTACAGTAGTTGTCGTTTGTTTATGTAATTTATACGTGTTTCTCGTTTCTCGTTTTTTATATATACTAGACCGTTGGTTTTACCGTTTGAATGGTTTTACACTAGTACTTTTGGGGCCCTTTATAGCTTGTTGTTCGGTGTGAGCCAAGGCTCCGTGTTGAAGGCCGTACATTGACCTATAATGGTTTACTTTTATAAATTGTTATTTGGATGGAGAGTTGTCTCATTGGCACTCACACCACATCTTCCTATATCTAGTTGTTTAATTGTTGTACTTTGATTTAAGGTGAATAAGTGCCTTATTTGCAAGCATACAATATCATCTTATTTTTTAATATATGTTCACAATTAAAGGTATGCAGTTTACAAAAAGCCAAACCTGTACCGTACGATAAGAGTAGTTGTTTCAAAAGTTGTGACGGAAAAGCCTTTGATTACTGCCCTTAAAAATAACTAATACTTAAAGGTAATTAAAAATTATTAATTATTATAGATCGTGTTTTCCGAGACAAAAATATTAAACAGTATGTTTCCAAATAGATTGTTGGGAAACACATTATAGACATTTCAACCTAATAAAAACCTTGTATTATGTACTTGTGGGCGAGAGAAAGTAAAAAAAGTGATGGTGTGGTAAAACATGTAAAATTAGATAAAACAAGTACTGGTCTATGTTTACGGTTGCCTATAATGGCTTACATCCACGTTATTTGCATGAACTTTGGTGGATAGTTGTTTCAATCATACCACATCTTATTTTTATATTATATAGATGAAGATAGAATTCAAATATCTTTTAGCTATTTTATATCCCCCCTCAATATTTCTTTGTTTTATACAATTATACATAATGTATTATACACATATATCCCTTGTCATAGGGAGATATGAAGATTTTTTCCCAAGGGAAATATGATTTTCGAGGGTTAATAAAATGAATGCTTATCTCCACTACATTCGCGGACATCCAGAAAACAGAATATTCAGATTGAAACGCTATATAAACCGCGAGTTACTTTGCGTGAGGTAGGCACATGTTCAGAAGAGAATTTTATGTTTTATTCAATGTCACGTGGGATAGTTGGATAGTTTCAAACAATCCATTATTTTTCTATAGCTGCTATCAATATTTAAATATAGTTGAATGAATTTGGTTCATGAAATCCTACAAAAAGTCTCAACTTTTGCTGCATATGTTAGATTTAGTTTCGAACTCCCTGTTAAAATGTCTGCAGTATAACGCGATAATTCTGAATAACTTTAGACCAAAATGTCGTCAAAGGTTAGATTTGTTTTTCTAATGTGATTCAGATTGTTATACAGTTGCGTTTTAGGGTGAGCATCAGTTCTTAAAAAGAATATTTTTAACAGACATGTTCAGGTCACTAGACGATCCTTTATAGTAAAGTATCAAATTGAATTGTCTTGAAGTGTACTATAGATTTGATGTAGTTGCATTAGTAGGTTCGATAATGTTCATCGGGGGAGGGGAAACCCAAACGACTCCAACTTTCCAAATAATAATAAAGTGGTGATTAACCTTATTTTACAAGCTGATCCAAGCTCGATTTTTAGCACAAATGAATATACGTGTCAAGGATGTTATCGTGTTAACAAAACATTTCTTTAATTGAAACAAACCTTTTGGGATTTTAGTCCTATTATATTTTATGCTTGTGCTAATAAAAAAGAAAATCTATTTACCGCTTAAGATCCCTTTAGATTTCTAAACGACATTCAAAGGAAGAAATAAACAGTTTTCCAATTTTATTCCTAACAAAATTAAAATTTGAATGAATAAGTATCGTGTCTTTGTTACTGCATATGGATAACTAGATTTAACGACCAATTAAGCATTTGTTTTCCCTATAAGCAGCAGCAGTTTGTAAAATTTGCGTACATGAATTACAATTGGTGAAAACTTGTATTCCCAGGTTGTTTGAAACAGATATCAACACCTGAACCCTCTACATAGGCAAGTCAAGATCGATAGTACAAATTTGTTGACTTTAACATTTATTACGCAAAAAGATGAAGGATGATTTCATATCAAGCTTTACATATGTGTTATCGTTAAGAAAATCAAGTAAAATAAAAATGAAACTAGATGTGTCGGAACAACACGAATGGCCCCGCTTGCAAAAAAAGCTTGAAGCCATTTTAGAAATGGAAATTTGAGAATGAAAGTCCATATAACTGTTATTTTCGAAAAAAAAAATCAAAGTCAAAAGCCTGCAATTTCAGCAAAATTCAACGGAGCGGAACCAAACGTAAACTCTATTTGTAACTCATCATGGTAAACTCACAAATTAAAAATCAGCTCAATATGTGAAGGCATTTAGAAAAAAAGTCCATATAACTGCTATTTTCACAAAATTTTCAAAGTCCAAAGCCTGTAATTTCATCAAAAAACAATGGTGCGGAATCAAACGTTAATTTTATCTGTTGCAGTAACTCATCATAGTAGACTCGCATACCAAAAATCAGCTCAATATGTGAAGGCGTTTAGAAAAAAAGTCCGTATGACTGTTATTTTCACAAAACTTTCAGTCCAAACCCCGTGAGTTCGGCAAAAATCAGCGGAGCGGAACCAAACGTAAACATGATCTGTAACTCATCATAGTACTCAAGACTCACATACTAAAAATCAGCTCAATATGTGAAGGCGTTTAGAAAAAAGTTCGTATAACTGTTTGTTGCGGAATGACGGATAAGGATAAAACTATGGCCCCGACAACTTTGTTGAGGGGACATAAAAGACGGCTTGCTTTCAACATTTTACCAACATACAATGCGATCTGTTATTTGAGATTGCTTTCCTTCCTAAATTTGTTTTGTATGAAAGTCAAAACATGACAACTAGTATAATGCTAGTTACAAGGAATGAAAAGGTATTATATGTTATTTCATGTAACAATATGTGAATACAAATTCAACACTGAATAAATAATAAAACAATTCCACAATAAACGATGAAGTACAGACAAATAGACCAGCGTCAGGCTACAAAAATGTTGGTAGTAAATAAACTGTAAGCAATACAAACCCCATGAAAACAAACGGGGATGTACTCAAGTGCTGAGGAAGTGTAAATAGTTTTAAGCTCTACTGCGTAACAAACAAGACAATAGACAACCTTACTAATGACGCAAACGAGTCCCGTTACAATCTACGAATAAACCCCATTGATACTGAAATGATAGCAATTCCGAGTTCATTAATAGCTAGATTGATCGATGTTTAACGCCACTTTTAACACCGTTGGCTATTTCGTGGCGACCAATGTGTACTGATGGAGAAAGCCGGAGAGAACCACCGATCTACGACAAGAAAACTGACCATCCTAGTCAATTAAAATTGAGTCGAATGCACCTGCCACGTGTGGGACTTGAACTCACAACCTCAGTGTTAACCGGCTAGTGATACAGTAGTTGAACTACTTAGACCACGCGGCCACTGAGGCCCTACTATTAGCTAGAAAACTGACACTCGCTGTGTTACTCCTAATAATATATGATGATGATTTACAAACGTCGATAAGGCATCTCTGTTTATGAAAAATCACAATGCTTTGATAATTCATATTAATTTTGTTGGTGTTATGAGCGAAGGAAAGACGGGATTGTGTTTTTGACAAATAAAACATGCAAACATATGAGAGAAGTAATTTTGTTTAAAGTGATTATTGCACGTTTACCAATAAAAACTGTAAAATGTTACTAAATTAAATTTAATTTATTAGGAAAATACTTCGAAAAGCAACAGCAAATTAATAAAAAGACGTCGTAATACTTCAAAGCTTATGAACAGAATGTTTTAATGGTAAATTTTGAGACAGATCGTATATGTTCTTCTACAATCATGTCCTTCATTTCTCTCTCCTTTTTACGCAGTATACATACGACTTAACATCGGATTTAAATTGTTATAATCAACGCAAATATTTCCCTAAATGGACCAGGAAATGTTTATTCTTTAACATCTCTATGGTTAAAAAATAAATAAAAAATGCAACTATAAAAAATTGTAAAATAGTTAAATGCACGTTTGATTGTATACTAGCAATAATGTTAAAGTATTTCGTGTGCTATCTATGTAACTATGTTAAATTCGAAATAAAACGGTTGTACATTAACCTACATCAATTAAAAGTTTTGCCATTTTGATGACTACTTACGAGTTTGTTTACCATTAGTTTAAATTGTGGTATAAAAACATTAGATACAGATATATCTATGGATGTGTTTCATTTGTCGGAGTCATAGCCCCTGTCTTACCTCCCTTGTTTATCACATCACTGGACGTGACTCATCAACATATGTGAACTTGTCACGAAAAACAACGCAGGCCACTAGTAAAGCAGAAGCAGTGGAAACCTTCCAGAACACTTAATTTCATAACCTTTTCTTTTTTGTTTTGTTTTTTTTTTTTTTTTGGCTACTCGATTTTAGGCTTTCCTTGTAGTGTTTTGTGAACTGTTGTCTGATTTTTTGTTTGTTTTTTTTACCGTGTTTTTGTCTGTCCTCTGAACTTCATATTTTATATTGTTCCTTTTATATCTTTCACAATTGTTTTCGACTTGCATTTAATTTAAAGTGTTTGTGAATTTCATGTGGGTCAGTATCGTTAAATTTAATAATATGTTAACGAAGGCCATTCGTGTTCTCCAGAATTTCAGAGGAAGACATTTTGTTATTTCAATAGGTGGAACAAATTAAAGGTAAATAGAATAGCTCGTAGTCAAAATTGGGTAGAACGTTTTTGCGGAATTACAAACTATGAAACTGCTGTCTTGCTATATAACGATATATAAAGTGGTTAAATGTCGCACCGAACACTTATCAGAGCGTAAATGACAAAATTTTAATACATTTTATGCCTTTAGACATCTTGATTTGCGAATTTATATATTTAAAAAATAATTAAACCATGAGCTTTGGCTTTTTGGAATAACTTTTTACGAATGCCTTACATACGTTACTAAAAAAATCAATTCATACCATTTTGCAATTAAATATTTGAAATCCAATGAAAGAGGCTTACAATTCTATTTGTAAAGAGAAAGCTGCAAAAGTCCCTTGGTGATGTCAATATTCTAACTTCTGTAAGGTACGATAAATTCATTCAAATATAAATAATTACCTTAAAAATCAACCTAACCATGAAATTTAATACGGAACATGCCAAGAGGAGGATTACTGAAAACACGAATCTCCTTTTTACTGACGCAGACAGTAATAATTTCGGTTTGTGACCTATTTTAAAAGGACGCTTTACTATGGTAACGGCATGCATAATGTCACAAATCTTTACAGTGATTGGACGAAATTACGGAATTGAACAAAAACCAACAAAAAAAGATATATGCTACAATAAAAGGAAAACATTACGGACATAAAATCAACCTTAAAAATGAAATTATCCAGATAAATAGAAATACATTCAGGTAAAGAAGGTGTCATTATCACCAATGTCAAAATGTTTGGATTTTGTAGGCTTAGCCTTTAATACATAAGTAGGTAAATATCACTGACAGGTTCACTAGATCTACCGGGTCAATTAGGCTGATAATAGCTCGAGTGCTATATTAACGATTTTGTGTACTTACAAGTGCAGTCTAAAACTTCCAAGGCGTAATAATAATCTCAACGAGTACAAAATATTATACTTGAAATAAAGAATGTCAAAATAAATATATCGCAAATTTAATTTCTTGTCAAAAGCTACTTATATAGATAATCTCCCTTTGGCGTCCGTCCGTCCCGGATATACACACCGAAATAGGTTGCATCTCTAATTGTTAAAGTTGTGATTGACATATAGTCAAATTGTGTGCAATTTTTCTAAATATGATAAAGATTCATGGGTGGATTTAAACTCTATGCTCACATCTGAATGCGTCAGATATGTTTTTTCAAAGATAATACATGTACTTGTTAGACCATGTTTCGGTTTTTTATTTGTTTTGTAAGACAGCCAAGAGAAAATGGAAACCCTCATCTACACCTGGTATACAGTTTGTTTTGTTTTCTTACATTAAAACCATTCTTAATCACTAATTTAATGAAGACTAGTTATCTACACATCCGTACATACTTTTTTTATAATACTTTGAATAAAAAAATATAGAATATCATACAAAAGTAAGCAAATTTTAAATTCCCTCAAAACCATTATTTCTTGGATTTTATAAGATTTTCTGTAAACAAATTATTATATAATATATTGTATGTCTTGTAACCTTTTTCTGTATTAGATTCCATAATGTATATTCTACAATAAGGAATTTCTTCACGTAGTGATTTTTGTCGTGTCAGAAAATTTGATTTAATTCAGCAAAATTATTATAGGATTGGAGACGGGGAAAGAATTAACGAATCTCGACCTATGTATTATTAAATTGTTTCCGTTGATGATGCAATTACATTTAATGCATTTGTATTTTTAACTTTCTACACAGCATCTTAATCGGAAGTAATACGAAATAAACTGCAATCCGAGAAGTACATTTACTGTCACAGACTGACCCAATAAAGTACTAGTTTATAAAATAACAATAGTGCAGGGGCCTCGGTGGCCGAGTGGTTTAAGTAGTTACTACTGTAATCACTAGCCAGTCAACACTGAGGTTGTGAGTTCGAACCCCGCTCGTGCGGGTGCACTCGACTCCAATCTTAATCGACTAGGATTGTCAGTATTCCTATCGAAGGTCGGTGGTTTCTCCGGGCACTCCGTCTTCCTCCACCAATAAAAACTGGCCGCCACGAAATAGCCCAAAAGCGGTGTTTAAAAGTGGCGTTAAAACACCAAAAATCAAATCAAAAATCAATTATACCGCACATATTTCCAGTCTAAAAGCTTTCATGGATAATTTGGTATTGTAGGTGCATCAAACCGCATTGAAACACAATTATTTAAAAAAAAATTTACTAAGTTACGCCTCAGTATAAAGAAGGATTGTTATAGAGCAATTACACGGGTGTCATTCGGTTTATCGAGAGAAATGACCGTGAAAGAATACCTAACGGTGGTCAAGCATTGCGACTGGATCGTGAAAGATCTGGCATCGGATCGTGAATGTTATTAAATGTAAATTCTACTTCAAAATCTGTGAAAAAATTGCTGAATTTTTAAAACGCGGGACAAATCCGAAAAAAAAAATATGTCTGTCAAAATAATTCAACTTTCTCAACAATACTGTTCGATAACATAAAGAAAATATGCAGTACTTTATGAGAAAACACAAAAGGTGCAATACATGTCTGTAGGATTCATTAAAAAAACACGCTTTTTGTACCTATAATGGTCACATTCCAATATATCATGATATATTTGAAACTTAATCTTTGGTGTGTCCGATAGTACAGTAAAATAAAAGTATTCTTTTCCCTTGAAACCGTTCATTTGTTTATGAAAACCTTGAATTTTGTTGTTTTTTTCATCAAACTTGATCGTGAAAGATCAGGCAACGTATTATTTTGATCGTGAAAGAAAAAGCGTGACCAGACTTAATAATCAGAAAACAATATTTCTTTTACCAATTGATATACTTGCAACTGGTTGAAGCGTGTAACTATTTTGATAAGAACGAACATTAAAGCTTTCATTTTTTATTTATTTTTTTAATTCAACACTTTGCCTCGAAATAAGTAAAAACGTGTCTAGATAAGTTGATTTCCATAATAGAAGGACCTCAACGAGCGTAAATTGTCGAAAAGTAAAGGTATAAATGTATCTTTAAATGCACCCGCTTTGTAAAGGTTGTTTCTTTCAGTTATGTGGAGTGTCGTTCGTGCATACATAGTATGACAATATTGACAAATTGAAATTTATTGTTATTTCGTGGCTGCGCTGACACAAACTAAAAAGGTACAAAGATAACGTTATTTCTAATTTAAAAGTGTTTGTTCAGTCTTTTCACAATAGCTATACGACTGGGATGACCAGCTTGAACTGTAATTTAACCGAATAAGTTCTATTCTCAATCGTTACAACTTTTACTGAATCTGCATTGCGACTGTCATTCAAGTGAGAGGTTTAGCGCTATAAAACCAGATTCAATCACCATTTTCTACATAAGAAAATGCCTGTACCAAGTCAGGAATATGACAGTTGTTGTCCATTCGTTTGATGTGTTTGTGCTTTTGATTTTGCCATTTGATTAAGGACTTTCCGTTTTGAATTTTCCTCGGAGTTCAGTATTTTTGTGATTTAACTTTTTTTTTTTAGTATGTCTAGCGATATTATACCTTTTTCAGTTCGCGTGTGAAAAATTAGCTCTGAGAATCGGTCTAGTACAATTCAGGCAGACATATCTACTTACCGCCACTATTTAGACAATAATATGGGTATTGGCACTCATACCACAGTAGTGAAGAAATGACAATTCTGCCTCAAAACATTTTCCATGCAGAAATCCTGCATAAGACCTCAAATTTGGGGCCTCAGGATGCAAACGGATCTTGAGCGAGTCAGGGATGCTGAAAAGTGCTGGGAGCCTCATCGGTAGGGCATCTGGGGCGACCCACCAAAAAATAGATTAAAAAAAATTAGAAATCCAATAAATCATGAATTCCGAATCTTCTCAAGAGATGGGTCAGCAAATCCGATTGCTAGGCCCCGGGCGGAAGAGAACGACGAGGAGGTGAGAAAGAGGCACAGGCTCAAAGGGAGGCCAGACGCGAGCCGATTCTGAGGTGGCGCGACCTGTCTTGGGAAATATTCCAAGTGATGGGGGTCAAGGAGACGAAAAGCCAGTATGGGGATGGTATGATTCTGACGCTGGAGAGGAAAGGGGTAGAAACCAAGGTCTGGGCGTGCAGCAGGATGGTCCGGGAAATGCAGCGGATACCTCGGAAAAAGTGGCACCTGCTCAAGATTGATAATTATGGGATGAAGAAGTCAAAGAAGAGTGGGCACGACTACTTCGACTTTGAGGTGGTGATTTGAGGGGGCGTGGGAGAAACCTTTTCTGATGGGGGGAAACCCATCGGAAAAAGATATTTTGAGGGTTGATATCAGCGAGGGCCTTGGGAATGATTGGCTAGATCTTCGCTGAAAGGGGGCGAGGGCTGGCGTAGACGATCCTTTCCATCATAATAATTCTTCAGGCAGACGGCGGGGGCACCATCCTCACCCGGGAGCTGGGATTGATAGGATCTTGCCAAGCGGAGAGTTTCGCGGTGCTTCTTCTTCTTCTTGACGATTCGCTTGGCAATCAGCGAGAGCACCAGGATGGTCGTAGCACTCAGGCAAGCGAGGGATCCAAGGGGGAGGGATGCCACGGCACCGACCCCGGTCAAAGCAGATCCCATGGTACCACTGGTAAGCAACAGACTGATAATTGAGGCTGCAGCTAGGGCAATGGAGACCACCTTATTCAGTCGCTTATAGATGCGAAGCATGCGAGCATATTTCTGGACCTCGGACTCCAGGAATTCCTCGAGTATACCATCTGTTTCATCGCCCATTTATTTATAGGAGCATACCGAGCAGGGGGATATTCTTGAATGGGCTATTTGGTCCTAACATCAAGCCAGAGCCATCGACGAATTGCCGACCATGCTTCAAGTAGAGCCCATCACCCTGGACGATTCGTGCGGTCGAAGGTTTCAGGTAGAGACCGCCCCCACTAGGCTTCATGGTGCAGACACACCCACCACGCTTCAAGTATAATCCCGAACCGACGGCTTTGGATACGGCCGCACTTCCCAGACCACTCAAGGCGCCAATGCCTAGGGCAGGCAGAACGGTCTTAGCTACCAAGGGTAGGGCTCTCATGGCCAACCCGGCCAGCATGGGTAAGAAGCCTCCCACCTTCTGCATATTCTCCTTCAATTGGGCACTGCTCATCTCCAGATTCATACCACCGGTGCCTTGCTGCAGGAGCTTGGTGATCTTTTGAACCTGTCGGGAGGTGAGCAGCATCTTATGATCGCCTCTCAAATTCGCGTGGGACAAGCGGATGGTGACTGGGCAGCCTTTCTTTGCCGCCCGCTGGAGCTTATCGGCTTGACCTTTCGTTAAGTTCAAACCATATTCTTGATACGTCATTTATTTATACTTCGCGAAGATGAAAGCGGATGGTGAGATGCTCGCCTCTGAGATCGATGGGCGTACCGTTCTGATCGGTGAGATACGTTTCCATGCGATTGATGGTTCGCAAGGTCACGGGCAAATATACTAAATTTTTGGGGGTTTGAAGGATCTTCTCGCCTGGGGCCACGCCGGGAAGAAGCTATAGATGGTGGACTGCTGGGTTCCGTCCACATAGCTTCCGCTGATGATATCGCTATTCACCAAGATGCTATTGATGCTGATGATATTGACGATATGCTCCCTTCTGAGTAGCCATTCGTGGCTCGGTCGAACGTATAGATCTGCCGCTCGAAGCCCAGCACGCTGCTGATGCTATTTGGGACGTCGAAGTCCACCTGATAGTGGTGGGCGAGGGTCAGCGTCGCTCTCAGGGTCGCACGGTTGGCGTCGAGGATGATCTTGGTTTTATGCTTATTGAGCCTCAGCTGCCGCTGAATCTCATCGTTGATATCTTCGATGCCGTAAGAGCCGATGCTCAGCGCGATGGGAAACCAGTTGGCGCCATCGTCGGGAGAGTAGCGGAAGGAATTATTGCCTGCATGGATATTGGGGATCGAGTAGTAAGTCTCCAGATTCACCAATGCCATCTCATAGCTCCTTCCCTCCTTCAGATGCAGAGGCGGGTTGAAGCGGGTGAGGATTCGGCTTTGGTTACCGGACACTATAAAGGAAAATCCTGCTTGGGGTTGGAATTATCGGCGATCCGTTGAAGCAGAGCTTGGTCCATTTATTTATAGGGCCGGCGGTATCGACAGATTTTGGGTGCCCGAAGGCACTGAAAACCTACCAATGGTGGCGGTCGCCTCTAGAAGACGACGTTCATCTTCTGGCCGTCGGACTCGAAGCGGAGGATCCGGTCGGAGATCACGAGGGCAAAGGCTTCGGTATTGGCGGGCACATTGCGATCGAAATCGGCCCGGATCTGGATATCCACGGTCGACTCCTTCAATCGCTCGGACTGGTGACTCACATCGATGACGAAGAGTGGGTAGAGATCGATGAAGTCGGAGGGATTGATATTGCAGTTGCTGATGAGGCGGTCCATGCTGAAATATTTTTTCCGGAAATCAGCAGCACTCTTATAGACTCTGGCGATCTTATTTTGGGTGAAGCCGGCATTGAAGTCTACGGCAGGGTAGCGGTCTGCATTGAGGGTGACGTAGATATTTCGCAATCGACAGTGATCGAATACGGCCGCATTTTGGGTCTGGTCATTGCTCTTGCCGGTCTGGAAGGCCACGATGATATATCTGGGCTTTTCCCGACCGCTCTTGGCTGCCAGCCGCCAGTTAAATTGGGAGGTTTGAGGGACGGCTATGGAGTCGCACTGTCGCATCCGGAAGCCGCAGTCGATCTTACCCTTGCTCTGGATGGTCTTATAAAGCCGCATTTTCTCCTGGTCGGATGGATTGACGTGGGGGACGAACCAGGAGATCTTACTCAGGATGATTTCCGCCACGTCGTTGACGGCGGCGGCCCTCAGCACGGCATTGGCATCCGAATCGCGCACGAGGGAAAGCTCGTGCTTGAAGCCGTAGACGATCTTGCCATAGTCGTCCGCAAAGCCGAAGATATGCTTCAAGGAATGGCGAAGGAAAATGACCCTTATTGGCGGGCTTGGTGATGATATAGCCGTGGCGAGCTGAGAAGCCGGTATTATCTGCATGGGCAGCGGCGGAGGAATCCTTATACCATAGCTGGTTGAGACCTTGGGATTAGGAGAAATCGTCGGGTAGGTCAGCATTCCCAGCATGGTGGTGGCGATCCCGGATCGTTGATATGCTCGATCTGCTGGCCGGAGAGTCGGTAGCTGATCGTTCGAAAAGATACATGATACCGTTATGGACGAGCGAGACCAGATCTCCATCGTCATAGGCGGTACCATCATTCTTCTGGAGCCGTCCTTCGACCAAGAGATAGCTCTCGGCGGGGTGGAGGAAGAGATCCTGGGTTTCGATATTGATACGTATTTCCGCACCGGCATTATTCAGTTGGGCCCCAGCTTGAGGCTCGTATTCGTGAACCTCATATTCCTGAAGACTTTCATCGAAGGTCAATCCTTCGGTGATGGTGAGAATTTCTGACATCATATATTTATTTATAGCGCCGGACGAAGTCGTGGATGGTGGCGATGCCGCCGCCTGAGATGAGGTTATTCAGTCTGGCTTGCTGCTGGGAGGTCTTCGCAGGAATGCTGGGATTGCTAGGTTGATTGGGCTTGCGGGGCTTCCGGACCTTGCGGGTCACCTTATCCACGACGTGGTCCACGGCTTTGGAGGCTCCCTTTTCGACCCCTTTCAGGGCTGCATTGGTAGCGGCGCTCATGGCCTTGCTGCCCAGCGTCTTCGCGGCAGAGGAGGTGAATATGCGCCCGGCTAAATTGGCGACCGCATCGAATAGTCCCCGCCCGCCGACCGCATATTTGCGGCGATAACCACGTTTCATCACTAATGGCATCGTATTTTATTTATAGGAGACTACGATGCAGCTGCCTATATTTCTGGTCGTCGATATGACCAAATTTCCTCAAGGCATCGAGGATGGCCACGATCTCGTTGTGCACCCCATTATTTCCAGCCCTATAGGCGGCAGCGCAAAGCTCCAGACGATCCATCAGCGAATCGAAGTCTTTCGGCAGGAATACCGTCTGCAGCCCAGAACCATACTTATCTTGCTGGTAGATGCCGAGACGATCTCTTTCCATTTATAGCTTCGGCTGGATTTTGGGGTCCGCGAGAGGACGGAATTTCCCTGATACATGGCTCCCGAGGCTCGTAGGATATCGCCGTAGGTCATCAGGTCTTCGGGATCGAAAGATTCGGGGCGCTTCTTAACCATGAGCTCCCAAAGGCCGGGGTACCCTTATGGCGCACGCCATCGACGAAGATATCATCCCCATCGAAGGAGACGGGCGAATTTCCGATCATGAAGACGTCGTCCTCCACCCTCAATCCAAAGGTATGGTCGGCGTGAGGAGTCATGCTGAGCTTAAGATACTGAGTCGCCCGCGGGCCGAGGTGGGTGCCATGGGGCGGTTCGATGGGTAGTGGATCGGCAAATTCGGCAGGAGGGGGAAGGGCTGGCACTGGAGTGGGTAGCGCAATCGGGATATCTTCGATCGTTTTGGTGATTTTCGAGGCAGCCTCCTTTGGGCTTCCACCACGGGCTTGAATATCTTGAGAGGTCTCGATCGAGCCCCATTTTTCTAGGCGATGCTGCATATTGCTAGCCTGGATACTACGCTTGGTTTCCTGGAATTCCCTAGCGAGCGCCTCACGCTGCTTGGGGTCGGTGATCTTGATGAAGGTCATTTATTTATAGCATCGAACGCTTTCGAACGCCCTAAGCGTTGGAAAGCGTTTGAGCGAACGCCCTGAAGCGTTTGGGCGAACGCCCTTAGCGTTTGAATATCGTCTGCCAGCGTGGAGGAAGATGATAAGGGTCGATCGATAGGTTTGAGTGCCTTTGCATTTATCTCGACCTGGCTGGCATCTAAACGTACATCGAGGGCCTCGCTGCGTCTCGACCGAGCATCGCGGTCCGGTGGATTTGGCGTAGGATTTCAACCCGGTATAGCGACCGGCGTCCAATGCGTCGAAATCTCCTTCACCTCTATGGATGGGGCGGATGAGCTGGAGTCCGCACTTATTGCAGAAGCCATCCGCAAGGGTATGACGGCAGGGCACTTGCACTCCGAATTCACCCAGATGCTGGCGGATGCAGGGCGGCACATATCGCCGAGAAGCTTGCACTCGCACTCCTCCCCGTACCGGCCAAAATAGTGATCCGCAGAGCACCCTCGCACCTATCTAGCCATTGGGGAGGCTTTAGGTGGTATCCCTTACCTCGGCGATGGATGGAGATCGACCTATCTCCAGCTCGATCTGATTCATCAAGAATGCGTAATTCATCATTTTATCTTAGACTCGATAAAATCTTCTAATTTGCATCGATATTTTCCAGCCGCCTTGGGGCTCGTGAGATCGATGGTCACGAATCCGTAGGGCTCGGCCCAGGATCGGTCGCAGAGGGCATCGAACTGGGTGGAGGTGAGGTCGCTGCAGTGATCCCGGCGGATATGATCGCGATTCTTGGCATCCTGCTCGAAGAGGCAGATGAAGTTGGCATTCTCCCGGATCGATTGCCGCGGCAGCTTGAAGTAGTTTTGGCAGAGGTAGAAGCAATCCACGTTATTATGGCGGCCGCGCACGTAGTAGTCTTCGCACTTGCTCTGCTTGCTCAGCATCAAGTCGTCGAAGACCATGAGATTCTTGCGGGCGGGGTCGAGGTCTCGAGGATCCGGCACCTCGTCGCCCTGCTCAAAGAAGGCCTCGATCCCACTGGGGCGGGCTGGCGGCTTCAGGATATCCACCGCGTCGATCAGAGAGTGGGGATAGCGATCCTTGATGGAGAGAAGGTCGCGGATATCGTCTTTCGAAAATCCTTTCCCCAGCGCCTGCCGCAGCAGCTGATAGATGGGCTGATGGAGCGATTTTCCGAAGACGTAGAGTCGATCGTAATCGAGCCATCCATCGCGCAGGAGGAGATTATTCAGCAGCGTCGTCTTGCCGCAGTCCGACTTCCCGATGATCAGGCCTCTGATCGACCGCTGCGGGAGGAGGAAGTGATTGCGTCGGGCTGCAGCCGTCTCATTATAGGAGATATCTTCGACGTCCATTTTATATAGATAAAGAATGATTTTCTGCCTGAAGTGCAAGCGACCGACCGAGACGGAAAGTCGCTATGAGACCACCACCAGCAATGGGAGGCGGCGAATGGGCGGGATATGCGCCGTCTGCGGGACCAGGAAGTCTCAATTTCTCCGAGGAGCGAGGGTGCGGGGCTCATAAATAAGATGATCAATCGGCTGCCGGTGGAGATGCATCTGCCCAGGCATAATTTCACCGGGCCGGGCACCCAGCTCCATAAGCGTCTAAATGCAGATGGCACCCCAAGGCTTGGTCGAAGCCCATCAATCGGTGGATCAGGCCGCCTATCGCCACGATCTCTGCTACGCCAAGCATAAGGATACTGCCGCACGCAATTCTATCTGCGATAAGGCCATGCTAGCCTCACTGGACACCATTCCCAATCCCACCGTCCGCGAGCGCATGGACCGCAGCATCGTCAAGCCCATCATCGGCACCAAGGCTCGATTTGGGCTGGGGTAAAAAATTCGTTGGTCGGATGAGCTAGCCGAAGAGCTGCATAAGCCAATCCGACACAAATTCCAGAAGCGTCGCGTGGTGGTGGGTGGCGTGGACGAGACTTGGGCAGCCGATCTCGTCGATATGAGCGCCTTCTCCCGCGATAATCGAGGCTTCAAATTCCTCTTGAGCATTATCGATATCTTCTCCAAGTACGGCTGGCTGGTGCCGCTCAAGGATAAGAAGGGTGCCACGGTGCGAGATGCCTTCCGGACCGTCTTCAAGGATCGTACGCCCGAGAAGTTATGGACCGATAAGGGCACGGAATTTTATAATCGGGAGGTGAAGGAGCTGCTCCAGAAGCACGGCGTCGAGATTTACTCCACGGAGAATGAGGAGAAATCGAGCGTGGTGGAGCGCTGGAATCGTACCATGAAGGAGAAGATGTTCAAGTACTTTTCAGCCAATTCCACGCGCGCCTACCTTCCGTCTTGGATGATCTCGTGCGCCAGTATAATACCACCAAGCATCGATCCATCAAGATGACGCCCACCGCCGCCAGCCAGAAGGAGAATGAGGCCAAGGTATTCTGGAATCTCTATGGGGACCTACCACCCATGCAGCTGCCACGATTCAAGGTCGGAGATAGGGTTCGGATCACCAAGAAGAAAGGCACCTTCGAGAAGGGCTATACGCCTCGCTGGACGGAGGAAGTCTTCACCATCTCCCAGACCTTGAATACGCAGCCTCCCACCTATCACCTCAAAGACTTCAACGGTGAAGAGATCCAGGGGTCCTTTTACGAGCCTGAGCTTCAGCGCACCGACCAGGATATCTTTCGCATCGAGAAAATCTTGGGCCGACGCATCCGGGGTGGGAAGAAAGAAATCCGCGTCAAGTGGAGAGGTTATCCCGCCACCTTTAATTCCTGGGTCAAGGATTCCGACTGGCAATGATCCCCCAGTAGGCTTTCTCGTCCTCTCAGTCAGGACGGGAAAGATTGCATGCTGCGGTGGGTGATAGCAACCACGGCCGCCGAGGGTAGGGTCGGTCGTGACGAACCCAGAATGGTAGAAAAGATTTTCCGAGGACTTTTGCTCTCGAGAAAATTTCCGTTAAGGTGGGAAAGAGGATGGACATCCGCACCCGTCAGACTCAGAGGTTATCCAAGTAATTTCTTCAAGCTTTTCCCATCCTTTCAATCGAGATGGGGAAAGGTTGTAGGATCAACCATGGTAGGAATTTATCTTCATTTCCAAGGCTTCGATTGCGTCACGGGTCGATTCGACTATGTCTTCGTTCGCGAGGGCGCGCTTGGATCTATCCGTCGTATGATATGATCTCACCTTCTCCTCGAGGACGTCGATCTTACCCTGCATCGCCATGGCTAGGTTTTGCCAGCTCTGGGCATACCATCCTTTGGTCACCGGCTGATCCGCCGCCGCCGGTGCTGGGAGATTCACGATCGAATGACCCCGCATATCTATATCACCAATCATCGCACCTCCGACCATGGGTAGGCACTTAGCCACTTCTTTCTCCATACGGTCCAGCCGCTTCTTCTCAGCCTCCAACGCCTTCGAGGTTACTTCGAGCGCAGCCTCAGATCATCGATATCTTTCATACCATCTTTCAATTGCAGGTTGACCCAGCGCTTCGTCACAGCATCCGACCCCTCCTGAGGCAATCCCAGGCTAGTGATGCGATGATCGTTCATATCGAGATCCTGGATCATCCGCCAGAGCGATACTCTTTTTCTTGCATGTGAACCGAACTTATCCATTTATCTATAGTGAGAAAATCACGTCGTCGATCGATCGCCCTTCCGCAAGCATCTTCAGCACGTAGAGGCAAAAGTGCCCGCATACTACGTCCCCGCGCCTCTGCAGCTCATCGGTGCTATATCGAATCTCCGGTCGCAAATAGTCGATCATCTCGTCGGGCGGAGGCAGGCCGTAGGGGTCGAAGTAAACTTTGAGTCCTCCGAGCTTATGCCAGCACGTCCAGTGCGTGCCGGGGCCATGGAAGTCGTGATTCAGGATGCCGCATTCGATGGGGCGTGGGGTGGGTGGTAGGGCATCGCGCATGAATATTCCTCTGAATCGAGAGATTTTCAGGGCAGATGCAGCCTCCTCGAGCTCTAGGTTCGAGAGGGGCTTGTGGGGGAGGATCAAGTGATGGACGCGTATGCTGCTCATTTATTTAGATTCGGTAGTGGCCGTGCGCGAGGGTGTTTATACCATCGGGTAGGATATGACGCTTATCATCGTTGGATGAGAGGGATTTCTTGCAGGATTCTAGGGTGAGGACCTGGTGGAGCCGACTGCGGATGATATTCATCGAGCGATATTTCTCCTTGCCCGTGTCCAGACATTCCTTATAGTCGGCGAAGGTCAGTTCGGATTCGACCACGCTCTTCTTCACACCTTTAGCCCTCTTGCATTCCTCGCGATCCACTTTGAAGGCATATGCTTTCGGTCGGAGTCCCACGTACTCAGTCATCGGATGGCCACCGCACTCATCCTTGAATTTGCCGATCACTTTCTTATTCACGCCGGTCTGAATCCCGGAGGCATGGTCTGAGGCATAGTTGGACGTATCGAAGCGCTGATGCACGCTCTCCGCCATATCCTTATATACGTCCACCGTCTGGATATCGCAGATCAAGCTATCCGTATCCGTATAGCAGATGCTGAGTCGGTCGCCATACCGAGGCTTCAGATAATCATAGACGAAGTCAGCCATTAGGGTCTTTGATAGATCAAGGATGGAGAACCCTAGGTAGATGGGTTTATCGAAGACCAGTTTGGTGCGATGCAGATGGACGGCGGCCAGATCTTCGCTGAAGACCGTCCTACGCTTGAAGTTTGGCTTGGCCACTAGCTTCCGGGCGATCTTCTCGCTATTGACCAGCCGCACGTCCACCCTATTGCGGATATTCTCCATGGTCTTCCCGAATACCGAGTTGACCATGAGCTTGAAGAAATCCTTCTCGAAGTCGGTGGTGGCTAATGCCCTGCAAGCCGTATTCTTCTCCACGTAAGCCCTCAGCCATGGGCTCTGGGTGAATCGGAGGACGCGATGGACCTTTTAGCTTCAGACCCGGGCAAGATACTTCTTGAGATTCACGTAGTGAACCACGTATTCTCCTTGTCATGGAGGTTGGCCACCAGCTTCCTGACTCCATTGATCACCATGGATTCCGGCGCGAGGATAATCGTTATGACGATCGTGGAGCTCCTTGGGATATTCGAGATCCACTTCCAAGATGAATCCTTGCTCATCCTCTTCGCCGACCGTGCTGAGGTCTGGGACTTCGAGGATCGATCCACTTGAAATCTCCGGTGGTAGGGCCCGACTCATCGCCCACCCGTAGAGATTATTGGCGTCCAGATACATCAGATAGTTGGTCGGCTTGCTCGGATCGAAATCTTGCACGTAGGGATTATTCGCCCGAGCATATCTCTGAGACACCATGGTCAGACCCCCGCGAATCCCCTTCTCGACCATGAGCAGCATATCAGGATCGGTGAGAAGCTCAAGCTTGATATCGCTAACCTTGAGCGCTGCGTCGTAAGCTAACCCTGGCGCTGTGTAGTAGTGCGCAGGATCGAGACCATAGTGCTTCATGCAGATTTCGCGGAAATTCTCGAATACGTCGGTGAGCAAGACCACGTCAGTCTCGAGATAGAGGTCGTGGTAATCGCGCATGGTCTTGCATCCGAAGACCTCCCAGACCTTCTGAGCGTGATCGTGATCTTCCTCGCTGATATGCTCACCGGTGAGCGTGCTGACGAAGGCTTCCTTGGGTGGGAGCTGGGTCTCCTGGAGCCTCTCGAATCTATCCATATAGTCGTAGGGGTAGACGCCTTTGCGTAGTAGCAGGTCTGAGTGGTGGCCCATCTGCCCGGTCGCCGCGATGGGGATGTTGTACCCTTCATCCATCTCCTTGACTGTGAAGGTGATATCAACCCCAACGACTTCCTTCACCTTCTGAGAGCATTCTCGGAGAATCTCGGGTAGTCTGGTGCGCGGGACCCCCTTCTTATGGATCATTAGCCCATCGAATACTAGAGCCCCCACCTCGATCTCTTGCTCGGTCAGGTAGTCGAAGGCAGCCATCAGAGCCTTATTTTCCAGGAGCACATAACGTAATTCACGGTCGTGCCCTCGATATTATAGTCCGTCCCCCTCTTCTCCTTAGATTCGCAGGCAAGCTTGTGCAGATCAGGATTCAGCTTGATCACTTCCTCCATGATCTGCCTCATTCCCCCATAATAGTCCCGGAGCCAGGCTGGTGCATCATGCTTGAGTCTGACGATCTTCCCATTGATGATGGCGAGTAGGTAGGTTTTGGCATCGTCCCGGCTGATTCCCTCGTAGGTCATCAGGTCCGCGATTAGCCTCTCCCGGTCGGTGATATATGCGTCGAGCCCCGTGCACGCGATGCCATTTTCATGGCAATACCAGGAGAGCAGAGTCGGATGCGCATTTTCATATCGATATCAATCATATGATCTGCGCAGAGGGTATGCCGAATTCGGCGGCTGATATTCTGGAGACCGATCTTCTCACCGGTCCAATACCTTCCGAAGCCATTGCGCTGGTAATATCGCATCGGGCATTCGCCCAGGGTATTGGTGCGGGCCAAGTAATCCTGCAAGAGCGTCAGCTGAGCATCCTTATCCATCTTCTCGCCCTTGATATATCGACTCCCCAGCTCGTAGTCTTCCGGGTGCGTCACGATATGCTTCAGTTTTTCCCGGTCGATCACTTCGCGCAAGGTGATGCTTCGCCCATTCTCCGATTCAAAGTGCCCAATCTTGAAGAGCTCCGGATCCATCGGCTTGGCTCCAAATTCCCTGCTCATATTGGTGAAAGCATCGGCCGGCGTGGCTTCTACCAGCTTCTGCAGGCTTGCCCCATGAACTTGAAGCTGTCGATGAATCGCAAGTGCTGGTAGAGCGTCTTCACCTTCCCTTTCTTATCCTTGTACGAGCCGACCGCCACGCTCTTGGTGAATGATATGTAGCGCTCCTCCGTATTGGGAATGCAATCGATCTTGCCTTCAGTAGCCCCAGTGCCTTGATGAAGAGATGGGCATCGTA
The DNA here is from genome assembly GCA_017311375.1 of Mytilus coruscus. Classification (NCBI taxonomy): domain Eukaryota; kingdom Metazoa; phylum Mollusca; class Bivalvia; order Mytilida; family Mytilidae; genus Mytilus; species Mytilus coruscus. The sequence goes on from CM029601.1 coordinate 74,265,084, forward strand.
GCCTGCCAGGTTATGGAAGATGACCGGGATGAATTTCGGTGCCTGATAGTTCAGATTGCACTCATTGTGCGCGGCCCCTCTGAATCTGCCCGTGAAGTGGCAATGGTCCCTCACCCTATCCTCCCCAAGCTCCTGGTCGCAGATGAAGCATTTGGTGGCTTCCGCGAAGGCGATCTTATCTTCCTCCGTCATCACCATGGGCTTCTTGAAATCGTTCTGCTGATAGATCTCGCGGATATCTTTCGTCAGTCGATCCACGAAGATCTGACCCAAGTCCTCCCCTTCCCGCTGCATGGTGTAGATCACCGGCTCCTTGGCGTATACCGTCTCATCGAAGCACTTGATATGGTAGCAGAATCCCGATGGTACGTGCTTCTGGAGGATCTTGGTATGAGGTTTGGACGGCTCGCCCCCTTCTACCTTCTGGATGGTAGTCTTCATCATGCGCTCCAGCAGCTGCACGATCCTATCTACGCCATCCTTCGCCGGTTCAGGCTCGACCTTAGTAGTGAAGCACTCGAAGTCTGCGTAGACGACGAATGGCACCTTCATCGACCGGGTGTGGTTTTGGAAGCTGACGTAGCTTCCTTCGCTCGGCATCTCGATTTTCACCGCCTTCTTCTGACCACAATACTCCATGTGCTGATCCAGTTTTTCTTGCCGGGTGAAGTGGTTCAGGCATCGGCGGCAGAAGTACGCTACCCGTCGTGATCGGTTACCTGAGCCGTCAAGAGCCGCGAGAAGTTCTTCACCCAGCAGTAGTGCCGCGTCTCATCATTAGCTACTAGCATGAGGTCCACGTGCTGCGCCCCGGCATCATCCTCTCGGATATCCTCATAGGGTAGACCCTCCTCCTTCCCCATCGAATCCATAGACGTTGACCTTGATCCCCTCATTTAGCTTCTCAAACCTATCGATTGCTCGGAGTGATACCGGGAAGTCGATGCCATCGAACCTGAGCTCGTCCGTCCACTTTTCGTACTGCTTGACTCGGTTCGTGTTCTTCTGGTCCACCTCCTCGTGATGGAGGGCCGAGAGTATCGCCCATTTGAAGCACTGCTGATCCTCATTTTGCACGTTGACTATTGCCTTCTTGGCAGCGAGCTTCTTGGGAAGTGGGATATATGAGCTTCCCTTGAGGGGCTTGTACTCATTCAGCTGAACCTCCAGCTTCTCGACGCGCCCAAAGGACCATCCGCTCCCCCCAGCCTGGTAAGTTGTCATGCTCTCAATGACCTTATCCTCCATCTGCGCTATCACTTCGTCCAAATCTGCTGACTCGGTGATGACCCTCAAGGTTGACCGGAATTTTGGGTTGGCGTAGATATTCTCACCGGTCGCCGGGCTGATCTTCACCATCTCCACGTGGAGGATTATCACCGCTTTCAGCCCCTTCTTTTCCGCCAGCCCCTCCGAAATCGTGCTTCGGATTTTCCCCCAGCTTAACTTGATGAAAGTCTCCACGTCCTGCTGCGACTTGGGCTTGATAATCACTGTGCCAAATACTCCACCCAAGGCCTCCCGCTTGTCCTCGACCTCGATAAGGTCTGCAGCTTCTTCAATGCTCCGCTTCACCTTCTCGACCAGCTGATCTTTCTTCAGCCTGGAGAAATTGGTGATCCCCCTCCGCCTCGCTATCGCCTTGAGCTGCTTCCTGGTAAATACTTCCCGACGTTTGAATTTCCGGGTGGTCGCCGACTCGATGAGCCGCACCAAGTCGAGCTTATTTTTCTACTATATCCTTCACCCTTCCTCCTTGGCGATTTTCCTAAGTTTCCCCATGGTCTCGGTCACCCTAAATTTCCCCGATCGGCTGATCGGCGTCGTCTTGCCGGGAGGTATGCCTCCAGCAAAGTCCATCTTTCTCCGGTTTGCCCTTGCAAAGCTGCCCTTCTTCCTTTTCAATGGGGTATTGCAGAATTTCCGCATTTCGGGTGATGAAGTTGGTCTGCTATCTTCGCAGACGGAATCTTCGAAGCGATCCATGATAATCTTGGATGGCATGATTTTATTTATACTATTCATTTTTAATTTTTTAAGATGATATGGTGATTTTCCCGATCACCAAGCTTGTGCATAGTGTTATTACTATAGGTTTTCGATCGGTATTTATATTACGTTGTTCCAGTAATTGCTTGCAGAAGGTGGGGAAAATTTGCATATCGCCAAAAATAATTTGCAAAATTTTCCCTGTATACCTTCAGACCCCAACGAAAATTATTGAAAGCTCATCAGAAGCATATTTTAGGAAATTTAGCAGGTTCTTTCTCCTTTCCTTGGTCTCTGACGCGAATAATTTGCAAAACGCTATTTTTTCCCGAAAATCAGGGAGATAATTCACTAAGAATTACGCAAGAAAATAATCTTTTCCGACGAGGTATTTCCCTCGGAAAGACCCTCCACGCCCCAGATACCTTACCTCCCAGCACTTTTCAGCATCCCTGACTCGCTCAAGATCCGTTTGCATCCGAGGCCCCAAATTTGAGGTCTTATGCAGGATTTCTGCATGGAAAATGTTTTGAGGCAGAATTGTCATTTCTTCACTACTTACCACATTTTCTTATATCTATATGCAAAGTTTAAACACAAAAAGCTAACCATCTACCATATCTAATAGAGAAAACAGCATCTTTCATTAGCAATTTGAGATTGAACGATAACCAACCTATTGTGTTGCAGTATTTTCTTAAGTTCTATGTATCTTTATATACAACGTTCCAGATGTGGAATGATTGCCAATGAGATAATTATATATTACAGACTAAAGAATACCAGAGCGCAAGTGCTGAAATGTCTCGTCTGCTTTACTTATGATAGTACATATGTTGAACGTCTGTTATATTAAGGGTTTTACTAGAAATGTAACATACGCTTAAGGTTATCAATGAAAATGAGGTCATCGTCATATATGAAACATGCAGACAGACATGTACACCATACACCAAATACAGTGGCCCTATAGCTAACAGGTATATAAGCATATTTTTAAGACCAACAGCATAAAATAAACATTGCCCAGTGATGCATGATAATGAGGTCAAGGTTAGTTGAAACCTTTCTAGTCGAAAATGTACACCTTACAATCGTTACTTACATCAAATACAGTTACCCTATAATTGCTTGACGAATCCGCGATACGGACTTGACCACATAACTAAACCTTGCTTCATGAAATGAGCCACAGTCGAGATTCACCTGTCTGACGGACATATAGATTATAGGATCACATATACAAAATATGGTTATCCAATAACTCGAGATAAGTGAGTAGTTCACATGACAATAAAATCTTTAACCTGCAATCAGCAAACTCACCGTGTAGAACGCCACATGCGGGGTGGCGCTTTTGAAGCAGAGAAAAACTATCAAAATAAGTTCAAGAATCAACATTTCTTTTTTGAGAATTGTAAGTACCAAATAATGTATTGCACGGAAGGAACCGAAACATAATCTTTTTCCAGCAAGCAGAAACAGACAGCTCTCTCTAGTTTTCCGTGTTGCAGATTTTGCGGAACAGTTATTTTGGGGTCCTATTCGCTGTCCACGTTTAAACTATGTCGATTTCTTGGAAAAATCAGAGATAACAATTTGGATATTAACAACTAAAGTTTCAAGTGCCGGGTGTAAATTGCAGGATAAGAACAATATACGTACATTGGTATAAAAAATTTAAAATTTAATTGTACTCGCTAAGAAACAGGAGAAAAGCTCGGCTAGCCTCGCTTTTCGTCCTGTTTCTAAAGATCGTACAAATGAATTTTATATTTTCCAACAATGTACATATATTGTATGTATACTTTTTTGGGTTCAGCCCGAGTGCATAAATTTCATAAAATAGCACGCATTTTGTTTGGGTATGAGTGTAATTTGCTCATTAAATAAAACTTATGAAGGACTGACAAATAGATGATTCACCTAGTCTGTATGGTATATTTTAAGATAATTAGATCTACCGGCATTGCACGATTATAGCCGTATTCACCAACAAAAGAGACCGGGTCAGTCATGCAAATCTTGTTTTTTTCTATACCAGTAACAAATGTAAATTATCATATAATTGAAGAATGATTTGAACGTCTTCGTAGCATCAGATCTTTCACGATCTTCAAAAAGCGGTACGTGATCTTTCACGATCCGAAATATCAATTTTATGTAAATATATTTCTTTTTACAAAGTTTCTGATTATGCTTACATAAAATAACTTTGAGAACCATTTGATTCATTCATATGGAATGACCTTTTTTGGAGAAAAGTTGTTTAGTCATTCGAATTATGAAAACAATCATGTTTGTTTACATTTTTAATGTAATTGAAATGTCGAGGAGCAATCTGCCTTTTGTAGTTTTGAGTACTTTTAAACCTGGATTTTCTCACATACTGATCATAATGTTGAACCATTTTGACAGACAGTTTTATTTGTTGTAAATTTGTCCGTGTAATTAACTAAACAGGTTATTTACTGATTTTTCATATGTCTTCTCGATTACATTTCCTTCACGATCCTATACAAGAGCTTTCACGATCCAATCGCAATACTTGACCACCGTTAGGTATTCTTTCTCGATAAACCGGATGACACCCGTGAATTATACCAAAAATTAAAACGTGCAGTCAAATAAAATACGAAAAACGATACTTACCCTAAGGATCCTCTGCTCCGAAAACTGTAAGTAGCAACCCTCTATCAAGGAAATCATAATATCAACTGGGAGATATATGCTACATATGCAGGCGTTATTGGAATGTTGCTGTATACAAATAAGAAGTTAGGAATGGGAAATTTGAATTATCACTTTTACCGCAAAGTTTAGTTCTCAACCGACCCTCGTTGTCAATTTCTAGATGTAACTCAATATCCAAGCTGACTTTAATTGTATCTGTCGTAGTTATTTTTTTTTAGATGGGATTGGTGCGATCAACATAATCACCAAAATCGGAACTATATGGTAAAACGACAGTAAGTATATAGGGGAACGTGAAGCTAAAGGGTAATGGTAGCTTCTATCAAAATATCATTACAACTCTCTAGTCGAAACGGTCTAGTTACATCGGATGACCGTGAGGGCATTCCGGTGTATTGCTGTCGCCTAGATTTCCATTACGTAACTTTCGTGTTGGGATTGTAACCGATCTATAAGCATGATAAATACGCGGACATTATCGAGTGCAAAATAACATTCCTTATCGCTTGTAATAAATTCATTTTTTTCAATGGATACTCCTAAAAATATTTTTTTAGAACATAAATTAATAATTTGAATATGTTTTATCGTTAGAAACACACGTACAGAAAAAGGGTGTTAACGCATGCGGAAGAATATCTCAAGAACGTTTGCAACCTCCCATGCAGAGTTATCGATCCTTGCTCTCTCTCTCAAAGACCGATAACTCTGCATGAGAATTAGATCGTTTTGCGGAAAATATGAATGCCTACTCAAATCCAATCTATTAGAAAAATCGAATTATTACAGAAGAGTGTCCACCATGCACTTGCTCTGCACTATTATTAATATAGTAGAATAGAATGATATACAAATGGATGAAAATTACATATACATGTAACTGTAATATACAAATATTAATATAATATATAACAACAAACCAGAGTATACTGATTTGTATAACTACACTATAATAGTTATTACGATGAGGTTGAATTCCCTGTCATTTATTTATCATCCACGCACGAACCTGTCTCAGAAAAAAAATATATATCTGTACGTTAACCTCACTTTCAGGTATAGAGATGTGATTTTTTTCCGAGACAAGTGCTTGTGACCATCCACAAGAACTTGCGGTCATCCCAATTTCAGTACTTCAGTACTTTGATTTTATATATTGTCACTTTCCCAGAAATTAGCAAGACTTATTTTAGCCACAGTTGGATTGGTATTTATTAAGTCATGGGAAATAATCCTGTTGACCTACTATTGAGAACATTAAACAAATCAAGTTAACTAACTGAACATGACTGATAATAGTGCAAGTAAAGCATCTCGGAAATAGTGTTTGAAGATCAAAGTATACTGGATTAAATCTCAATAAAAACAATGTAGTTAAATCAGACAAGTTATTTGCAGTGAAATATGCTGGGTGAAATTTAGAGAAAAAAAGAATTTGCGTCCTACATTTTTTTAGGTTATTTAAAACACAAAGAAGCATTCCTATTAACTCTTATTGAAGCCGGTACAAAACGTATTTCAAAGAGAAAGATTTTTAATCCGCGTAATTACAACACGTAAAAAATTGAAAATGGAAACCTTTATAGTTTAGAACAGAATAAGTTGAAATGCTTACTTTACTTATCTCGAGAATATATTACTCTCTTTTGGTTGTTTGTATTGTCTTTGCACAATGAAAACAGGATTGGAATGTCTAAGTATACTCTTCATGTCTGAATATGTTTGCCTTGTTATGTAATGTGGGCTATTTCTAGCAGTCTATTACAATTGTATTCCTATTGGTCATAAAATTATGTCATAAGTTGGAAACTAATCTTTATTAATCATATTTAATATATAATTGACCTTTTCCAAATTTCTAAAAAGATCCATTCCTTTCCCGAAATTGTACTTTTGTTAATATTTGCTCGGCTAAACTGAATTAGAATCAGATACTTCTTGGTCATTTTTATTGAAATGTTTGTAATTTTACATAATTCGCAATTGTTGTTCACTAATGACTGTCTCGTTTTAAAGTACAGACCGTCATTTTCTCATATAAATCGTTATTTGATGTTCGGTAATGTATTAAATTCATATTTTCTAGAAGCATTTTTTTTTTTTTATTTTCATAAGTTTTAAGACAGACAATTTGGAAAACAGACTTTTATCATATTTAAACTTGAAAATTGTAAAACTACTATAAATATATCAGGTGAGGTTAAAAAGGGTCATATTAACATTATTACAAATGAGAAATTTTAGAGCCTTCAAAATTGCATTAATTGAATACTTTTATAGGCAATGCCATGCAGGTGCGAAACGTCTAGTCTATGTTTGCAGACACCCAAAGAAGTTTCAAGGATTCAAGTTGAAATTAAATTGAATTTCCAATTGATCAGTATAGTATGTCTTTAGAAATTTTTTGAACAACGGTTACTGTTTAAAACAACATGTTAAAATTATAATATTTTTTTTATTTTCTAACCACTGTATTAATTTTCCTAATTCTCATGGCCAGACAAGACGATGACTCTACTTTCACGCTCTGATATTTGCACCGCTGCAGGTCGGATTTGTACTTTTCTTTAAATGCTGGTAATGCCTGTTAACTGGCTGACCAATAACTGAAAATTGATTTTTGATTGTTACCTGTAAGCACCAATGTACACTAAAAAATGTAGCCAGGACGATGACTATGACCGCAAAAAGAAAGAGGTTAGGATGAACAATTTCAAAATTAATGTTTTTGAAAAAAAAAAACGTTACAAAAATAGGAGGAATTGCATAACCTTTTAAATTAACTTGTTTTAATGGTAATTAATTGACGACCGAATGGATTTGATGTACATCACCTAACATATATGAACTGGAGGAAAAGTTAAGCACAAATTAAAAATACAATAGAAATGCAGTTTAATTCCATTTTCTAATTTGAAAACAAGTACAAATGACATTTTTTTTGCACTTGTACAACATCTTAAACACAATAAAACATGGTCAAGGTATATGATTCTGCAAAGAAAGAATACATATTAATATAGAAAAAAATAATTGACTTTCAAATCACTGATTAACATGGTGTTTGAACCTTGAAGCACATACAGTACAAAATTAATTGAATCAAATTCTTCAGGTGCAAAGGGATTAGAATTGTTATAACAAATTAATGATTTAAGAACGTCTTCTGTTTTTCATTTCTTAAAGGTTGATGATAAAATATTAGTAAAAGGTTGATGGCTAGAGAGTATAATCATAATAATAATTATTATCTGTACATGCGTTCCGTATGAATGAAAATATATATTGGATTTACCTCAATGAAACTGCAACCCAGCAACATAAATTTAAAAAAAAAATACATCAAACATTAAATCGCTAACATAGACAGGTGTCTATATAATGTCAACCCGAATCTACAAAAAATAGTTAAGCTATCAAAGATCTTCTAACAACACTAAACTCTTAATAACAAATACAACAGACTCGGATATGACACAAGACAACCAATAACGAGGGTCCTGACTAGGAACTAAGTTATGAAGAAGAATGAATGAAATCTACACTACATCGGTTTTACGGTCACCATCACGAATTGGTTGTCCAATACGATATATCTATTTATCTAGGAATATGATTGGTTAAAAGCATCCGCGTGGAGACCGTGAATATTTCATATTAGTTAAGTAGGCGGGGTTTATTTCAATACACGGTTAGTAGTGGTGTTACGTCCCTTTATAAAAACAACACGGTATTGAGGAAAAATCAGAAAGGTTTCAACAGACGAAGAAATTGATAATTAACGATAGAAATAAATTCATAAAACACATTTGAAGCTAACAAGTTGTTATTGTTGGCCTTTGTTTTTGTATAGACCAATGGAAGTAGGTTCTTAATACTAAGTATTGAAGACTTAATCACGTTGATGGGCCACTAGTCTAAATACCACATATTAAGATACTCAGTAAGATAAATTCGTTACACAGTGTGCTAGTGACCTAATACGATATAAATGAGGTCAGTAAATTCCATATGGGGTTTCGCTCTCACCCCATATGGAATTTACTGACCCCATATATATTCTTAGTCACCAAACGGTATTTATCCATCACCTGACTGTTACATATCAATCACATCACTTTATGAATCATCGAAGCCTTCAGCACTCTAGCCATCGGTCTTATCAGATAGGCCACGAAACAACACTAGTTAAAGCACTGATTTGAAAAACCGAAATATGAGTAGTAAAATATTCAATGGATGCAGATATAAAATAGAATTCATTAGGTTTCTTCTGTAATCAAGCCCAATCATTGTTATAGTAATAGCACATTATTGACGTTTGTATCTTCACTGAAGACATTTTATGGTCATCAAAGCGACTAAGTTTACCATTACACTGGAAAATATATATCACAATTTTCCGAAACATACGTTTTTTGTAGCTTTATCACACCTGCTTTGAATCATAAACCGATTTTGCAAATTGTTGGTCATAAAAACTGGTTCATATATAAACGGTTGATGCATACAGAGCTGTTTAAAACCCTTTCAAAGAACTTTTCCTGTGTTTTTATGGAATAATGTAAACTGTTCAGTTATTTTGGTTTTGATATCTCTTTTTTGACAGAGTATACCAATCAACATGTCTTTGCAATGCGTGCTTTGCCTTTTTAACGCATGTTTTGGTCTCTGTCCTTACCTTGTTTGACATTTTTATCTTCTTTTTTGTAATTGGTTTGGTGTTCCTCTAGTTTGTATTGCCGCCATCATTTGCTATTTTTTACTAGTTAAGCATTTTCAAAGGTCATTTTATTTCTTATAAATCTTTGATATTTTGAATATTTAGTATATTGTGTTTTCACTTTAATATGACCAGCTATTGGTTCATTAAAATAATTGTTATATATATGTCGTGAGCAGGGTGATTAAAAAATATGCTTTTCGAAGTAGTTTTCTTAATGCTGTTACAAGGCTTTTATATCAATTGTATTTTTACTTTTGATCTTAGTCAGGAAACAATGTATTATTTCAATGTTTCTATATTTGTTCATCAACACTGCACAAATCTATAACATTTTAATCCCTCAGCTTTCGTGATAAATATATACAGTTAGTGGCAGAAAATAGCTTATTCAGTGGTAAATCTAGTGACAAAATATTACCTCCCCTATAAACACTGAAAACTAGATCTTCTCAATGTTTGTCCAGTTTTAGCAAGAACGCTATCAATTATGAATTCACGGGGAAACAATCTGGTAAATAGTAAAAATAGAAATAAGTTGAAATAAAAACAAAACTTCGATTAATTGTTATTATTTCCCTTCTTAAATAGCAAACGACGAGTACTGCAGGCTATAGGAGCTTGATGTAAAATTGGTTTAAAATGTTGCTATGCGAATGAATTCCTGGAGTACCAACTTCAATTTATTTTTCTACTGGCTGTATATCGCTCTGTAACATGCTAATTATTCGTATATATATGCAGCTAGATCAGAGAAAGTCAGGTAAAAAAATCCAAAGGAATCGATTGGTATGCAGCAAAGATTAAAACTTTTATAAATTAAGTTACCAAGCAAATTCAAACGGACCTTATCCCCATCTAAATAATGAATGTGAATAGATCGAGAAGACTGCAAATACATGTACTAAAATCGAGAAGACCTTTTCTTAAAATTGTACAAAATATAGTAGAAAGATACCTAATTTATAAGAATAGTTATCTTTAATTATTTAACCTGCACGGACAGACTTTTAAATTGTTATATTCACGAAAAAGACAATATTTGAATTTCTATATTGAATGTACATGTGACAAGAGTAGACCGGTGAACTCGAAATCTTAGATGTGAAAAATAAGTATATTTTGGGAAATTGTATAACATGGTAAGGACTTTGTGGAACACTCCGAAAATTCGTGACCCGAAAGATCTTTAGATTTTGAATGTGATTTTTTCCATTTTTTTTTTTTTAATCAATATGCAGCAAAGATTAACATTTTATAGATTTCAGTTTCCCAAACTTCTAATGCAATTATCTCGATAAATAATGAACATAAAACATTGTGTATGTGCATGTATATTTCTAATAACACAGTTTAACAAACAGTTCTTTAAAATGTACAATTATTATTATATTATTTAGAAATAACTTTTGACCAATATCGTCACCTGCAATGTTTTATTATTGACATTCTCGACTCGTATCATAAGAAGAGTGAATTTTCTTTGGTTTTCGTTCACTAGATTTCCCACTGTAATCTGTAAAAAAAAAAAGAGGCAATATACATATATATATACATTGGACCAAAAGATATTCATAATTCCTCTGATTAAAACAATATTATAGATTTCATGATGTTAGATTAAAAACTTATAAAATTGTATGCACTTACTGGGCCAAATTTTATTAGTTTTACTAAATCCATTAACACCTCTTCGAAATTACGGGACGCTATCATGACTGGTTGGATCGCTAAGGAATATTGGCCACAGTTGTTGACGAATATGTTCCATACTAGAGCCTTAGCCACAAACCCATCATTTATCATGTTGTACTTTTCATGGGAAACACGAGATGCCATAAGCCGTTCAAAAAATGTTCATACACTTCTGCAACACCCACGGTCATTGCATGATCTTTTAAGTTCGGGTTTCTTATCTCATTTTTTCTGTGCTTTATTCAGTTTTATTTTACAATATAAAAATAAGTTGATGTGGTATAATTGCCAGTGAGACAACTATCCACTAGAGACTGAAAGAACGAGAGTGTAAACAACTATAGGTCACCGTACGGCCTGGCCTCATCAGTGAGCGCTCAACCTCCCTAACATGGGACAGCGGTGAAACAGCACAACATAAGAAAAAGAAACTATAGAAATCATTAGTGTTTATTCGTGAGATCGTCAGGAAGCACAAAAATACTTAAAAGAAGACAAAAGACACAAAGTTCCGATCTAAGTGTACTCGCAAGTTCAAAGCTATGTCTATCTAATAAATAAACCAGGTTCACTCGGATTTAAATATTATTAAGTAGACATTCAACGGATTGAGTTTAAAGACGGCATAAACAGTTTGAAAAAGCATGACCTTATGCAATGCCAAAATATAAGTATCGACAGGATTTAGGATATTAAGTGTTCGTCAATTTATAGCAATATTCGTACTTAGTTGTTTTAATTTATTCAATGACAATGTTCAAAGATCATACTAAAGTGATAATGGGATAAAACTTATAAATGTAGATCACTAGTTTTGCTTAAAATATGTAATATACATATATACATGTATACAAGTCTAAATTGAAAACAACGTTCAAACCTATGATTGCGTTGGATAAAAACCGCAATTTTTATACGTGTGCATGCAAAACAAATTTCTTGGTCGAGGGGTCTAAATACAGCACAAACAACATTTTCCAAAAGACCAAAAAGTGAAAAGTATATTTTAACAAAACGCATTTGACTAGCAGGTCGAACAACGGATGTTCTTATACCCTGCTGACTGCCATGGCGATTGCCAAATAAACGGATCACCAGATGTAACAAAATGGATCTTAAATATTAATTTAATACCAAACAGAAAACAATAAACTTGCGGAAAAGATGGTATACCGCAAACATGAGGTGCAAAAATTGGTACACCATATCCAGATTTCGACAATTAATGTCTCTTTAGTGATGTTAGGAATCGAAACGGTATTTGGAAGGCCATATAATTTACCTCAATTTAGGATAGACTCTTGAATTTTGAAGAGACGAAATAGGATGAACGGATTATATAAACTCGAAGGCAAATATAATACAAGCCCAAACAACAAAATAAAAAGAAGTCTAAATTGAAAACATATATCTATATATATATATATATATATATATATATATATATATATAAGTACCTATATACAGTATACAGTATTATCTTCAGTAGCACGCATTACACAAATGTTTGTGTAATCCATTCAAATCTATCGCTATCTTTACAACATGGATAGCGCACTGCATTTTGAGAAATTAAGATCTTTAACTAAAAAGAAACTTCAAACTGAACATCATATATCAAATTTAAAAAATTACATTCAAAGTAGAACTGTACCAAAAGGTTTAAACATCAAAGTAAGTCCCCAGGCACTGGGACAGAAATCCAAAAGGTTCATGAGCTGTTGGAATGAAATTCTGTTTAACTGTTCAATCCAGCTTCTTCAACTGTTACTTTCTTTTACTACCACAAATTACAAACAAATTGTAAATGAAATATCAGATATCATCAACAGTAGCCACATTTCACGTGACGATTTACCAAGAATACAACACCGTCTCGAAGATACCGAAAAAATTGAACAATCCAGACAGAGAGAAAAACAAAGGAATAAATTTCAAAGAGATAAAGGTCACACTGTTTCTTTAAATCAGCATATTATTGATATCAATACAACAAACCATAAGGCCCCTAGAAAAAGAAAATTTAAAAGACGGAAACAAAAAAAATGAAAGTATTGTTGTAAATTTGTCATCTAAAGAACTGACAAGTGCTGAAGAATCACTTTTAAGTAAAGGTTTAAACTTCTGTCCTACCCCATCAAATGTAAATAACTTTCAGCTAGACGAGAACTTAGACCAATTCGCTAGACGTTTACGCTTGAAAAATTTTTTCTACAATAGGGGCAAGAAGCACCTTGAAGAAGCCGGATTATCAGATTCAGATACTGAGACCAATGAAGAAGTCACGCCCATCTCGAAATTTAGGAAAAAAAGTTCATGAAACCACCAAAACGTAAAAACGAAAACTTGGAGTCATTTATTAACTACTTGAGATCTAATATAAAGTCCTGTATAACAAACAAAAGAAATTATAATTTATCTAAGTCAGAAAGCATCGCTTTGAAATCGTTAAAAGAACAAGAGGATATTGTAATAAAACCTGCTGCTGTGGTTGTCATGAATAAAACAGATTACATAGCAGAGATAAATCGTCAACTGTCAAACTGCAATTTTTACAAGCAATTAACCACAGATCCAACAAAAACTACCATTTGAAAGATCAACACCATCCTTCAAGAGATGTACGACCAAAAGCACATCGATAATGACACCTTTTACTATCTTCGACCTCTTGAGAACGAAGCAAAGGCTGGAAGATTCTATATGTTGCCTAAAATACACAAAACTGGCAATCCGGGTCGACCAATTGTTTCAGCGAATATTCACCCAACTGAAAAGATATCCGAATTTGTAGACCATCACTTAAGACCTCATCTTAAAGTACTACCCTCTTACATTCAGAATACGACTGATTATTTAAAGAAACTGGAAAGTCTCAATCCTCTACCTAACAATACTATAATCGCATCCATGGACGTGTCTTCTTTATATACCAACATTCCACAAGACGAAGGAATAGCAGCGTGTGAAGAGGCATGGAACACTCGTAGTGACAAAAATCCTCTGAGTGCCTTGTTACACTTCTGAAACTAGTGCTGAAGAACAACAACTTCTCTTTCAATGACAAACACTATCTCCAGATAGACGGCACTAGTATGGGCACAAAAATGGCCCCCGTCATTTGACCAACATATTTATGGGCCAACATGAAAAACGCCTCTTGGCTAGTGCTCCATACCAGCCATTATCATGGTTTCGATTTATTGACGATATTGATTTTAAATGGACAGATTCACAAGACCATCTAAATGAATTTCTAGAACACTGTTACTCTTTCCACCATTCAATTAAATTTACACACGAAACATCTATGGAGAAAATAAACTTCCTTGATACTACGAGTTATATCCAGAACGGAACCATTATAACGGACCTTCATACGAAAACAACGGACAAACATCAGTTTCTTTCTCCTAAACGTTGCCATCCTAAACACTGCTCCCGTGGTATCCCATTCAGCCAGGCATTGCAAATCAAGAGAATATGCTCTACCGAAAATAAACAAAATGCTAGACTTGGACAACTACGCAAACATCTAGTTGTTCGAGGATACAATAACAACATCATTGATACAGTTTTCGAACGAGCAAACAGAACTAGTCGCCAAGAACTTCTGGAGTACAAGGATAAGAATAAAGGAGTCAACAGAACACCACTTGTACTCACTTACCATCCTGATTTTAAAAATGTGTCATCTATTGTTCAGAAGCATTCGAAAATTATAGAAAATGACTCCAATTTAAAAAAAAAGTATTTTCCTCACCACCAGTCATGGCCTTCAGAAGACCTAAAACATCCGTGACAAATTAGTGACATCTGTATTAACAAAGCAACCTACTCCACCTCCCGGTTGCTACAAACAATGTGGTCGAAGGAATTGCTTATGTTGCAAAGCTGCCAATACAAGCAGTTCTTTTATCAGCTCCGTCACTAAACAAAGTTATGCCATCTACTCAAATTCCAACTGTAAAACGGAGAACTCAATTTATATATTAACATGTAACATTTGTGGCATTCGGTATGTGGGAGAAACAATGGATAAATTCAATATTCCGCTCAATAACCATCGTTCATGGTACAAAACCAACGAAAACTGTCTTCTCACAAGACATCTTCGCTCAAAAAAGCATCCTTTGTTTAATGTTACTTTCCAAATCATAGAAGTCAACACCGAGTGGGACACCACGGCGAGAAGGAGAAGAGAAAACGTTTGGATCCACCAGCTCCACACTTTAGAACCTGATGGTCTTAACGAAAAAGACGAGAATAGATACAGGAAAGATAAGGAATAATTTAGTACACAGCATCGTCCTTTTTATCCTGTAATATTGGCCAATGGACGTTGCAAACTTCAACCACCAATTTTGTAAATAGTCTTGAACTTCATCCAAATTGTGTATTATTTACAAGGCAGCTAAATTCATGTGCAACATGTACATTGACCTGCAAAAGTTTATCATCTACATTCGATTTCACCTGGATAGATGCACGCTTGATAAAGCTAGTTGGTCTAGCGAAATATTGCATTTATTTTGATCGCATTGTAAATATTAGTATTAATAATTTTAAACATTCTAATATTTACATACTAAATAATGTGTTAAAATCACATTGTTAGGCAATATATATATATATATATATATATACGGATGTCTATGCAAGGACACTTTTTCAGAATTATGGAGCCGATTTGAGGGCTTTTTAGCCTTCCTCGTACGTACATGCATGTTATTGTTCTTGTGTATTCAGGAAAGAAAAATTTTATGGTTGAACGAGTTGATATTATTTTTTATGTATATGTACCCAGAATAACTAAGAATTGAATCATCAACTTTCCACACTTACGGCACTATCAACTAGTCGTTACATCACATGCACATTAAAATACTTCTTTTCAAGGCTTAAATAATAAAAAAAAAACAAAAAAAAACAGAAAGAGACCTGCTTAAACATAAGTACTCCATCAAAGCATTTTTTAAATACAATTTATGGTTTTTAATGAAGCCAGCTGATTCTTGTGGGTATACTGTATATTGTTCATTATTAATCACAATATCAAAGCGCTTTTTATCTGAGAAATTTAAATGTGTATTGATCCCACTTTGATGATGTCAAAGAACCAATTCATGTCTCTTGTTTTATCAGACACTCCTGTCATGAGGGGAGTTCCATTTAACTAGTAAAAACGTGTCAGGTTATATATGAAATCATTATTTATTACATGTAATTAAGGAAGTGACTCAACATTCCTTAACACAGAAGAATAGCTGCATGTTATATGAAGGTATAATTTTAACTTTACCAATCCTATGAGTCCTTTTTAAATAACGATATTATGTTCGGAAGAAAAGACTGTATATGCTCATGGGAAAACGAAGAATATGTAATATATATATAAACTTTACACTAATGGGTTGAATTTTACATACAAATTGTCATTTTAATGTGAAAGAAATAAACATCAAAGTAAGACCAAGAGAGAAAACGCAGTACTGATTTAAATTTTAAAACGTACATCTAAATAACTTAAAGGACCGTTTGAAAAAAGTATTGATCCTATAAAATTATATGCTTTTAACAAACTAGATTTGTTAAGTAAGAAAGACATTATGTAAGTGAGACGAAAAGTTTGTTGTATTCTAGGCTTATGTATAGCGACGAGTCAATGCAACAGTCATGTGATGTCTTTAGGTAATTGATTGACAAAAATCAACCTTCAGGTTCTTTGATTCTATTTGCAATCAACATTAAAACTTACGATTCTCACAACACATATTCAATTATAAACCGACGAGATTTTGTGAGATCTGATGTCATAGTACATTCACAACACTTCTTCTGGAAATGATTGTTCTATTCGTTAAAAAAGCGTGTGGTGTTAAGCGTCATAGAGAATGATAAATGAAAATTTAAATCTGTTTAAACGTTATGTATAATTATGCTTTTCTATGCACTTACAGTAACTACAAGCAATTGGAGTCACCAAAACTTGTGATCGTGATGATCTGTTGTGAATCCAAGATTTTTGAAATTACGTAAAATGTCATTTCTAATTTAATTTATTACTTTTATAAGTAATTGTAATCTAGTTAGTCAAGTTACATTAAACTGTGTAATTGTAATTAAATTGAAAATTTTGGCAATGTAATTATATATATATAATTAATTACATTAGAAAAAAACATCAATTAAATCAAACAGATAGGTCCTGCAGTGAGTAATTTGGCAGACAGTGTAAATTCAAATGTTGGTAAGAAACGGAAATTTTGAATATCATCAGTTGATCTAAAAACCAACAAGTTTTTGAAACGATTCTATAACATGCAGAGACCGTGGCAGTTTGCATGTACGACACAATCCAGCTTTTACCATAGTAGACCAATATTTCATTTAGCCAAACCTACGAAATATATCAAGTTTGTTCGCTTCGTATAAAAAACAACATTTGTATAAAGAGACATAGTTATCAACATTTTCTCTTAATCCTCCACAACTATTGACAACAACATTCGATGATATCAACAAAAATAACTTTGTCTTGATATTCATACGCACAATTGTCATTTTCCATAAATGTATTTTCCAAATAATTATCATTAAAGTAAAATAAAACAAAATAAAATTTCCTCTTGCTATAAGCCCATTACAACTTAAGTTTTTGGACAGAACAACTACTGGTCGGATGACTCAGTATTCCAACAACTACGTTAAAAGATACATCCAATATACGTTTGACTATTTCTATCTACATGTATGCTTATGTTTTTCTTTGTAATGGAGCCAGTTCAATTGTTATTTCCCTTTTAAATCTTATTTTGAAAACCTCTTCTGTTATTCAGACCTGAGTTCATGCTCAAGTGATTGCCATCTATATATATATATATATATATATATATATATATATATATATATATATATATATATATATATATATCCTATTTTGACTCCACAAAATTCAAGAGTCTATCCTAAATTGTGGTAAATTATGTGGCCTTCCAATATCCCTATCCCTATGGTATCTGTCGCCTCTCTTTTATCGGTATTCATCGTAAAACAATAAAGCAGTCGTTTTTTCTTAATTTATACACCAAATATACTCTATAGTGCCAGAAAAATTTATTTACATTTTCCTTGTACTTGCATCTAGAGATTTACAATCCTACATGTAGTGCACGTATGTCGGCCACTGAAGATGTAATGTATCAAGTTTAAAATTCATTTGTATTGTTCACAATGAATGTTTATCAGACAACAGAAATTGTTTTACCATAAAATGTTACAGTTCTTTTACTGTATAAATCACAACAAATTAATTTTTTTTTTCATGACAGTAAATAGCAAAGTCATTAATCTGTTTTAGTCAACACGAAAATGAACTATAAATCTAAGTAAAACATACATTTGTCTGCATGTTTACATGGTAATGTAAAAATATTCACCTGATTTGGATTATCAGTCGCATCGCAATTCTTCTAACAAAGTGGAAGAAGAAATATATAGATAAAATTTTACATGGCTTTGAAATTAATATAATTAATCTACATTGTATACAAGTCACGCATACGTGATAAACAAATATGTATGGCCACTGATTAGCCATACTGCTTTACACAAAAGTTTTAAAATGTGGTATATAGGGGTACAACTTCGTAAGGGAACTATTAGTATGGAAATTAATATAATTGGTTTTTGTATATTCCAAACATTTTCTCTTTCAGCAATAAGACCCATTCTATGCAGGCGTCCGTTTGACTGTAAAGGAAACATTAATACGTGGACACGTTCGACCAGAATGCGGACGTTAATTCAGTACCTCGTGTTAGAATAGTACCACGCTCTTTGTTTATTTATTCAGTAGAAGTCCTGTTGTATTGTTCAATATCTGTCTCTTTCCAACATACCATCTTTTCAAGTGGCAGTCTTAAACATAGATGGCCTATGCAGGATATATAAATACGCAGCTAAGTCCGTTCAGTTCTGATGCCTCATGTAAGGAAATGCCACGATCTCCGCATGTTAAAAAACCACAGTATCAACTCATTGAGGGGTTCGTCATTGGTATGTTGAAAGGCAACATCTCTGCACCTATCCAACATATCTTCCTATTCCAGTGGCAGTCTAAGTGTTTTGTCCTTTAACCCGTTGATCCTCTTTACGGTTCATGCCTATGAAAATTATTGTCAGCTTGTTCTCGGACTGAATATGCATGAAATACTTCCCACTGGATGCTAAGCAAACAACAAGTAATCAATCCGAAAATACGTAGCTAAATGATATCAAAGGTTAGGCGATTACACAATAAGCAAACAAAAGACAATACTAAGGCCCAACGGCATATGAAAGTCCTCGATTTTATACAGATAAAAAACAAAGGATGAGCACTGAGAAAAAAAGTCAAAATCTATGATGGACTCATTGCCCAGAAGGTTGAGAAATATCTGCTCAAATAGTGGAACATGTCGTTTTCCTCATGAGAAGAAAGGAAAAGCCAGTGACACTGCAAGTTGCTTTCGTTAATGTTATAATCTAAGAAAGGTTCGGATTGTGGCTACGAGAAATGTAAAAATAAGATGTGGTATGATTGTCAATGAGACAACTCTACACCAGAGACGAAATGACATAGAAGTTAACAACTATAGGTCACTGAACTATACCTGTGGTCATCTGTGAAATCCATTATGGTTTACAATCAACAATACCGTTTATATAACATTCAAAGAGATGACTTAAAAAGAAGAAATTTGCCTTGTAGGTCTTGATTTACAGAGTATTTAACTAAACATACAGATGTGTTATGTCAGTTTCTTCTCCGTAAGTGAAGACTTCATTACCTTGCTTTTATATATCAAATATTAAATCAGAATATTTCCACTTTGACCACTTTATAGACATGACATGATTACTTAAGCCAATAATTCCGCGCGCAGGAATAGTATATCAATAATGCCAAATCTGTAAAATTGTGCGTGTTAATGTCTAACAGAATACAAAGTATTCGTGAGTACGTTTACATCTTTTCTAATTCCGCGAGAAGATCGCCGAAAGACTTAAGATCTCAAATATCCGTAGACAGCTGATATACCGGATATAGTTTGACAAACGAAATATGATGTACGAGTTAATATCAATATGCAACTAAACCTGTATCAAAATTTCAACTTTCATAGAAAAATTGATAAATAAAACCAAAGAAAATTATGCTAGTGTCTGTTTCGATTAATATAATGCCTTGGTGAATATGTCTTTGATAATATACTAAAGACAGCCATGATTATGCAATATATCTACTCAGGTGAAGCAAACTACATAATTTTAAACCAAAAGGGTCGACTTGGGTTTAGACATATGGTCACCTGACTTTCTCACTTCGGGCAGTAGAATCCATGCTCAAGATGGGCGCCCGTTTACGATGCGGGATTAATATATACGCCGCCAATTTCGGTCGAAATGGTGATGTTAAATTCGATGTCTCGTGCAAGGAGAGTGAGGTGCTATCGACAAGTGAACTTACACTTATACAACCACTGTTTAAGCCCAAAACATTAAAACAAAGGATGTATAAAATTTAATATTTGAATACCTGATGAGGTAAATGATCAAATGTAAAAATAGAAAGAAGTATACATGGTGCTGGTTTAAAATCAAATTGTATTGGTATATAGAAATGTATTTAATGAGGTAGTATTATAGTATAGAAGTATTACACAAGCATTATTGGACTATTTAACATTGTCCCATCTAGTGCAAAATAAATATATTATATATATCATAAATTCTACTTGGGGCAATATTCTATTATATTAGTTGTTAGTGCAAATAGATATCGGCCTTAGTGCACAGCCTCATATGATGTTGCTTTGCGTTTGTTTAAAAGGGTATTATATATATTCACTTTCTTTGTTACATTTTGTAAGTATGTCATCTAGAAAAGCAAATAAGTAATAACATTTACTTATTAATGCCTTGCTGAGACAAGATTTGCATCAAGGGAGTACATTAGAATGCTGCCTTTAATTAACGTTTTAATAATTCAATGTTGCGCTTTATGTTTAATGTTTTTGTAATAAGTTGACGTCTTCATTCCATTAATGTGATAATCACCTTTATTCTGATTGTAATTTTCTCCTTCATATAAGAAAAAAACCCATTTATAAATGTCATTACTCATTTAAGGCATTAGATAAAGAGTGTGTACTTGGACACACTTCTTATTTAGGACATTGTGATAATATCCAAGTTAAACATAGGAATCTTCGAAAATTAGGTTGAAATTCAATATTAAGGGGCCGACCATTTGATCTGCGAGGGAGGAGAAAATAGAAAATGAATATCATGGCCTGGTAAAAAAAACTTTGCCCAGGACAGAGTGATTATGAATACTCAACAACACAAAATACAGACAATAATTGTGTACAACAGTGAAAAAAAATAAGCATGCGTAGCAACAGATGAAAGTATATAGTCAATCCGCAAAAAATCCTCCTCCCCTAGAATAATAAAATGGTCGTCCCCATATGCTTCATGGTGTGTATAAAATGGACATCGTTAAATATAATATGGACTATTTGACAAATACAATTAAAAGGACGCCTTTTTATATTTTTTATGAGTCTTTTTACCTGCTTTCCTTCATGCTTACTTGTAGTATATGTTTTACGAAAATATAATATTTTCTATCTGAATGAAGCACAAGCAAAAGACACAGGAGAAGCAACGAACTTTTCTGTATAGAATTCTATATACAGAAATGAACTTATTGGTACTTTACTAATATTAGTAATGGACATAATCTCGCCTAAACATAAGAATAGTTGTATGTCTTTTTTTTATTTTTGGTATACTCCGATATCGCAGAATAACATGTCTACAAGTGGAAGTCACCACAAACACAGCACGTAACAAAAATTGTTATACTGGAATCGTTCATTCAAAATGAGATATACAATTAAGTATAAATAAAACATGATTTAAAGTCTACTTCAATAAAACAGCTAGTCTAAAAAAAACCTGACATAAAGTGAGCACCGATCTTCAACAACAGACACGTGCCTATACCATATGTAAATATCTAACTCTTTGCAATCTGAAAACTCTCCAAAGAATTGCCATTAACGCAAGTATCCTATAAGCATAAACTTATCAAGATGATTGTATGAATAAAGTACACAACCAGCGAGGTTCCTGACTTTGGATAGTCGCATTAACATGTGGCAATGTTTAACTACAATATATATAGTTTTGTTTAAGAGTCAACCCATTGGAAGTACATGCATTTCAAGAAAATCGAGCGGTTAAAATCAAGATGATACAAAATATTTCTTGCAATTACTGAAAGCAAGCTCAAACTGCTTATTCTATGTAAACAGAAATTGTGTCTTCTTATACTGTATCATCGGCCGTTGTTGGTACCATATGGCGCTAAGTAGTTGCTAACCTATGCTTTGTCACCAAATTTTATACTATCTTACCTTATAGCCGGAAAAAAAAACACTAGCCAACGGAACAGAACTATTTGCAGTAAAACATTTACTGAACATTTTATTTATAGTTTTAATTGTTTTTTTCAAAACTGATTTTTATTGTACGCTCGTCTGAGTTCCTTTTGCTATGCTGCTGACGGAGATTGACAAGGGGCTGACTGAATTAACAAATCGGTTACCCTGAACAACCTCTGCTTCATATGAGTAGCACAAGTCATCAATCATTCGAGCAAAATAAGTATCCACTTACTAGACTAAAATTGATGGTATTGTGTCAGTATGTTTAATGTAAACTGCAATAATGTACATACATTTGATAGTAAAACAAGAACTTTTTAATGGAAAGTACCAAACATTTCCTACGAAATGGCAAAAACTCCTTTATAATTGATAGGAGACACCCGACTCGTTATCTAGACAGTTTTGTTGTCTTGGTTCTATGACTTGTATACTTACCCATGCACGTTATAGCTGACAAAAGAGCAATTTGGTCTTTTCACAATGTTTTCAGACAATTGAGTTTTGTGTGTACATAACAATAAATCAGGCATTAATGGCGTTAAAACTGTAAATCAGACGTGTTCTGCTACTGTTGCAGACAAAACATATAGTTGAATAGTTATTCAAGTTGTTGTTATTATTGTAGCTGTCAAGTGGGTAAAGAATAATTACAACAGGAAAATGTATATCTTGGTTGTCTACGGAATAAAAGCTTGCAAATTATTTATATAACTTGCGTTATGTAAACATAATAAAACGGAAGTAATCATTGTCCAGCTGATGGCATGGTTATATGTAAAAATATTTTATTGATACCATTTCTTACATCATCAGACATATGCTTGTAAATAATAGAAAAATAAAACAAAATAATAGTTCATACTTTCACATTTGAATACTATCGTATGAATATTTACAACACGCACTGTTAGCTTTACTTTTCTATGTTGTGATTTGTAAACTGTTGTTTGTCTTTTGCTCTTTTTCTTTCTTTTTTTGAATGTCCCTTTGGTATCTTTCGCCTTTCTTTTACATTATTATGTTACTCGGGATATCCCCAGTGAAGCCCAAATACCAATTATGTTATGCAGTAGTGTCCTGATTTCAAAATTTGTTTATCTACGTTTTTATTCACAGGTAATACGGGTTCTTACCCTCTATCTAGGTAGCCAATCGAACTGCAAGATTAGCCAAGATGAATATGTACATATAGAGTATCATTTCAGCACTGGAGAGTTTTTAAGACGAGCTAGTTTAGAGATGGTGATATTATTACCGTAACCATAATATTTATCCCTCAGGTATTAAATTTTCAATCTGAATATGTCCAACTATAGAATTGTCTATGGCTTTGTAAAATTACAAAAAAATATTTGAATTTTTGTCAGAAATAACACGATTGCTTCTCAAAACGCAATTGGGTATCTTAAAACCATCATGTTTTGATATCAGCTTTTTGGCTACACCATTTTCAATTTCCTGCAATGTCAAAGCTAGCATGAAAGCCTAAATCCCTGAAATCATCTTGATAACTTTTGATACTAAAAAGTATCTCTTTTTTTCGACATTGAAAAAAAAATAATATAGGTTTATCTAAGTATTTAACATAATATGCATTTTCACAAGGTGTCTTGCGCAATGTGATTACCAGGCCAAGTTATTAATTTTCAAAATCCTCCACTCCTCCCCCCTCTGCAAATCAAAAGATATTTTCCCTTACTGCAAGAATGCTTTGATGAGGTATTGTTTTACTCGTAGTTTTTTTATGTATTATGTATCGTTACCAAAGAACTGAGTGCTGTATTTTTGAAATAGATTTTTTTATTTCATTTAGTTGAAAAAATAGGTACGCAATAAAGAGAAATTTGCGATTTAGGTAATTGTTTATATTCGGGGACGAAACCTTGTGATATCTGCAGGAGCAACAAAATGCTTTCCTACAAAATCATATCGTTTTACTCGTATTGATTGTTTTTTTTTTTTTATCCTAAACCTTGTTATATATATATTCAAGTTTTTATTACTTTTGACTAAAAAAATCTTAATATTGAGCTAGCCATCTGTTGGATAAAAAATATAGAATAACGAACCAGCTAACTTAATTAACATACATGTAATACAGCACCTGTTCAAAAATTGATTTAGGGATGATTATTTTATTGACAAAAAACAAAAACAATGATAAATATTGCCCATGTCTTGAGATGTCAATACAAATGATTTTTAGAGTAGAACTAATGCAGGTAAGACGCCAGTTTTCTGTCTACAGGAGAAAACATCCCCATCAATTTAAATCTACAGAAGACAAGAAAAAATACTAGATTTTCAGAATTAAAGATATTTACTTAATCAAAAAGCAAATTCATTTTAACTATTCACAGTTTGAAAGGAATTAAGAAGCAGTAGGAATTTCATATATTATTTGTAAGTTCTAAAGGAGCCACAGATCATTTTTGCTCATGTATCAGAAAGCAATAACACTGTTTTTCATCTTGTCATTTTAAACATGAAAATATTAACATGATCTTTCAAACTGCTTTCAAAGCAAAACTTCTTATAACTACTATGGCTAGAAATACAAACAAAATGAAATGGCTTTTAACAGATTAGGAGCTAAACTAACATCATACATATGTCGAAGCATTTTAACCGTCCGGTGGTCTCATAGTAGCGGGCTTGCCTCGAGTGCGGGAGGCCATGTGTTCGATCTCTGACCTAGTCAAACCAAATAATTGAAAATTAGTATTTGCTGCTTCTCTTCTAAGCACGCGGCAATAAGGAATAAGAGCAAAGTTGGTTGGCTCGGAGTCAGAATAGTGTGTACGGATAGGGTTACATATAAGCTTAGCGCGTCGATCTAGCTTTATATTTTTATCACATTTAATATTTTCTTGTCCTGAATATATATTTAATTTGCCGCTGGACGTTTAAAAGTCGTCCATCATCATCATCATCGAAGCATTTTTCTTAAACAGTCATATGGGAGTAAATGTGATGACCTAATGACGATAAAGATTATATATATTCGAAAAGAATTTGCCAACGCGTGTCTTAATATGTTTGAAATCTGTCTTCTTTGATACGGTGTGATTTAGTACTAAGTCTAGTGTAATAAATGAGTCCAGTAATCTATAAAGTCGATAACGTTATAATTGAATTAAGAAATTGCAAGTAAAGATTTGTTGTTCAGCAGATCGAAGGAATTATAGTGGGAGGATAGAGTACACACGAAATTAATAAACAAAAATTAGTTCCGGCGCGCTTGGAAATCATGGCACTAAAATAATTGTCTTATTAAATACTAATAGTCGGTGCCGTTGCTGCTGCACTTTCATTTTCCTAGAGTGCAAGGGCTTAGGTATTGACCTGATTTGAATAAAATAATAAATCTAGTTCAGAAAATGAAAATATTCTACTAAAATAAATGTTGAAACTCCCAACTGGAGCTTACACTGGTTTGGCTGTTCTGTTTCCGACCTTTTTGATAAATGTGCTCTTAAACGTTATATATGTTTGACTATTAGTCACGAATATACCTATAAGGTTATTTCAGAAACACGTGTTGTGTGAACGGAAATCATATCAATTTATTTCAAATCCCAAAAATAGCTATGCTAATAGTGCTGAGACTAAGTTAAACGTTTAACACCAATCAATCAATCCAAATCACACAGTCACATATAGTTTTTTCAAGGTCAAGATTCTCGTTATTTTTTCTCTCTCTCTCTGTCCATTTAGACTTTGATATACACGTAAGTGTTAGATATTCGATCTTTGTAGTTGAATGTATAGTCAAGACTAGATTTAGATCATGTCGTAAGGTTTTGACACTGGTTCATTATGTTAAACTGCAGTAATTTAATTTTGGATGTAACGCGTCTTCTGATTGGCTGACGTTGTTTTGTTTATCAGCTCAAAGACATAATTTTGTCATGTGACTGTGACGTCATCAAAGTTTTTTCATGGTTTACTCCGGTTTAGAATGGAATTTAGAATTAAATTATAAGAAAGGACTGTAATATTTTTTCTGTCTATTCGAAATAACATAAAAAATATGGTGCACACTTTAAAATAACCCGCTACGCGGGTTATTCAGAGTGCACCACATTTTTGATGTTATTTCTTCATAGACAGAAAAAATATTACAGTCATTCCTTAATTGTGTTCTTTTGTTAACTTGTTTTGTCTGGTTGTGTTTTACTGATTTGCAGTATATTTCCGACAAATCTAATTCTGTTTTTAATCTACAATCCTGTAACACATTAAAATCCGATGACATGACAGATATGCGAGTTGAAATCAAGTCCTTTTTTATTCAAATAAAAAATTTGACTAAAAGGAGAAAGTTCCTGGAAATGTAAAAAAAAAAACAAGTTAACATTCCAATGCGCATCATTTTGTAATGAAAATATTTTGGGAGCATAAAATTAAAGTAATTACTTTGTGTATCCAAATTAACTGGTTGATTGGAATGAAACTTATAGTATATATATTGAAGTTATAGGGAGGTAAAAAGCCGATTGATTTTGGGGTCAAAGGTAAAGGTCACTTACTTTTTCAAATGGTTTCCGGGTGGTAGCTTTAGGTTTCCTTGCTTGATTGGAATGAAACTTATTGTATGACAAGTCTGAGCTTTCTAAAAAAGCTCTGGACTGCTTCGCTCTATCCTAATTTAAGGTAATGTGTGTGCATGTGGTTGTTGAATTAGTATTCTGGAGGTGTGCCTAGATTGGCAGAAGTTATAAAATACAGATAATGCATTTTGAAGATATTGTATAGGAACATTGTTTAGCAAAGCAAATCGTGCATATTGCAGATTAACAAAGCAAATAAACACGTATTAATAATTGATATTTAAATATTGAATTTCATTGTGCAGTATATGCATAATAAAACGAACATGAATTAATGACAGTTGATTGGAACTGAAATACACATAGTTAATTTTCCGGCATTTGATGTCTTATCATAAGACGAGAAAAGTCTGTAATTCTTTATCTCATTTAAGCCAATACCTGTTGCTGTGTCTCAGCCGCATCATAAAGCAACCAATCAGAATCTTTATGTGATTAGTAATTTTTTCAAGATGGCGTGTATATCGACTGAAACTTATAGCTCCGCACCGTGATGCGAAGCAATCAATAGATCAAAGGTCACTGTTATTTAAAGTAAAAGAGAGAAAAAAGAAGAAAGTTTCCGGATTGTAACTTAAGTTTGTCGTTGCTTGTTTGGAATGAAACTTACACAGATGGTAAGTATAGGAATTGGAAACTTTCAGACGCCTATTGATTTTGGATTCAAAGGTCTAAAAAGTTAATGTTACTTACACATGATTTTTCGATAATAGCCTTAGGTACCTTCCTTGATTGGTATGGTACTTATATAGACGGAAGTGGTAGTATCCACTCGATTTTGGGATCAGAAGATCAAAGGTCAAGGACATTGGAACTACAAATACTTTTTTTTTTTAATTTAGTTTCGTGATGGCCCATTATGAATTGTAACACATTCATACTTGTGAAAAACTAGCAATTTTAGTTCAAAAAAGTTATGTTATTTGTGCATTTGATATGAAAAAATGTAAGGGGATGTGGTATATGTATAATTGCCAATAAGACAACTATCCACCAGTGTTCAAGCACACTAGTATTTTCAACCCTTGAAATAAAATTGTTTCTTTCAAAAAATGAACGGTTCGGAAAGCATCAGTTTTCAGTGCAAGGATTTTAATTAACTTGTCCTTTGATTTCTACTCATGAATGTTTAAAAGGTTAAACAACAAATTATTCATTCATACCTGACCTTGGCGATGGAACTGACACCGCTCTATTTTAATGTTATTTTCTTTTTGTAAAAGAGCTTTCAGTGTATTTATAGTTTTTTAAACTCATGATCCCGTCGATATACATTTTGCTATACTAGTAAACTGATTTTATATTTTGCATCGTTAAATTTTTATTGTCCTTCATTTGTCTGCAACTCTCCTTATTTTTTTAAGAGTCAAGATGATGTAAAAACTAAATCAAATAATAGGACATATTTCACGTCATGCACATATTCTTTCCTATACAACAAACGTCAAAGTAAGACATTTTCAAAATTAATACAAAATACCCTGAAATTGATTATTTTATTCACACCAACATGTCTTAAAATTAGAATAACTTTACTAACAACGGATAAATTTTTCGCGCGCGCAATATGTACAACCTTTGTTTTACTGAATAAATTAGTAAAATGTAAATGTATCAATCCGGTGATGTATGATGTCTTATCATCGGTCCTGACTAGACATATTTTGACAGGAATAGCATGACGGATGTCAGGAACTGCGGACTCTTCCAGAGTACTTATTATAAGGTCACCGGGTTTTTATTAATTGTTGTAATTATTGTTTACTGTGTAGTGCCGGTTGTGTGGACTTTTGTTGGTCATTTTTTTTCCTTTTGGCCATTACATGCGTATGTTTATCTAGCAACTCCAAGTAGTTTTAGAACATATACCCCTAGTGTGTACCTGAATTTTTTTTATTGCAACCTTGGTATCCTTAGTTTTTTATCCTTAATACAGTTTGCACAGTTTAGATGAAATAAACTAACGAAATTTTTAATCCCATTTTAGACTTGAAGTAAAGATTTCAAGGACCAATTTAAAACATATATCTGACTCGGATATTAAATCACGAAATCCCCTTGACCATATCTAATTTGTTAATTTGTTATTGTATTAAATCAGAATTTTGTACATTGAAAACGTCAGTCCTAAGATACTGTGTTTTTTTTTTTTTTTTTTTTCTAGTTGATATCTAGATATCATGCTGCCTTTTTGTCAATGCTTTAATGTGGGTTTTTCGAAATGCATGTACTGTCTGTTAGAGCTTATCGTTGCCAAAATTATCACCAGCTAATTCACGTGAATGGTCCAGGAGCCATCAAGGCTTAAAGTATATTTAACGCAAGCCATGTTCTCAATTTAATGAACTGTTTGGAAAATCGGCCTGAAATATTGACGAAATATTTGCCACTGTTCATGAAGCAATCAATAAAAACAACCAATCTGACAGTATCAGGTTCATCACAAGTTCATCATAATTATTTTAGTTTCCTCATTAAAGAGTCATCAAAGTTTCCATGCTTATAATTTATGCGCAAGACGCACGTAAAGCTATCGTAAAAAGGCGAAGTTTTCCTAGAATTTTATTAAAATGTATACATGTTGTGAACATTGTTCAAGTTCTTCATTGCTTTTTTATAGAAAAAAACATAACTATCAAAAACAAAACTAACTTACATTTATTTGCTATAATAATGTCTTATTATTCATATTGATTAATAACGTTTTTATCAAAAATGATCCATTTAGACATCACTGTTATGGTATATCCATAAAACAATGGTTGGTATTACCCCTCAGACAATCTGGACATATAAATCTATGGAAATAATCTAGATAGCTGTCATAAGTTGGAGTAGTTTTACATGATGTTTTACAAATATCTATTTTGACATGTTTTATTATAGATGATTGCTGGACCTTTAGACTGGAAGCGATATATACATGCTTGATATAGAACAAACAGATAAAGAAAATTAAATGTTAGGATATCACTTTTCTTTCCAAGGTCCAACCTATATTTTTTGTTCGTTCGTTAGTTTACTTGATTTATATATTTTAAATGAATAAAGGGATATGTTGGTGTTTATGTCAATGAAACAGAAACCCATCAACACATTTGTATTTGTATATACAGAGGAACGAAGTCACAGCCTGTATTAAAGTTAACCTAGTAAGTCGAAAAGGTCTTCCTAGATTGGTGCAGTCAGTTAAACCCTAACAAACGGTAGCTTTGGGCATGCATTTTGACTGTTTTGAAGGTTACAAGCTTTTAGTATGCATTATAATTGCCTGAATAATAATCAGGTTTATGAATTTAGTGAGAAAGCGAATCTGATTTTAACAATACATTACAGCGAGACTATAGTATAATCAATATTTTTAAACAAATTCATAAAAAAAAAACATTCTGTTCTACCAATTTTATGATTGATCAATATATTATCTAGATGAAACAGTAAAACGGTCCCAGTTTGAAGTATATACATATATCGTTTTGTTTCGAATTATCAGGAGATATGTTAATCTGTCTGTCATTAATGCATAACAATAAATGGATTTTATACAGATCTAAAGCAAGGAAAGTTTGATGCCTTGGGATCGATAATTAAATATTTAGGGAAGATTTATGACAATCTGATTAAAATACAGATCCTTTGTCCGCGCTTTGCTTCCATATAAGATTTGATTTACGATTACAAATGCTTGAATGACACCATCATAATCATTTGATAACAACAATTATGATGTATTTTCCCTAACTAGAGAATATTATTCTAAGAACCCATTATTTGTAAAAACGAAGACAATTGAATCCCAAATATAGATTTAGATATTTATCTTAATATCTAAATACATGTACCAATGTAGCTTGTCGAGTAACAATTGATGTTATCATGTATACCTCATTACTGAAGAACTTTAAGAGACAATCACGATACAAGTCAAGATATCATTACATAGATTACATTATCATAGACATATTGAACCTCGTGTAAAAATAAATTTAAGTAAAGCAAATAAATAAAGACCGATTTTGTTATCATTTGGATACAATACATATATAAAAAAATGAAAACAACACGTTATAAATTTCATGCGTCCGAAGCGATTTTCTGGATTTACCTTCATCAAGAACGCTCAAAGCCGAAAGCCAAGGATGTATAAGGACCGAAAACGTTGAAGAGCTATAAACCAAATATTACCTAAAACAATAGCCAAATCCATCTAAGGCCAACTTTGCCTAAGATGAGCACGAATCTTATGTAAAACTATTTAACTAACTCAAAAATAAATGCATTAATTCAGATTTTTATGTTTCTCTGAAAGGTTTTTTTTCCCTAGAAGCTTAATGTTAAAACTATGAACCTCTTTTGTCTACTGAAAAATATGTTAATAAAAAAAAAAGTATAACTTAAAAGAATAACAACGCCGTTAATATTTTTATCAAGCAACCATGCTCGTATTCATTCTTCCAATATTTTTTTTTTTCAAATGGAAATATCAATTATTGCTATTTTTTTCATTGTATTTAATAGACAAATCCAAGAGCTTTAAATCAATCAATATTTTTCCTTGTATATAACAGATCTTCGGTGTTCATAGTATCAGTATGTTACAAATATAGTAATGAATAGCGGCAGTAATGCCTATTACGCATGTTTCTTTAATTCCTTGCCAATCCATGTTTCTTCATTTGGAGCGAAATTCAATTCAATGGATTTAACAAAGACATGGAAATTAGTGCATTTATTCACAAACTTTACAAACACCTGGGATTGATCTTTCTGATAGTTGTTATAAAAGGTAGGATCCTTTTAATTTTAAATTAGTATAATTCAAATTTCATCCGAGTAGATGAACTGAGCCAAAATAAAAACATCTAAGATGTGTTACGCCAGAGATTTTTTTTAATTTTAAAATGTGTACTTTATTCATTTGATGACACTTCATTTACCTCATGTCTTGGCATGATGGCTTAATAATAATGACATATTGTAATGTTTTTTTCAATTTTGTGTGTGTGGAAAATGCTACACGAGTCCCATATGAAAACTGCCAAAATTTAAATCCCATTAGGACCTTGTAACTTTCTCTTCTATCGACAATCGTCATTTTAATTTAAGTTAATATCAGAATATTTATTGATAAAGACCTTTAATTTTTAAATAAATGAACATTTTTTTTCCAAAATGCGTGTAATAAAAATTAATTTGATCAATTTTCATATAATATGGGTTAATGAATTATAGTTGACGATCGCGTTAAATATTAATAGTGTTATACGTTCTTCTCATGGCACATACTGGTCTTTAGTTACCTGTCTTCCCATGTCATATACTGGTTTTACTTTTGCTTTTACTTGGATGAAAAGAGCATCAATCAAATTACTTAGTATTTTATTCTCATGGACATGTACGGTTTACCTTCGGGAAAGGATTGAAATATGTAAAAGTAATAAACATATCTTTCAAATGCATTTAACTACACAAGCACCGTACGAGTACATAATTAGTTGTGCTAAATAATTACACACATGTACATGTAACAGTGGAAAGATTACTGTTCATGATTAAGGATAACATACTTGCTTCTTTTTTAAACGGTTAAAGAAAGTTGCCGTTTATGTAAACATTTCCTAGAAACAGAAGACACGTCCTCCTGGGGGGAAACTGCTGAAGTACCTTATGAACAAACATGTTAGGCGAACTTGCACGAGACAGTACTATCAAATAACACAATTTTAAAGGAAAAGAACGACATTTAAAGATAAACATGCTGTCTTCATTGACTGACATGCGTCATATGTCAAGCGCTTAAAATTGCTTCGAGTCGGGCGGTTTAGAATGAATTAAATACATTTCTTAAGTCCTATACCGATTTCTTTTATAGAGAACAAAATAGAAATATGCGTGGACGATTAAGACTGTACTTATATTTATATATATTTTTATTAATAACATTTTTTATTATGTAGTGTAAAACGAACATGCTTTACATATTGCTCTATCAAAAGTCAAAATGCAAAATTTTGTTTGTTGGAAGTATTCTTATATCGAGAGTAGATTCTTTGTAAATTGAGTTATTTGTGTATTAGTCTCCAATAAAATCAACTAATACCATACATACGTGTATCAGTCAAAAGTTAATAATCTAAATACTTAATCTATGTTTATTATTAGTATTATTATTTTATTTCTACGTTTGTATAAGAGAAACGAAAGATACCAAAGTCATATTACACCTTCTCCCTTTCTGTTACTTGACTTTTCATATTGATCTATACATTGGATAATGTATAAAATTTTGCTACGTGATTTTCTTATATATTCTTATTTACCAAAATAATATATCGGTTTCATAAAGCTAATTTATGGCGACTGTACTGCTTAGTTGATTTATTTGGATTTTTTAATTGATTTCATTGTGAATATTATTAGTACAAAAAGTCATGTATCTTTGTTCTTTAAAACATTCTCGCGCGATCCTGATGAAAATACTCAAAACCGCAATGAACTGCGGTTAAGTATGAACTTGGTATAAATTCATGATATATATGCGCTAGTTCATTACTGAATGGGCTTCGGTGGTCAAGTGGTCAATGTAGTTCATCTATTGTATCACTAGCCAGTCAACACTAAGGTTGTGAGTTCATCTACTGTATCACTAGCCAGTCAACACTAAGGTTGTGAGTTCATCTACTGTATCACTAGCCAGTCAACACTTAGGTTGTGAGTTCATCTACTGTATCACTAGCCAGTCAACACTAAGGTTGTGTGCATAAATATGGTACACTTTCATAACAAGGGAAATTTGAGTCTCTCCATATTGATACATTCCGTAAAATTAAGCTAATGTCCCCGCGATCAACACAGTGTCCGCTGTCGAGTGTGAATCATGCCAATATGATATTTCTTTATCCTAGTAGCCTTTCGGAATGAGAAAGTATGTTATAGAAACTGCTTTGTATTTGCTTTTGTTGAACTTCGATTGTATTCTCTTTTTCCGTTTAAGGCCTGCATTTATGCGGTCAAATACTACCTTTTTATCTTACATATATCAATGTTTAATATCTAAATAATTCATTAATTTGTGAAAATATACATACACAGATATGATGATCTTTTTTATCTTTAAATATTCATTTTCATTTTATGAAATATTTATTTTATTTATGAAATTTTATTCACACGTCTTAATCATTATTCTATTTTATATCAACTTTAATTTATCTTAAAATCAATCATTTATCGTTCGAACTATAGCGATACTAACTACATGTAGTACAGGGAAAAATACTATATTATTTGGCACAACTTTTCGGAATTTTTGGTATCGAACGCCACTGGTGTGCCTTATAAGTATCGAGGAAACGTGCGTCTGGCGTACCAAATTATAAGACTTATCAATTACAAGTTTTAATTCAATAATTTAAATAATGCATACAGTATATACAAATATGGCTCAGAAGCAAGCAACATTGCTTATTCCAATCTTCAACGTGCTCTGTCAATTTGGATATAGACAGGAACGTAAATACAAAAAAAGTTTCATAATATTGTAAATGGTGAAATCGGGGGAAAACAAAATTGTAAAACACAAAATGAAATAAAATAAACCAGATGAAATGCAAGGAAAGCATGTAATTGAAGCTATATCATGTTACGTTGTGAACCATTTACTTTTAAATATAATTATAATTATGTACCAATACGAAAATGGTAATCAGGCGCGTAGCTACGTTTACGTCAAAACGCCCGGGCGTGCACATGAATTTTGGAGAAAATATATTTTAATCCAAATAAATTAAAAGATCTGGTTAAAAGCACATGAGCTTTATAATGCTTTCTTCAATGACTTGTAATTGAAGACAAAAGTGACGAAATTTACTTTCTACTCAAATGGTATCATATTACAATTTGTTCATTTTATGCCAAAGTCTGTATCTACTGTGAATTCTACTCAGTTTACTATTGTTTAAAGCAATTCATTATCTGCTGAAATACGATAAGTGGCTTGCATTTTTATGGTACACCTGACCATCAATGAAAATTTATTATTTCATGTGTCCATTGACAAAATTTGCGCGTAAAAGGGTGAGAAAGTTAGATGAAGTCAAAATAATTAATAGTACGACAACATTGAGATGGAGACTTGGTTTTTTTTATTATCTCTATAAAGTTTTGAATATTTTGTCGACTGATTGTTTTACCCCACATCTCCTTTTAAACATATTTTAAAGTATCTGGTTTGGATTTTTTTTCTCTAAAACAAATGACCATTAAATTCTAAATCCACACAATGAAAAAACATCAAAAAAAAAAAACCAACCAAACTAGACTCTAAAAGTGAGGCGAAAGATACCAAAGGGATATTACAACTCATCAGTCGAAAACAAACTGACAATGCCATGACAAAAATGAAAAACGATGAAAAGACAAACAACAGTACAAAAAACAACATCGACAACTAAAGACTGAGTAACACGAACCCCATCAAAAACTGGAGGTTATCTCAGGTGCTCCGGAAGGGTAAACAGATCCTGCTCCACATGAGTCACCCGTCGTGTCGCTCATGTAAGTACGAACCCGCTAATAATTCTAATTCGGTAGGTCACATTCAAGGAAAAGAGGACGGGATTGTGGTTACAGCAAATTGGAACATATCCGTCGTTACCTGTGAAACAGAAGCCCACCTCCGGGTGCGGGATATTCTCGCTGTGTTGAAGACCCATTGGTGGCTTTGGGCTGTTTTCTGCTCTTTGGTCGGGTTGTTGTGTCTTTGACGCATTCGATATTCCCCGTTTCCATTGTCAATTTTATTCCACAATGGTCAACCAACTCATGATGACGGCCGTAAATATTTTGAAGGAAAGATTTCAACTTCACCATTAGGAACTCTTGGTTCAATAGCTTCTCTATCAAGGAAATCACGATAGGAAATGCAAGCTCTGGAATATCGTATCAGCTGGGAGATATATACTCCATATGCAGTTGCTGCTGGTATGTTGCTACATAGAAATGGAAATTTCATAATTGGGAAGCTAAAATCATTCTCAACCGACCAAAAATGTTGCTTTCGAAAAGTTTTTTTATGATAGAAATGGTATCTCTTTCTTGATAACGCGTGAGCTTCAGGGGGGTTTCGTACCTTACTAGGATGTCCTCTGCCCTGGACCCGCTTGGGCCCCCAGACCCCTCGCCAAGGTTCGGGCGTACACGTAAAAATGGCATAGCTACGCCACTACTAATGTTTTTCTCATCAGGTAAAAGATCTGAACCAAAAAAGCAAAATACTGACATCAAAACGCTGTTGGAGATTAGCAGGAATTCAAAAGCATTTGGCGTACGTCGGTACAAATAGGGCACAATAACAAAAAATGAGAGCTTGCGTCTAAGTAGCACCATAACAATTATGGGAATCTACTATATTACAAACAAATAAAAGGGAGTTTGAAGCGTGTGGATATTGTTGTCATATGCGGTTTCCAACGTAATAATATGTGGGAAACTACCTATTCTATTTACAAATTTATATTTAAATCAAAAGAGAGAGAGAGAGTATAAGCAAGTTCTTGTATCTAGTATTTGTTCACGAAAGTAACTAGGTAGTTAGTCATAAATAATTATGCGACAACATATCAATCTTTGAATTTACCTTGTCCCGATCACTTTTCCGTTGAGTTGCATCCTATAATTCATCAATATTCGTGAGTTTAGATATCCCTTCTTATAAATATGCGTACCACATCAAGCCTTTATGTTAAGTTTATATTATATGTGTTCTATAAAACATCGGCGTATTCGACAATGCAATTTTAACCTTATAAAATGCATATATAGTTTTTTCAAGAGTGAAACGTTCAAGTATGTTTTTAACCTTCATAAGAATGTTGACACTTAAATAAAAACAAAGGCCTTATATATTCGTTATAAAAAATCAACATCAAGATGTTTTTGACTGTCTACTAATTTGAGTTCTTGGTTATTCGTCTTTAGAAGTGGTGGCAAAATTTTATGTTTTCTTTCTAGAGATAATAACCAAAGTTTCTGGTTTTTGTACATTGAAATTAAAAAGCCATTTCTGTGAGAGAGAGAGAAACCACTGTTAAGTGTAACAGTAGCTTCAACACATTTATCAGCTATCAAGTATACAAAAAGAATCATCAACAGAAAATTTAATTATGACATTTATATCATCGACAATGTCATTTATAAAGACGATAAATAATAGAGGACCCAAAATTGACCCATGCATTTACGGGTAGTCATTAAACAAACTGTACCATTGATTACCATTCTTTGGGTTCTTTGAACATATTTGTGCCTAGTATACCAATCAATCAAATGCTTTATTTGTATCACAAAATATAACCCTTTTTCTTTACTTTACAACTATCGTGAGCTTTACTAAACTTATTTTAAATGGTTACCGGTTGATTTACAACTGAATCCTCCGGGTTAAGTCATATTGATATTGCTAAGAGATTTATGACAGTGTTAAGTGATTGTAAACATGTTCATAAACATACTGTTTCATACGCTTTGATATTACTCTCCAAAGGAAAATCGGTCTATTTTTTTTTTACATCATTTGGTGAGTTACTGTAACATTTGAATACGGGGAGTGTTAATACTATTCTTCTATTTACTGCGTTGCACATTGAAACATTGAATAATTTACACAAAGTATGTTCAAGAATTGATGAAGTTTCTTTCAACAGTTTTATGGTTTATTTAGTATGGACCTGCAGCTTTAGATGGTTTAGTTATACTAAGAATGTATACCACTTCTGCTTCGATAAGTTCTATGTTGTTGATTGTAGCTTATTATAACAAGTTTTCGATTTTATACCAGTAATTTGATTTACGATATTCCACCGATTCATATTTGAAGGGTTGTTTTTAATAATTTTTTTATCAGGAAACTTCTAAATTCTTCTTTAGATTTTCTTACTAAATTTGTAACTTTTTTTCATATTTTCTAAAATTATTCGAACCATTAAGATTATTACAGCTTTAAGAAATTTTCTGGGTTCTATTCGGGTGTTGATCCTTCCGGATGGTTATTTTTTAGTTCGGAATTCATTTGTCTGCTGCATCTAAAATTATAGTATTTTTAATATTTCCCGTCATTTCTTTCAAAATTGTCTCATCTGTTATTGAATTCCAATTAGTTTCGGATAAAGTATTTCTGTATTTTGTATGGTTTTCACGATCATACAACCAATGTTTTACGTTTGAATGATTTATGACAGGTATAGTTGTTGAAGGATTTAAACTATAAATGTTACCACCCAGTCATATGAGCTATGATGGAAAGTTGGCTCATTGGCAATCATTTTTATATACATATGCACATTCATGGCTCTACGATCTGTCGACACCAGTATCTTGGCATTGCACAATGTCATGTTTTTCTCGGACTGTTAATGACGTCTTAGCACTAAATCCATTGGATGTTGGAT
This sequence comes from Mytilus coruscus, assembly GCA_017311375.1. Classification (NCBI taxonomy): domain Eukaryota; kingdom Metazoa; phylum Mollusca; class Bivalvia; order Mytilida; family Mytilidae; genus Mytilus; species Mytilus coruscus. The sequence continues at coordinate 74,303,746 of CM029601.1, forward strand.
GTGTACTGATTGATATTTTAGTCTTAGATGCATGATTTTTTTGATATGTTGTTATTGGCTTTGAACTAGCTATCAGTAACTGCGAGTACGCTAAGATCTGCACTTGGTGTATGTTTTGTTGTAGGGATGTATAAATACCCTGCCACGTCCGGTCTGATGAAATAAGCCCTTTTCAACTGATTTTTATAGTTTGTTCGTATGTTGTTCTGTTACGCCACTATCCCAGGTTAGGGGGGGATGTTTGGCGCCAACATACTAGTTTAACCCCGCCACATTCTATATGTGCCTGTCCCAAGTCAGGAGCCTGTACCTGAGTAGTTGTCGTTTTTTGCTGTTTCTCATATTTGTTTTAATATGTTTATTGTTTTGTAAAATTTGTTATTGTATTGTGCCGTTACACCACTGCCCCAGGTAAGAGGGAGGGTTGGCGCCTCTAAACTAGTTTAACCCCGCCACATTCTGTATGTGCCTGTCCCAAGTCAGGAGCCTGTAATTCAGTGGTTGTCGTTTGTTGCTGTATATCACATTTATTTTTCGTTCATTGTTTTGTACATAAATCAGGCCGTTAGTTTTCTCGTTTGATTGTTTTACTTTTGTCATTTCGGGGCCTTTTATAGGTGACTATGCGGTATGGGTTTTGCTCATTGTTGAAGGCCATTACTGACAGCTAGTTCAAAGCCAATAACAACTTATCAAAAAATCATGCATCTAAGACTAAAATATCAATCACTACACATTCAACATCCAATGGATTTAGTGTAAAGACGTCATTAACAGTCCGAGAAAAACATGACATTGTGCAATGCCAAGATACAGGTATCGACAGATCGTAGAGCCATGAATGTGCATATGTATATAAAAATAGTATTTCGTTTGATTTTAATTAACTGATAACAAAATCAATATTTATACCAATAAAAAACAATTTTCAAAGATCAAACGAAAAAGAATATTAAATATATATATATACATATAATAAATAATAACTTATTATTGTAGGCGGCACGGTTTCGTACAAAGTTTATACCAGTTAAAACGAGATTAGACTTGCATTCATATATCAATCATGTTTTGTCGATAATGAAGAGGCAAATAATACTGAACAAACGATTTAGTTTGATATATAACAATTGTAGTCATTTAACATTGGATCAAAAGTGTTTGATTTCGAATTATCGTGCATTATTAATTCCTATGTTTGTTCGCATCAAATATCGTGTCCTTTATGTCATTATACTTTATCAAGATTTTTGGTTTACATGTACCCCTATGTCACGTACAATAATTCATGCGCATTTTATGGCGTTCCAAAATGCTCTTTAGCGTCGAACCATTTTACTGAATCCCGATCGTCACAGATAAGAGCAATCCGGAAACAATTATATATTATTGTTTTGTAAAATTTGTTACTGTGTTGTGCCGTTACACCACTGCCCCAGGTAAGAGGGAGGGTTGGCGCCTCTAAACTAGTTTAACCCCGCCACATTCTGTATATGCCTGTCCCAAGTCAGGAGCCTGTAATTCAGTGGTAGTGGTTTGTTGCTGTATATCACATTTGTTTTTCGTTCATCGTTTTGTACATAAATCAGGCCCTTAGTTTTCTCGTTTGATTGTTTTACTTTTGTCATTTCGGGGCCTTTTATAGGTGACTATGCGGTATGGGTTTTGCTCATTGTTGAAGGCCGTACGATGACCTATAATTGTTAATTTCTATGTCCTTCGGTCTCTTGTGGAGAGTTGTCTCATTGGCAATCATACAACATCTTCTTGTTTTATAGTTCACAAAAAAAAAATAAATAGCCGTTTCTGACAGTAAAAACGATTTTTATTCAAACAAAGAAATCATATTTGTAAATGTGTATATTTTGTTAATGTTGTACAACATCTACTTAAAGTACAGCGGACAATATTAATGAGAAAGAAAACAAGTTTTATCGTGTAGGATCTGAAGTGTTCTGAGCTAGTTTTCAGTTTCTGCAAATATTCTTAGGTATAATATAGTTTTTTTTTTCGTTAAATGCTTTCAGGACTACTTTATTGTGCGTTTTCTATGTAACTTAATTTATCCCCTTATCGAGAAACTGTTGGGGAAAGTAAGAAGATACAAAGGAGGAAATAAAATCCATTCTGTCGAAGAAAGACGGGCAACAAATACAGAAAGAAAAGAATAAAATAAACAAGCAACCCATTTTAACTCTAAGTGAACTCATGGGCTCCAGACGGGTTATGAAGGCTTCTTAAAACTTTCAACTTAGACCTGTAATACTCATGGCTAGTCCCAAAGGAAGCTTATGCACGGATGCATAAACAGGTGCCATAATTAGGGATGCACATCAAGGTTGATACAACCTAGTCCCATTTTAGTGGTGTTGGTAGTGCATCGAATACGTCAAATATTCTTTATTGTCCTTCAATACGTCAAATACTCTTTATTGTCCTTCAATGCGTCAAGAATTCTTTATTTTCCTTCAGTACGTCAAGTATTCTTTATTTTCCTTCAATGCGTCAAGTATCGTTTATTTTTCTTCAATGCGTCAAGTATCGTTTATTTTCCTTCAATTAACAGGAGTATACCTACACAAGATTGCTTATAATGGAAAGAGGAGTTGATAACAACCCCATACCATTATCATGGAAAGAGAAGTTGATAACAACCCCATACCATTATAATGGATAGAGGAGTTGATAACAACCCCATACCATTATAATGGAAAGAGGAGTTAACAACCCCATACCATTATAATGGATAGAGGAGTTGATAACGACCCCATACCATTATAATGGAAAGAGGAGTTGATAACAACCCCATACCATTATAATGGATAGAGGAGTTGATAACAACCCCATACCATTATAATGGATAGAGGAGTTAACAACCCCATACCATTATAATGGAAAGAGAAGACCCCAAGTTGATAACAACCCCATGCCATTATAATGGATAGAGGAGTTGATAACAACCCCATACCATTATAATGGATAGAGGAGTTGATAACAACCCCATGCCATTATAATGGAAAGAGGAGTTGATAACCCCATACCATTATAATGGATAGAGGAGTTGATAACCCCATACTATATATAATGGATAGAGGAGTTGATAACAACCCCATACCATTATAATGGATAGAGGAGTTGATATCAACCCATACCATTATAATGGATAGAGGAGTTGATAACAACCCATGCCATTATAATGGAAAGAGTTGATAACAACCCCATACCATTATAATGAAAGAGAAGTTGATAATAATCCCATACCATAATAATGGAAAGAGAAGTTGATAACAACCCCATACCATTATAATGGAAAGAGAAGTTGATAACAACCCCATACCATTATAATGGATAGAGGAGTTAACAAACCCATACCATTATAATGGATAGAGGAGTTGATAACAACCCCATACCATTATAATGGATAGAGGAGTTAACAACCCCATACCATTATAATGGAAAGAGAAGTTGATAACCCCATGCCATTATAATGGATAGAGAAGTTGATAACAACCCCATGCCATTATAATGGATAGAGGAGTTGATAACAACCCCATACCATTATAATGGATAGAGGAGTTGATAACAACCCCATGCCATTATAATGGAAAGAGGAGTTGATAACAGCCCCATGCCATTATAATGGAAAGAGGAGTTGATAACAACCCCATACCATTATAATGGATAGAGGAGTTGATAACCCCATACTATATATAATGGATAGAGGAGTTGATAACAACCCCATACCATTATAATGGATAGAGGAGTTAACAACCCCATACCATTATAATGGATAGAGGAGTTGATAACAACCCCATACCATTATAATGGATAGAGGAGTTGATATCAACCCCATACCATTATAATGGATAGAGGAGTTGATATCAACCCCATACCATTATAATGGAAAGAGAAGTTGATAACAACCCCATACCATTATAATGGAAAGAGAAGTTGATAACAACCCCATACCATTATAATGGATAGAGGAGTTGATAACAACCCCATACCATTATAATGGATAGAGGAGTTAACAAACCCATACCATTATAATGGATAGAGGAGTTGATAACAACCCCATACCATTATAATGGAAAGAGGAGTTGATAACAACCCCATACCATTATAATGGATAGAGGAGTTGATAACAACCCCATACCATTATAATGGAAAGAGAAGTTGATATCAACCCCATACCATTATAATGGATAGAGGAGTTGATATCAACCCCGTACCATTATAATGGAAAGAGAAGTTGATAACAACCCCGTACCATTATAATGGAAAGAGAAGTTGATAACAACCCCGTACCATTATAATGGAAAGAGAAGTTGATAACAACCCCGTACCATTATAATGGATAGAGGAGTTGATAACAACCCCATACCATTATAATGGATAGAGGAGTTGATAACAACCCCATACCATTATAATGGAAAGAGAAGTTGATATCAACCCCATACCATACAAAACAAATTCACATTCAAACTGAATTGGAAAAAAAAAGAAAAGTATACAGGGTGTTTCACTTTGCTGAAGGCCGTACAAGTACTTTAAAAGTTTACATCCTTGTGCCATGGTCTTTGGTAAATAGCCGGCAATCATACCACAACGTCCTATTTTCATATGTAAGGTTGGTAATGCGCTTTTGATCAGATGGGGAAAAACATGTACATGATACAGGGAGTTATTTGTGCTAAATAAAATGACACAGTTTTGTAATCGGATATCCTGATGATTTATTTCTTAGCGCTCGGCAATTACATAGAGTTTTAGCACTATTGAAAAAAACCCACTCAATTTGATTGTATCCTTTTAACACGTCTCTGTTCTGTATTGTTTCCCGCACTGTTTTGTAATAGTCAGGCAATCATACAATACTTTAATGGACGGTTAATTGATAACTTCAGGAGACTGTACTCCAGACCAATTTTGTGTTATTACCCTCATCTGTGAAACATCTTAACTACAGGCTATACTTTGTTTGTAGTTTGTGATTACAATTAATCAATTGCAAAGGGATCAAAAGATGATTAACGACAGAGATAACCGAAATGTTCCGAGACAGCAATGTTGAATGGATGGAGGACATTTATGGTTATAGAAAAGGTTGTGATGCCTTACATACTTCGCACAGAAGAAACATGTATTGAATCCCACAAATGTCGTTGATTTTACTTCCGGGTTTAATGCAATTAAATCCTATTTTGGTATGATGGACAAAAAAGTGATCATCAGTTCCCTTTTTTTAAATCTCGATTCCCGAAAACAAAACAATAGAATGATCTAACAATTATATATATAAATATAGATATAGATGTACATGTATATATAATAAAACCATGGCCTCTTTCAGATGACATGACAATGCTTTATAGTGAATCAGCCATCGAATAACGTTACAACTAACAACGTTCATAATTTCGATGCCAACGGTCTTGTTGTATTTCTTTATAAAACTTAAAATACTCGACCACCTTGAACATAGAAAAACATCACAAATTTGCGTGTGAATGGAACAGTTTCCAGGTCGTTTGATTTTTAAATTAATCTTTAATGACGAGGTACTTACAAAGATCAATTAAGAGAATAAAAAACTTTAAAACATAAAAGATATACAGGATGTTTACTTCAGAAATCTGAATTTAAAAAAAAAACATTTTCATTAATAATTCGTAAAAGAAACGGTTTATCATAGATGGCAATGCAGTTATATTTCTGTGCGTCTAATGTGTATGGCGAATATTTAAACAATATAACATTGATTTAGTAAAAAGAAAAATGATATGATTACAATTGATTTTATAAAATGTAAAACAAATAAAGTTTTCATTGAATTAACTAAATTTTTTTTAAGTCATCTATGGCTTTAATATCTTTGAAATTCGTTTCGTGACTTCTTTTACAAAAATTGTTTAGCAGAATAAGCTGTTTTTTCGTGAAATGTTTGATAATTAACTCGGGCTATCTCACTTGGAAAAATTATGTATACATTGTGATTATAAATTCGGCAATAACAAATTTTAATGAGTTGATTACATATTTAAAGTTCATAGATTAATCGATGTTATGGTATCATGTATTCAGATCGACAGATAGATAAAACAAGCACGCTCTTGGTCACATCTTTTAAAGTTTGGTGATAAGGAATGAATTTCAATAGAGAGGATATACAATTTAAATTCTAGACATGTATTTTGATCCATAATCAAATCTTAACCAAACTTTGCTTATTCATGCCCCGTTTGGTTAAAATCACCAAACAGATTTTAAGATCACTATGTCAAAAGTCGATACCTATGGTTAGACGGAAATTGTACGGAAGTTTTCGTATGTTACCGAATCATTTCTTTTGAGCTATAAATCAAATTCTTTTCAATTTATAGTAGATAAACCACTTTGTCATGAAAAATATTCATTTTAAGACCAGAAGGTCAAATGTAAAGGTAACAACAGCAATTGAGAAATTGAAAGGGGAAAGTTCGTTTTCTGTGTGATTTCTTATGCACCATATGTCCATCTTGAGCAAACGTAATTTAAAATGACCCTTGGAAATTTGGGCAAATGTTTGGATATCGGATATCTTTTTAACCATTCCACCAAAATGTTTCCACAGTTTGTTAGAGAATTTCCATTTGGAAGAGGAAACAGTTTTGGTAAAAGTTTGTTTCTTTTGGTCCAGAAATTGTAACTAACCAATCTTGCATGGACACTGCTTTTTTTCGGGAGAAAAGACAGAAATTGACCTTGAGGTGTAGGTTAATTATAAATATACAGACATTTGTATAACATTTGGGTTTCCAGGAAATTCAAGGAAGTATTTGTTTATCTAGATATTGCATGTTCCTAGACACTTGTCTGTCATTATTATCATAAAATTTTCAGCTGATTTTATAGTCTTCATTATCAAAAGAAACTAAGGTACAAAAACAGTTCTCGACACGAAAACATTCTTTTATTTTTTACTATCGCAATCGATATGTGACAATTCCTAAGGATTTTTTTCATTTTAAAGTTGTTATTCATAACACTCATTAATATCATAATTATATTATGTGAGCCTATCAACCAATTAAAATGCAGTGAGGTATCCCATGTTGAATTTTATACCACAACTAAAATCAAACGTAATTAATGGAAATTCAATTAGATGACAACTTAAGACTTATGAGAGACAGAGGTTTATGCAATGGTGACACGGGAACCAATATGGTAAATAATAACAAAAACGGAACAAATGTTTTCTGCACCAGATGCGCAATTCGACAATAAATGTCTCTTCAGTATGCTCGAGGCCAACATATTTGAAAATCCAGAACTTATTTAAATAAATGAAGAGATTATAACCTAAATTAACAAAAAGCATAGTCAAAGCCGGGCAAGGAACTAGAGCTTTGCATGAGGGAGATATATTCCTTAATTTGAAATAATTTTCAAAATTTTGTAACAGCAAATTTTAGTTACACAATATCCGTATTTTCATGCCAGTACCGAATTAATGGCTACTTGGCTGGTGATAACCTCGGGGACTAATATTCCACCAGCAGAAGTATCTACCCTGTGGTAGTAATAACATTAACGGTTCCAATTTGTCTGCACCGGATGCGCGTTTCGGTACTAAATTTCTTTATTAATAAATAATTTACCTGACTTTAAAACCAATCTTACTAAACGTAATATCGTCTCTTATTAAAAATGCAATATTATTTTATAATGTTAACAGTATTGATGAAACATAAAATACTGATTTTCTTTTTATAATATTTTTTCTCTGTTGGTTAAAGTACATTTTCTTGTAACTATTGAACGGCGCACTCATTACCCTTTTGCAGAATTTTAAATAGTTCGCATTTAGGTCTTTAAAATGTCATTTTTCCAGAAACTCGGGATATGTTATTGGACAAGAAAATTGATTTCGCCCATTAAAAAAGTTAAAGGTACCAGTGATGATCAATGAAGTATTCAATGCATACAATCTATTTCCCTATTGTTCTTTTGGGACTATATTGCAAATCATTGTTCCTTTTTCCTCGAAGCTTCCACATCTATAATAGATACGAAATCTGCAATATCTTTGGGAAATCGGAAAATCGATGTATCATAAATGCTCTTTTATTGTGATTAAACGTTCGTTTTTTACTATAAATAGATCAATAATTAATACAGTAAGCATGTAAATCAAAGCTTAAGTCAATCAAAAGAAATGTTGACATTTCAACGTTTTTTTTTTTTTTTTAATTTTTTTTTAATATTTTTCGTTTTACTTCTCAGTGTTTCGCTTGCCTTCCGTGAACAAGTATTACTAAGTAACAAATTATAAATCATACAAATTCCGATTCATAATACCAGGAATTAGTTTCAGGACATGTTGTGGACAGGTTGATTTTATGAACAAAATCCAGGTTCTCGTTAATCAGACTTTAGTAGTCTCTGTGTGTTCGTTCTGTTGACTTGTTTTTTGTTTCGTCGTTTTCCTTTTTAGCCATTTTTTTGTCAGTTTTTCTTCGGATTGTGATTTTTGATTGTCCAATTGGTTAAATTCTGATTCTTTTTAAAAATGTTGGTCATTATAAGGCACTGTACAAGCATTCCTTGTATTGGTTTTTCTGTTGCTTTTCCCGGATTTCACGACAACATTGTTGTGAACAAATCTGCAGAAATTGAGATTAAGCTGTATGCGATGCTTTGATCAGCTGTACCTCCATTGTTTGTAAAAAAACACATTTGACCTTTACTTTAGAACAATATAATAAAAAAATCGTTCGACATGTAATGAGGCTCAACAACAAACAGAAAAAAACTTGATAAGTAAACTTTATGTATCCAATTACTTGACTATTTGCAATTAGTTACAGACATCAAATACAAATCGGGTTTATAACTCTTTGGTTATGTACATTTTGCATGGAAGTGGACAATTAAGAACTCCAAATATGATCGTATGTGTCAATAAACCATGCCGTAGATGGACGTTTATCTTATTTTACTTTAATCGAAATAGTCCTCGTAATTATAAAAGACCTATTCAAGTTGATTATCTCAACTAAGGAATAACATCTTCAGAATTCGTTAATGCAGTTTGTCACTATTCTGTCAACGTAAAAGCTAGCTAGGACTAGATAATAACATTTAGAATACTAGACTATAAAAAAGAGTTGATGGTGCAATATGAAAGGAATTAAAAAGGGAAATAATAGACGGAGGATATCAAACTTACCGTATTATATGGGGAATCAAGAATTAAAAATTGAATTTTGTGTTCTTACTCTGTAAAGTTATTAGTCATGGATCTCCTCCTTTTCCTATCAGGACCCTTTCAATTACAAGGGAGGTAACCAGATAATTTATTTAAGAATAATTTAAGTATAAAACAAGTGTTCGCTAAAGGTTGCAACAGTTAAGTTTATTTAGAGAATTTGTTTTACAAAAATGTGAAAGAAAATAAAACTTATTTACAAACAATAGCGACAGAAATTATGAAATATGAAGTAGAAATTATTCTTGAGCAATAACTTCGAAGTTATGATTAATAGGCAAACTCGTATCGATTAATGCAAAAATAAGCTATTTTGTACTATATTCCATATTATGAAATGGCGCATTGATATACTCTTGAGAAAATTAAACCCAGGTCGTAAAATATGTAGTATAGTACAATCAAATTAAAATACACGACTAGAGCCTTTTTATTTAATTTCTTTGTAGTAAAGATTTATCTAAGATGCGTTTTTATATACTTCACTTAAATAGTCCGGTAATTAGTGCAAGCATGTTATATGCTACGACCCATGTGGTTTATCAAATGTTCACAGTCATGTCAATCATTTTCTTTAACATACTACAAAAAGGAAATTTTTATTTTTTTTTTTTTATTAAGGAACAAATAAGATTTGGCGTCTTCAGTATCTTGTACACAGTCGTTTTTAAACTAAAACAAATTACAAATTAAATAATAACTCATTGGTCAAATTATATAAATCAAAGTCAAGTTTGCTGCATTCGATTAAGTTTTCTTGATTATCAAACTACATGCAGGAATGTTATAAAGGCAAAAATTATGAGCATCTTCAATGAGATTAATACATGGAACACTGACACTAAATCGAATTACCTTTAAAGGTCGTATTTATCTTAGGGAACTCAAACTTAACATTCACAGAAAACAGACAAAAAAAAAAGAAAAGGAAAAAAAAAACAAAAAAACAAGCGATTGAAAAGTAGCCTAATCGATCGATATTTGGCTTCTTACAATCAAAATCAGAATAACATTTGTGGCGAGGCTTAGAATAATTCATCAGCTATAAAGCTAGCTCTCCTTAATATCAGTTTTATAGACAAAGGATTACGTACGATAAAATCTACATCAGAATAAAGATTGGTGCCTACTCAAACACAGAGATTAGATAAGATGAGCATTCAGTTGTCCTTTTGCCTCAAAATTTAAGCTTTTATGTATTTTATAGGCAATATTACATGCTCATGATAATTAAAGTATGTAAAAGGCATTTCAATTTCTCACGAAAATCGTAGAAATATCCAACTTTTATGTATTTACCTATAATTGAAAGTATATTGGGGAATTGCAGGAATAATGAAATTCCTTATTTGCATTATTGATCATATGTTTTATAGATTTCAAATTTGATTTTAGACTTGATCTCGTAAACAAACATGCAGGATAATTTGATCAAATAGCAGTTTTTAAGATGGGCGGATAAGCAGCTACAGCTTATTACCTGTTATTAGAAAGCATACAGAAAATTTTCTACACAGAAATGCAGTAAAAACGACAAAACAAAGAGATGTCATGATTTCCTACGAGACCACGATTAATTAAAATCAAAGGGCGAAGATTGAACAATGACAGGCCACCATAGGGCCTTCAACAATGGAACAAATCTAATACTGTATAGTAATCTACAGAGTGTCACAGGATGACAACATGTGAAACAATTCAAAAAGGAAAAACAAACGATCTGAAAATAAATATAGTAAAATAGACGAAAAACAATTATGAAAGACAGCAACCAACGACAATCACAGTGACAGGCTCCTTGCTTGTGACTGGCACATACAGAATGTGGTGAGGGTAAACATTTTTGTGAGCGCTAAACCCTCCACCTAATAGGTCACACTGGTGTAACGTCACAACAAAACAAATTGTAAAAATCAATTGGAATGGGTTTGACTCGTCCGATCGAAACATACATAAATACAAATAAAAAAACTCAAAGTACATATCGAAGAATACTCGCATTTACTGAACGTTATATCAAAGCCAAATTTCACAAATAAATAACCCATATTATTCCAGATAAAATATCAATCAGCACACCTCCAGCCGATTAAGTGTTAATATCATTAGCGTAACGCGTTGCGGGGGACAAGGAAATACCGGGCGTCCGTCCGTCCGGTCTTGTTAGCACTCTCACAGGTACAATTCTTGCCTGATTTTTTTATAAAATTTATACTATAGGTTAATATCAGCAATATCTCAGATAAGTTCTATAATGGTGGACGATTGACTTTTTAAAAGAGTTATGCACTTGGAAATATTAAATTTATGGATAATGGCCTCGTTAGCGCTCTCACGGGTACAATTCTTGCCAGATTTTTATAAAACTTATACTATAGTTAATATCAGCAATATCTCGGACGAGTTTTATAATGGTGGACGATCGACTTTTAAAAGAGTTATGACCCTTGGAAATATTAAATTTATGGAAAATGGCCTCGTTAGCGCTCTCACGGGTACAGTTCTTGCCAGATTTTTATAAAGCTTATACTATAGGTTAATATCAGCAATATCTCGGACAAGTTCTATAATGGTTGACGATCGACTCTTTTTAAAAGAGTTAAACCCTTGAAAATATTAAATTTATGGAAAATGGCCTCGTTAACGCTCTCACAGGTGCAATTTAACCAGATTTTTATAAAACTTATACTATAGGTTGATATCAGCAATATCTCGGACAAGTTCTATAATGGTGGACGATCGACTTTTTCAAAATAGTTATGTCCCTTGGAAATATTAAATTTATGGATAATGGCCTCGTTAGCGCTCTCATGGGTACAATTCTTGTCAGATTTTTATAAAAATTATACTATAGGTTAATATCAGCAATATCTCGGACAAGTTCTATAATGATGGACGATTGACCTTTTTTTAAAGAGTTATGTCCCTTGGAAATATTAAATTTATGGAAAATGGCCTCGTTAGCGCTCTTATGGGTACAATTCTTGCCCAGATTTTCATAAAACTTAAACTATAGTTAAATATCAGCAATATCTCGGACAAGTTCTATAATGGTGGACGATCGCCTTTTTAAAAGAGTTATGCTCCTTGGAAATATAAAATATGTGCAAAGCGGGGACATTGGAACCCTGTTCTTTTATGTGAATAAATTTAACGCACATTATCAAAGATCTATCATCAACATGAAATTCATTTAACAAAATCAAAATATTTAGATATCATGACATAAGACACAGACGAGGTACCTGGCAGGGGAACGGTACATATATATTATTTGGAGGGATTATTTTTTAGAAATCTGAACCCTCCCCTGTTAATCTCGATCGGTGGACTTACAAACGTTACATAAACGTACATGTGATATAGATCAATACAGAAAAGTACTAAACTTAAAAAAAGGGTACGGCATAAATACAAGTATAAACAAAAAGTAATAAAATATAACCAGTATATCTTATTAATGAATGCTAGCAGTGTTACTGATTACAAGCACAATTAAAGTTCTTAACCTGCTCATGTAGAAGATTTCATTCGGCAACATAAAGAAAAGAGTAGAAAGGCAAACCCAGTACAAACCGTACGATTTCAATTCAGAAAAGCAAAAGAAAAGCATTTTAATTGATTCAAACTAAATTAGCGAATTGATAATAATCTATAAAAAACCGACAAAGTGATTTAACAACAACAGTATCACCATAATCAATAAGTTACAGATATGTATAAGAAAATTATATTAAGTTAAGTATATATAAAACATAATTATTTATATAATGTAAAAGTTCCAAATGTAAATGTTTTTAATTCCTTTTGTGATAATAATTTTACATACCTCATAGCTTAATATCATTTATATGATACTATGTGTAAATACCTTCTTCAAAATGTACATTTCATGTTCATGCGAACAAAATTATGGACGTTCGTCATAAACACCAAGGATTTTACATGCATTTTTTCAAATATAAATAGTGTACTTCAATTTTTGCTGGTCCGCCCAGAGTAATTAAAATGTTATTAGTAAGGAAGGAGTATTCTTGTTAACTGATTTTTTTGTGAGCCAGGAAATTATTATAGATAATTCGACTTGTGACGGTATACAGACCAATCAACACCGAGGTGATGCAGAAAATTCTTGCAAAAGCGCTACTAGTTGACTTCTAGCAGGATTTCAAACTAAAATAACGTTTGGGTATTTAATTGAGAGATAGGAACTTTTTGTTGTGAGGTTTCCATGACAATTTAATAAGTTATTTTGTTTTGTCATTTCAAAAGTTAACATTTTATAAAAATGTTGTTACTTCCAGCAAGGATTTTAATAACCTTAGTTAGACTATCATGATACACTGTAACATGGTTTTTCTTGTTTGTTAACATTGGTTTAGTCCTAAATAATAATAATACTTTATTCCAAAAGCAATACAGCTTATAGGATACATACAAATAAACATGCATTATCGCCACTGGACCTGTAATATCCATACACCGACCAATCAATCATAAATGTACATTTGATATAATTAGACATAATACATATACATTGTAATATAATTTATTATTTACCAATGACTTAAAATACATTATAGGTCGTCCATTTGATATAATTCCATTTGTCTGAGAACTGGTAATTAGGTTTTAATATAGAATTTTAACTGGTCTAATACAGAATTTTAACTTCCGGGTTTTGGTTCAAAAAGGTTTCTCTGATATAATCAAAGTGATAACATCAGTTAAAATGTACATTAAAATTACAGCACCCGAAGCATGCATTAGTGTATAATGGCATCGGTCCACGACAAACGATGCTTTTAAAAAGTGTTCATTCGATATCTGATTGTTTAATGTTGCATTTTGACCTATACAGCCAAACGAGAAACTGTTTGTTATCTTACACCAAAGGTTGGAATTTATCACGTGATTAATAGTCACAACGTTTTGATTATTATCTATCTACATGCTATACGTAAATGTTTTTGTCTTGTTAGTGTCAATGATTTAACACTTTTTGGTATAATCATAAGGTTTTTATTTTCTTTCATGGACATAAATTACGAGCTTTTATATGTCCGTTATGTGAATATCTCACGAATGGAAGCAACAAGCACAAAGCAATTTTTTTCTTACATGTACAAAAAAAGTCTGTCTGGTAAAATTTACATTAGAAGAATATTAAAATTATCAGTTTATCACGAATAATTCATTCATGAAATTACTTTTACGAGTTTTATATGGTTGTTATATTTCGTAAAGATTTAAATATTAAGGTAACGATAAGACTATATACACGCCCTCTTAACTAATCCTAAATCAAAGTAGTGTTTTTTGAAGCATGAATAATAAACTTCAAGTAGGATAATTAAGTACGTTTTTTTTTCTTCAGAAAACTCAATAAAAATATTATCTTTTAACAAAATACGCGTCTGGTGTACACAATTTTAATCCTGGTATCTATGATGAGTTTATTTGAACCTTTCAATGTCATTTCAAAAGTTTACTGCCTCCAAAGTGAAGCCCGAATACACTTAAATAATTTGCAGTTTTATTCGTTATCCTACACTGAATTACCTAAACCATTCATTACATGTATTTCAACATCGCGACTTTGGAATACTGTTTTGATTAATTAATGTTATTTAGGGTAAAGGTTATATCTATTAAGAGCTTGCTACATGTACTTTGAATGAGTCGTTGCTCATTGAAGAAGGAAGAATAGTTATCTTCCTAAATGATTATACGTGCAATTTGCATGCAAAAGAGAACCTATAAATTAATAATGTTCGAGACCTTTTTACATTTACAAACGTTGAGATTGCGATTATCTTCATTAACGAACAGACTGACTAACATTTGTCCATTTACTTGTTCTTGAAGCGAGTAGTTAAAAATACTATTCAAATTAAAGCGTACATATAAACTTTATTGATAATTGTGTGCTACGTTCAGTGGAAACTATTTCCTTAAAAATGAAGAGGAGAACAAATTAAACAATTATAAACCAAACCAGTAGGTTCTATAAAGCGGATCTACTCTGATGGAGGACCGGGAATTAGACTAATATTGGGTCAAAATCTCCATAGAATGCATTTTTTAGTAATGAAGCTCCAAGCACAGTTTTCATTCACTAAAAACATGGTCTCTAGTACACCATTTGAATGTTTGTCCAGAAACATGCATTGTGTCGTTTTCCCAGGAATCAAACCATACGATTATACATATAGTTTTATATAATTTAGAATGAATATGGCCTTCAACAAAGGTTAGAGACCTCTAAAGGGATAAGTTATAAATAAACCCGTTTGGTAAAAATCAAAAGAGACAACTTACGACCTAATTTGTTTACTTCAAGTATAAAACCATATTTCAGAGACACATTTGAATAATTTGAACATAATATGATATAGCATTTTCCGTAAGACGTTAATTATTCAGCAATAAATAAACAATTCTTGTAAGGGAAGTGAAAATTTTAACTTCCTGTGTTTTACAAATAAACACAGTTCAGCAGAAAATTCGAATTTTATATTGTTTTGTCAAATATAGAATGACTAAAATAGGATATACCATTTGTATATAAAAAAAATAAAATAACACACAAATATGACTCCCTCAGACCTATTTTATTTTTACGGATCTTCCTGTTTTAACACTATTTGGTTATACCAATTTGTTGGTCACGAGTGTTTTTGAGAACCCATATAACGCTCTTGAAACACAAAGATTCATTTTTGCTGACTAAAATGCACTGAATAATAATTTATTCCGAATAAATGCACCTCTATGACAGAAACTTGATACAATCCCCGAAGTGTGTTTGTGGAGACCCTGAAACAACGGAACACTATTTATTAAAATGCAAAATATTTAATGTACCTCGCCAAAGACACATTCACAACCTACAGATTCCAATCAAAATTTCCACTAATGTCTTACTTTTTGGCTCCGATAGACTCACAGTAGAACAAAACATACTGATATTCAAAGCTGTGCAAAACTTTATTATAAGTAGCAATCGATTCACATCCACAATCAAATAATTCTAATTAATCACTCCTCCCCTATATAAAAAATATTGTTTCATTCTTTAATAACACTCTCATTTTTCTAAAAACACCTTTCACCCTCTTCCTTTGCTATATATTTTTTTCTTATGAATTTTACTTTTGTTATTGTAATAATTGACTGTATTTTGTTACACATTTATTCGTTTGCTATTCAGCCTGTATTCATAGCTTGTAATTTTATTTTCGAATTTAGGGAGATGGATTTATATAAGAGCACTTCTCTTGTTTCCTAATCCCAATTATTGAATCTTTTGAATATATCGTATTTATGTCTTTACCCTTGTAGCTATATATTATAACGATTTCTTTAATAAAATATGTTTACAGTTAAATGCATAAATTTCGATGAAAATTATTGTCATATACCTAGCTTAGTACTGGCACTAGCTGAACCATGTTTATGACGAAAAGATTGTATATTTATATACAGCCTGGGTCATACAATTTTATTTCACCATTGGTATTTCCTTTTTGTTTGAAGATATATAAGAAATCCGAGTTCAAATTAGTAACGGAATTCATTAATAAAGATGATATAAAACTATTACAAAACAAGTTATTTTGATGACAACTGGATGCTGATAGTTTTGATATAAAAGTCCTGGAAGGTATTGAACACAGGATACAAAAGATAAAAGAGATAATTCAAAGGAAGATAAGACTCGAATACAAGTAAAAGCAGAGATGAAACTGAATCATTATGATTCAGTAATACAGTCTTTAGCTGAGAATCTCTACAATACCATATTATCACTGCACCAAGTTCTTTAGACTTCAAACATACATGCATAAAATGACATTATCAAAGCCACCAAATCGAGATACATAATCTTTAGGAAATACCAGTAACATATTCAGAGTGTTGAATTGAGTAGAGGTAAACTTGTAAGAAAAACTGGTAAGTAATAACTTTTACAAAGGATAAGAAATTCAATATAAAAAATCAGAAGTCTGTTGAATAGCCATATAGTGGAAAATACATTACTGAGAACTGATAGAGAGATCAAGTCGATAGGAAAGATGTTAATCCAATCTACAAGCTGACATAGGTGCTTGTGACATGGACTTCCCATTTTTGTTTTTGTGTGTTTAAAATTTTTATATTATGTGATGTCCCCTATTCTTATTTTCCACAAGGCAAGACAGATACAAAACTTGAACTTACTACAATTAAAAAACTTATTATCATCTTTTGTAATATGGAAAAATGGAATATATTATTTTTGGAGTGTAAATAAATTTTTCTTCTTCCTTTAAGAACCACAGATTTATACTCATTAATAAGCTTATCGTATAAAATTAAATAGGAAGAAATAGTACTTGCAGTACCACACGACAGAGCCGAGGTACTAACACTGATTTTGGTTTTGACAAATTAAAACATAGCTGAACATGTAGTAATTATTCATTTATGCACACATATGGTCCAACATCGTGTCCATACTTATTGAAATGCAAAAATCATGCTTTTCTCAGACGGTTTACGACGTCTTTACACTAAATCCGTTGGATTTGTACCGATTGACAGTCTAGGCTGGAGAAAACATGATTTACATTGTATAAATCAGTTGTAATTGTCTTTGGACTAGATTTCAGTAACCGTGAGTACTGTTAGATAGGCACTTTGTGTCTTCTGTCTGTTTGTTAGTTGTGTTCGTTCTTCGTACCGATCTGATGAGATAAAACCTTTCCAATAGATTTGAACAGTTTATTCTATAATATGCTGTCACGCCACTGTCCAAAGTTCGGTGAGTGTTGAACGCTTACAAACATGTTTAAATCCGATACATTTGTTATGTGCCTTTAACAAGTCAAGAGTATTCAGTGGTTGCGTTGGTTGCTATCTACCATATATTTTTTGCGTTCATTGTTTTAGCGTAGTCCAGTCCGATGGTTTCTCATTTGAATATCCACATTTTGTCATTTCGGGGCTGATTACAGATAAATATACGGTATGTGTTCTGTTCGTTGTTAAAGGACGAATGCTGAACTATCACAATTGTTGCCATCCATATTTGTTTGTCTCCGGTGGATAGTTTCCTCATTGGCAATCATACAACATCTCCTTATTCTTATATTGAGGCGAGCATATGCACGATATTTAAAGTTTCTATCTTTCCTTAGACCTTGAGGAAAATAAAAATAGATTAACAGCAAGTATAAACTACTGTTATTGTAGGACCGTATAGATAAGACAAAAACACATTAAATAAGTTGTAATAAAAATAACAAAACAAATATTAAACGTGGAAAGAAAAGAAGTATGGTTTATGCCCATATCACTTGTACATACAACGGTTTTGGAAACGTTTTTCGAAAAAGCAAATGTTAGCAGGCAACAAACGACAATCCTGGAATATATCCTGTCCATATTAAAGACATATTATATGGTACATTCCACAATCAACAATCATAAAACCAAATCGATTTTAGAATAGATCTCAAGAGCAACTTAAATCATATACACAGGAGACAAAAACGGAGTCAATGCAAAGTTTGTAGCCTAAAGGATTGTTTTAAACGGAATAACAAATAATTAACCTTTTGGTCGCGAAATGCTTCAGTACAGTCAGAAAAAGCTATTTTCATATGTTGTCCGACTGTCAGTTACATCGAACGTGAAAGTGGTGTGATATCAGTGATTTTACTCAAAAAATTAATGCAGAAAAGAACTGTGGTAAAAGATCATCTAGTTCCATGTAATACGTATTTCAGAAAATTACAAACCAAGACAGAATGACATAAGAAGCAACAAAAGGCTGGAAAATCCAACCCATCTAATGAAACAAAATCCGACGCCAAAATGTTTCTTAAGATAGCGAAAATTGAGAACATATTCTGATCCCAAAGTTCAAAATTAGGCTGTCTTCTTTTCAATATTAACCACTCGGTGTTAGGAGCAGAGTATAAGATAAATACCATTTGAGACAAATAACATACACGTGCAAATGTGTCAAAAAAAAAGACAGTTATGTTGAATTTAAAAGACCTTTTTGCTTCACTTCATCAATATTTATAAACTGATTTTTCATGTTTATGTAAAATGTCTATAGACGTGAATGTGTAAGAAATATAAGTTTAAGATATATAAGACGTATGTGGACACCATTTGTGATTGGTAATTTAGATATTCATTTGATTGAGCGTAGCAAATCAGATAAGAGCATATTTATTTTTCACGGAAGACTAAACGGATGCCCCTTTGAACTATCTATCTTACTTATCCCTCGATAAAAAGTAAAAGGTTACCATATGCAAACCTACATAACGACCTCTAAAATATCTAGTTCAATGGGTTTATGACATTTGGAATTATGTTAGCGCGCGTCATGCAATTCCAAAGTCGCACTATGTCGCATGTTTCCTGGTCATTACATGGCTTGAATAACATATCTAAGCCGATTACAAAGAAAGATCGACCAATTAAATATTTACCTAAAAATTTAAGACATCACCACATAGTACCAGTAACGAGAAAGGTTAAGACGTCACCACATAGTACCAGTAACGATCACCCAGTTGCCTAGGCGACCGTAGAACTTCACTTTTTATATATTAATAATCCCTTTTGGTGTTTTTTATTTCACTTCTCTTTCTGAAATGTCTAAAACATCTTCTTGCATACCAACACAACGGAGATAAGAAAACGATATTATGTCACAATGTTCAATATATTTATGGTCTATCTCACAAGTTTGAATAAATTATATCTCAAGAATAAATGCTACATACATCATTGTTCGACACAGAGGTGCAGTTGAACAAGCTCTTAATTCATATAATTGGTTTTTTTTCAAAATTCGAAATACCATTAAATTACGTACACTATGGCGTATAGAGTGAAGGAACATCACAATTGTATCTAAGAGGAAGAATTTTGCCAGATTATTCCTTCTTGTTCTTTTTCATTTAGGTAAGGGAGCACTTTTATTTTAGAATACTAGTAAGGAATCGTGTTGTAGGTAGATTTTTTGAAAATCGTTTAGTAAAGTATTTGTTTTCGAAAACTGTTAACGTTATATTCGTTTGATAAGATTTTATCAGAAGATGAGATACAATGTTACTGCTAGTTTGATCTATATTCAGCACGAATTATAAGATGTATACAGGTGGCATGTTTGTCTAATTAAGGGTCAGTAGTATCAACTATATAAAAATTAGATGTGATAAAATTGCCGATGAGACAACTATCCACCAAAGTTCAAATGAAGTGAATATATACAATTAAAGCTCACTGTAAGGCCTTCGACAATGAGAAAACCCCATACCGTATAGTAGTCTATAAAAAGCCCCAACATGAAAAATATGAAACAATTCAAAACGGAAAACTAACAGCCTAATTTTTAACAAAATAATTTACGAAAAACAAATATGACAGATATGAACCTGACTTGGGACAGGTACTTAAAGAATGTGACGGAGTTAATAGAAATAAGATGTGGTATGAGTGCCAATGAGACAAATCTTCATCTAAGTCACAATGAGTAAAAAGCTAACAATTATAGGTCAAAGTATGGCCTTCAACACGGAGCCTTGGCACACACCAAACAGCAAGCTATAAAGGGCCCCCTAAATGAATAGTGTAAAACAATTCAAACAGGAAAGCCAACGGTCTAATCTATATAAAAACGAGAAACGAGAAACAATTATGAACCACATCAACAAACAAAACCATTGAACAACAGGTAAGTGAGCGCTCAACCCTCCCATAACTTGGGACAGTAGTGTGATGGCACAACGTAGGTACAAACTGTGAACATCAGTTGCAAATGGCTTAACTCAAAAGATCGGTACGCGACACAAACACAAGTAACATAAAATCACCGATATACCAGTACTTGCAGTTACTGAAAGCTAGTTCAAAGCCAATTATAACTAACAAATAAATCATGTTCTCCAAATCTAAAGTACCATGCCAGGATATGACAACAAATCGCCAGTTGCTCGACTAGTGATTTTTCTTAATTAATTCTAGTAGACATGGTTACTAATTTCTTAAGACCTTGGGAATCCGGCATTACTTTGTTATTCCCTACGCATTTGTTCCTCTCAAAATGACAGTAGACAAGTTTTAACGTTACATAATGGTAGGATTAACAGCATGATAAGTGATGTTTTTGCTGTGAGTAATTTTACCCAAGTGTACTTTTTCATTTCCCTAAAAGTTGAATACAAAGTATAGTGTGATTAATTGACTATCTTGATTGGTTTTAGAGAATTAAGTATTCATTGCTCGTATATCATTGTCTGGATTTGTGATCTTTTGGACACAATATCAATATCACCCGTCAGTTCCAGACAGAGCTTGACCACAAAACCATTCATTTATCAGATCACACATTTGTTTTAACATAGACTCTGAAAAGACATTTTCTTGTTCCTATAATTGGTTGGCGGGTTCGTGATGGCAATTTCAAATAAGATTAATTCCACCAATGAAGTGCAAATATGTAACGCAGCATCAATGTAGCACAACTAGGGTTCAGCGTTTACGACATTGTACACATCTAAATGATCATGATATATTTGACATTGGGCGTTAGATAATAAAAAAATAAGAAATCAATCAACTTAATTTATGATTTTGTGATACCATTTCTTTAAAAGTAAGCACACATAATTTGGTTTACATCTTTCATTTCGTACAACCTAGTTATGGGTTTCCTAGATCACTCACTCTGCATAGCAAACGACAATTATTAGATTTAACTATCAAACAAACAATCATTCAGAATCATCCTTCTGCATTTTCCTATTTCCTGTCCCAGAACCTATTGATTAGGTATAACCTTACTCAATCAGTTTACACTAACTTTTAATACAAATGTTGACCCCTTCATATAAACTAATTTTCTTTGATCCCATAAATACCATGTCGTAAAATTCATTATCGTTAATGCAATTAATGGTAGTTTCAACTGAAAGTAATCGTATTATTCGTGAAAAACAAGTTACGACCAGCACGTAAAATCATTGTTTTACTTCGCAAAGACAATTACAGCTGAAGGTTACTTTTTCAATTAAGAAAATGAAAGACAAATATAAATATTTACAAAAGTTTAATAAAATATAACGGTTAAATAAAATGTAATATTTGATTTAGTCGTTCAATTTGCAATGTCGTAACATGAAAGCTATAGATAATCGTTTAATTTCTATACAATCTAGCACACCATGAACTACATTATCCTTATGTTACTTGTCCACGCTACAATGATTAAGCACATTTAGAAAGACACAAGGCAAATCTTAGTCACTATTATATTAACAGTCCATAACGTATAAAAATAATAACATTTACGGTAACAATTTTTACTGCAACAGATGCGCATTTCTACAATAAATTATATTCACTGATGCTGAAGTATGCACAAAGTCATTGTTAAAAGGTCTATATACAAATAAAAACGCAATGTAGATAAGTCCTGCTTCAATTACTTAAGAACCAAAATTTTGTTGTAATGACGTCACATAATTCATCTTTCATTGACGTTGTTAGCGACTGGTACATACTGCATGAACATATAATTTGTTCTCGTCCTGATTGTGTTATAATAATATTCAATAAACGATAAACCTACTACGACAGTTTAAGTCTTGCTAAAGATCTAGATATGTGTCCGTTTGGTTGCGGGCGTGTATAGATACGCAGGAACGTCCGGACAGTATATTGAGATTATCTTCATAGCCTGCTTTTGGAAGACTACCAAGCTCTCACGCATTAATGAACTTTTTCGTCACCTCTTCGAGGGGTCCGTATGTGGTCTGTTGCTAGGCAAAATACCTTTCCTGTAATTCCAGTGTAAACCAAAATATCCTACCCTTTGTCAAGATCAACCAACTCTGCAGATCCTAAAAAATCTTCCTATTATATAATTACATATTTTTATTTATCGTTTTGGGCTACACAATTATTGCCACTTGGCATAAAGCAAGCAACAATATATTACTAGTAAACAATCAATAAAACAAAGGATACCAAAAGAAAAATCAACACTCATAAGCCAAAGAGAGACCGATAAAATCATGACAAAGAACAAAAGACGATGGAAAGACAAACAACAGTCTACACCACATAAACAACTAAAGACAGAGCAACACCAATCCCACCAAAAATCGTGGATGATATCGGGTGCATCGGAAGAGTGAGCAGATCATGTTCCACATGTTTCAACAGACAATCGGTAATTTCAGGGGAAACAATTGTGTTCCTCTTCTTGCCGACTTGTCATTTATTCCTATGAATCAGACTTTATATAGGAGCTTCTTTGGAAGAATAAAAAGAAGCTAGTATTTTCCTTTAACTTCATGTTCCGCTATATAAATAATGTCCTCTCACTGAAGTATTCAAGGTTTGGTGACCATGTTGAACGGATCTATCCAATCAATCTTGAAATACAAGAAACACCAGATACAGGTAAGTCTGCGGCATACATTGTCCTACATCTCAAAATTGACAATGAGGGTCGACTGAGAAACCTTACAACAAAAGATATGAGTTTAATATTTCTGTAGTATCTTTTGCACTCGTTTTGTGTTGCTAATGGTCAGTACAAATTCCTTGTTGGCGTCCGTAAATTTTAAGAAGGGATGACTTCAACTTTACCACTAGGAACAATTGGTTCAATAACTTCCTTGTAAGCAGCAACCCTATATCAAGGAAATCATAATAGAAAACGAAAGCTCTGAAATATAGTCTTTAGTGGGAGCTATATACTCCATATGAAATGCTCTTTTTTTCAGAAAACTTTTGTTCTCAACCTACACATGCACATAGTAAATGTAATTCAAAATATGGGACAGACTTAGTTATATCTGTGATATCCTTTATTTCAAGTTGGATGGGATAGATGAGGTCAATGAGGTCAACAAATTAACCAAATCTTTGAATTACTAGTATTAAGCGAGAGAAAATCATCTTTATAGTGAAAAGTGAAGTTAAAGTACACTAGATGGGCTGTGCAATCATTCAGAATTTTTATCTACTGTTATATCTTTATGGTTTAATAAATTGCATGTATGATTAAGTTATACGGTAATATGTCATTTGCCATCAGTATCATTATCATTTAGATTGTTTAAACGATAGTTAGCGTGTCAGAGAAATTTTCTGGGCATTTCTGTTAAGTTTTAAATGTTTCTACTTTATTTCCTCATTGATTAGCGTTGTTTAGAAACAGTTAGAAAAAGTAATTCGATATAATATAAATTGGTCTTTTCCTGTTGATGGCGACGGATCAGTCTGGAGATCAGAGAACGTACAAGCATCAATGAGAAAAATACCAAATTATCTGGATCAAGGCAATCCAACACCAATAACAAATGAATTAATCAAATGTTTTGACGTAACAATATAAAATTTAGCACCAATATTCTTCGACAATCTTAAGCTAATTTCACCGGTTTCCTGAAATGTAATTGCTTATTTGTACAGTTTTGGTTTTTGTCCTGTTATGATCTATGATTTACGGGAAATAATGCAATTTGTAACTTGTAGATATAACTCACTGGTAATTCATGGTTGGTACGTAAATGGGTTATAGATTGGACAATATAAATATTTCTTTTGATAAAAAGGTTGTAGTTTATTGTTGTTTTTTTTTTGTAGTGTTGTTGACACATCGTTCATTCGAAATTTTAAATTTCAAACAAGTTCATGCCAATACAAGAACATTAACTAGTGGTACATGTGTACCCATTCTGAATAACAGTGTCCCATTGGTGACACTGACTAAATGAAGGTAAAAATGTACGATGTCGATTTTAGTGCTCTCGACGCGCATTTCAGAATTGACAATTCCATTAAACATTAGGTAAATTAAAATTTATTTAAGAATTGAATGCTTCTTTTGTAAATTTATTAGGTTGTTAAAACGTTGGCTGGAGTACATTTTGTATGAAGCGCTCCATTCTACAAATGTGCGCACGGTCAACGCTTTTACAACCCTATAAAATTACTAAAAGAAGCATTCAATGCTTATAATTACATTTTTTTTGCTAGGATGATGAAAACACGATTTCTATCAAGTTTTTTTTTTTTTTTTTTATTTACCTGTACACTTTATTGTGTAACATTAATGTTACATTTCATTTTGAAATGAAGGTTAATTTCAGAATTACGCGAGATTGCTGTTAGCCAACCAAAACAACGTATTATAATGAAGATACTTACTCTCTCAGGCTAAGTTGACCTTAAATTAATTTTGCTATTCTTTGTAAGGTTCCATTTTTGGTCATATAGCTCCTTGTGTATTTGTGTATGTATACATCCTTGGCTTTCAAATGTTTGGCCTTTATGAGTGTTCCCGACGAAGGTAAACCCATAAAAGCGCTACGCAACAATTTATAAAGTGTTATTTGCATTTTCCGAAGAGTGTTGGGAACAAAAAAGATTTTTGTAATATCTGGCAAAGCTAATCTATGCTTTTGGCTAAAAAAAACTTAATGTTTTAAAGTCTTAAACTGAAGCTTCATAGAAAATGACAGCATCGATATTTCATGTCGGCACAGGAGGGTTTCCTACTAAGCTGGTGAAGTGACATCGACCAAGCGGTTGAAAATAATAAAGTGTACTTATTTTTACCTCCCACAATCAGTGTTCTATAATTATTCATGCGTATCCCAAAGTGTGGCGGCATCCTACAATATAAATTTAAAGCTGTTAATTTTGATTTTAAATGAAAAAGCAAATAGTATTAATTTTCAGATACAATTAATATAACTGTTTGATCTGATTCACCTATCAAATGTAAATTGAGCTTTATTCATATTTATTTTGCAAAAAATATAAAGTACGCAATGAAAATTGAATCTGAACACTTAATTCCGTACACCTTTAACATCGTCGTCGTCTCAAATATCACTTCTGTCCTCGTTTACACTGTAGAACCGTGAGAAATACGGAACAAAGCGAATTTGGAGACACATTAACACACAATGATACGATTATTTACTTAAATGATACCACTGTTTAAATATTGGTGATCTATATTTCTCCAGATGAGAAACAAACAGATCTGGTTAGTTTATTCAATGATGTGTATTGACATTACAATGATATAATTACAAAATTGTAATTTTATTCCTGTGAATTTAAATGCGTTAAGGGACCTGTCATGTTTTACCAAACACTGCCAGACAATCAGAATCAATGGATAATACAATTGTCAATATTTTTAACTATATCTTGTCTTGTAGTATGATTTTCACTTCCATCGTGTCGTCTTGTGATTTCCGGCAGTATTCTTTCTTGCTCAAACGATTAAAATTAGTATTTATAATCAAAGACACATACTTGAGCCGGAGTATGAAATGAATATCGATCGCGTAACACATTTAAAAAGTACCCCCCAAAAAAATTGACTAACGATTTTACATGTTTTTAGGTGTGTTTTAACATGCTCTTTTATATAGAGATGAAGGTATTCATAGGGAATGAAAATAAACATTAAGCTAAAATATTTTACCAAAACTTTCCGCTAGTTGCATTAGAAAGAGTACGACTAGACTGGATTAAACATTATGGTTCTTTCTTTAAATTTGATTTTAAGGAATGATATTGAATTCTTTGTATGGGTATTATTCATCCAATGCATAGTTCTATCGGAGGTAACTATAAATTTTCTTGAAGATTCAAATGCACTCACTTTTATATTGGATGTTCTCTGATGCAAAATTGCTAAAAGCCGTGTCAAATTTGCAATGTTGTATCAAATTGTCTTCAGCGTAAAATTGTAGCGCCAGAGACGTGCTGATACGGTGGATCATGTATCTACGAAATTGTTAAATATCTTTATTAAAGTATTTTAACTTTAAAATTCTAGGAATTTCCATTAACTTTTAGTTTTGATCCCATGTCATTTATGAAAGTAATAAGAAGGGAGGCTACCTTCTGATTTCTGTTCACTGGATAATCCACGTGTCCTCAATTTTATATTAGTATTGTCTATCATGATTTATTCACTCGAATGGGAATTATTACTTTTTAGTATTTATGCTTCAAGAGACGGCAAATGAATCCATTGGAATTGAAAAATATGAAGACCGATTATCATATAAATAATGCAAACCCGATTCTATAATTTCAGTGATCGCGATACACCAGATAAGAACACATATTTTGCCACCTCTAAAGTATCATTTAAATCAAATTTTAAATAAATTAACGGAAGATACTGGTGTATATTGATGTAATTTGTTTATATTAATCTGATTCAATACCTCATTGAAAATTTTAAATATATATACTTTACATATAATTGTTTTTATTGTTAATACTCACTTTGACAAAGCATTACCATTTGTAGTATTCAAATCATCGTCCCATATCGAAACAATCCATATATATTATTCAAACTTTCAAACTGATGATTAAGAGAATACAACCCAGTTATTATATGTTAAATTTAAAGATTAATTTGAAAAGTGTATGTATAACAATGATCTCAATAGCGCTAATTTTATTTGTGTTTTATTTTAGTCTGTTTTTTTTTTAATTATATTTCACGTTCTTTTATACTTTTATACAAGCCATTGCAGTTGATTTATATGACATTTTCAGAACTTAAAATCGATTAATGCTGATATTTTTTTGGAGGGAAAGGGGTGAATCAAAAAGTTTTTCGATTTTGGAAAATAATGATGCAGGATTAAAAACTTGAAAATTCAGATGTATACCAGAAATTAGCACTCAGACTTGAAAAAAACTCTTTTCCGTAATACTAAGTTTTGTTTATGATCATACCGATATATGCATATAGATCATAGTACAATGCATATTGCATTTCAAATAGGTTAACCTTGTATACATGATTTTCATTAGTTGTAATTGGCTTTGAACTATCTTTCAGTAACTGCGAGTACTCTCAGATTAATACGTTGTGTCGTGTTTTGTATGTTGGTTTTTGTGCTTTGTATCGATCTGATGAGTCAGGCTCTTTTTAACTGATTTCTATAGTTTGTTTTTATGCTGTGCTGTTACCCCACTGTCCTAGGTTAGGGAGAGAGTTGGGCGGCCATGTTTAAACCCGCCAAATTCTGTATGCACCTGTCCAAAGTCAGTGGCCTGTAATTCAGCGGTTGTCGTTTGTTGTTGTATATCATATTTGTTTTTCTTAGCATGTTTTGTACACAATTAGGCCGTTGGTTTTCTCGTTTGAATTGTTTTACATTTTGTTATATCGGAGCCTTTTATAGCTTGCTCTATGTGATATGACTTTTACTCACTGTCGAAGACGGTACAGTGACCTATAGTTGCTAATAATTACGTCATTGAGTCTCTGATGGATAGTTGGCTCATTGGCAATCATACCACATCTTATAATTTTATATACAAGGATGGTCTTATCTTTCAAGCTCGACTAATCTTTCTTTTAACTTTAAGTGTTGTTCAATATTCATGTAGCCAATCCGACACGGTAATTATTTTTGCTTCATTTCGGGAAACATTAAGTTCCATAACAGGGAATTCTATAAACATTGCCTGACACAAAACTATCAAAAATATGCACATAAATTTAAGCCAGGATATCTTTCGGTTTTGTTTGGTATAATTATGGAGTAATTGGATAAAGTTATAACGCGATTCACATTCAATTGTAACAAATCAAAAATACGTTAGTGATTCTCAGATGCATTTTAATATCAGGAAATAATCTGCAAAAACCACCGGATGAAATATGTAAATCGTGTGCACAATGGAAGGCATTTTAACTTAAATGGCTGGCTATTTAAGATCGTACATTGTAATCTATAATTACAAGTAAATAGTAATAATGAGATGCATTAAGGACCAGATAATATTCTAGAGTATCTCTTAATTTGTCTGATTAATTCAAAATACTTTCATCTGCTGTTGATTCTATTTCGAATTCTATTCAATTTTATGAATTAAAGGATATGACTTGTAAATGTAAAGCAACCTAAGGACACACACACATTGCAGTATTAAACATTGTTAAAAAAGAATGTGCTTATTTGACTAGAACAGTTGCTTTGCATGATTTGACATGGTCATGTGGTCCATCAACATATAATCACGTGATGTAATACAATGTACAAGTTATAATAAATAGTTTGGGAATGAGTTAGTAAATAATAAATAAAAACTCGCTATGGAACACTGATTTTAGTGCCATATTCACTTAAATGTTTTATCTTGCTGTGTCATTATCCTCAACAGAGAATATTACAATTATTTTATTTTACAGTAAACCTGATCTTATCTGAATTGTATTTTGAAGTCAAAGAGCCAAAGCTTTTTATCGATATATCAGTTTTTACTTCTTTACAAGAAAAAAATATTAAACAAGAATTGATATTTTCAATCCTACATCTGAAATGATTATTAATTTCGGTTCGTGCAACACTCAAAGTTATATTTATAACGATTTTGCTGTTTGTGGCCATATTCTACTGAAATACGACATTTTCATGAAATTCATATGATCTTTATATAATGTTTGATAATTTTATGGTCTTTTACAGTTAAAGGGATATTTAAAAGCTTAAACAAGTTCTAAACTTTCCAGGCAATGATATCGACATAAGATACCTTCACACAATTGCATATAACAGAGAGGTTCTCAATTTCTATTATCTTTGTGTTCAGTCAGTAAATTGATTTTTCATTTTGATCTTCCTGGCTTCCACATTGTCATCTTGGATCAAACAATTATCTCGGGTTCCTCTAGTTACAACCTACACTAGAGAGCGTATTCAAAGTTAAAGTTTATTATAATTCCGATGCCTAACGTAAACATGTAAGCGATATGACATATAACAATTGGAGATAAACGTGTCAATGTGCAATTACAGTTGTTTAAAATTGTTAAGTGGTGTTGCACCTCAATAAACAAGTTGGAATTGTATGTGTTATAAAACAGGCTAATTCAACAAGTAGAATGCTTTCAATATATTTGAAAATGGATTTTATCAAGATCCCTTGCGACCCATTTTAAACTAGGAGCATCAGATAAGAATATTTTTTTCAGTCAATACAATCTGATTTCTTTAGAAATCCTTTTAGCGTTTAAAACATATTAACTGTTTCCTTCAGTGAACATAAAGTACATTTTAAAATTACACTTTCCTTCTTATATAGAAGTTAATAAGGACAAGTATCAATCAGAACCGGTTATTAAATATCGAATATATCTCATAATCAATAAGTAAAATACTCTGATGACAGTTCATATGTAGAGAATTCTGATTATTTAAACGAAGCATGAAATAATGTATCAGCCAATTTATTGGTACATATGAATTATGCTTGTAGAGTTAAAAGTGTTGAAGTATAGTACCAATTTGATCTCTCCCTAATTGTATACATGAAACTGAACGTTAAGCAACCAACAGTAAAGCAATCAATCAGTGTTGATATAATTATGGTACTATGTACTTTCCAAAAATATGCACAACTTGGTTGATTGACTTAATACCGTGCTTGATATATTACTGCCATATTGATTTTTAAGTCTTCGTTTTTTATACTTACCTGAATTATCGTGATATTGTATTTAATATGAATGTTTGATGTAATTCCAAAGATATTTTCATTATGACGAAACTCAGAAAATTTTTTCATGGAAACATCGGCAGATTAAAACATAAATAAATTTGTATTCTTTTCAAACGATTTTTTTTTTTATGTATAAATACACATCCACGTTTATTTATTCTATCTATATATTACATTATACATATTTATTAACAGGTTAACTCCTAACTATCCTACTGCCTGTCGATACGTTTATTTTGGCATTGCACAAGTCATGTCTTCTTTGACTGTCCATGACGTTAAAACATTAAATCCCTGGAGTGTGTTTTAGTTGAATTTAGTCTTTGATGCATGATTTTTTATTATTACTTGTTTTTGGCTTTTAACTAGCTTTCAGTAACTGCGAGTACTCTCAAATCGTACTTTCGTGTTAATTTGACTGTTAATACAATTTGTAATGTATTTTGTTATTTAATGTTTACTTATTCAGTGTTATATCTAGTCTCATTATTTTTTATTTTTAATATATACCCCACTTTTGATAAGTTTTTAGTATGACTATAAATTTTCACTTTTGTTCTCGTACTAGGACCAACAAAATTATTTATTTTGTAAAAATTATTTCCGTACTCCATGTATACCTCACAACAAATTATTTTTATTTACCTGTGTACGTTACTTTATTTAGTGGCATTTTGTCCAAGGTTATGGTTGTCTTTCTGATATTGGTAAACATCTAACCACCTTGTTTTATTAATTTTGTAATTATATTGTGTCATAGATCAAATTTATTCGTTCAGTGTATGTTCACTTGTTTTTGCTAATATGTCTTTTGATTGAGTTAAGCCATTTCAATTGATATTTTATAGTGTGTCCTTCTATGTTGTAATGTTACACTATTGTTTCAGGTAGGGTGAAGGTTGGTGCCTTTTAAAACGTTTAAACCCGCTGCATTTGTTTGCACCTGTCCTAAGTCAGGAACCTGATGTTCAGTGGTTGTCGTTTCTTGATGTGGTTCATAAGTGTTTCTCGTTTCTTATATAGATTAGACCGTTGGTTTTCCTGTGAGTCAAGGCTCCGTGCTGAAGGCCGTACATTGACCTGTAATGGTTTACTTTTACAAATTGTGGCTTAGATGGAGAGTTGTCTCATTGGCACTCATACCACATCTTCTTATATCTACTTACTTCAAGAACTTCAAATATGTGGAAAATCAAAACACTTCTCGTTTTGGAGTATAAAAACATAGCTGCTTAACTTGCTCTTCGACTTTCATATTAAAGCATAGTATAGTTATAATAATCACTTGATGATTAATAACAAAGAGTATTTTTAAGTTTCAGGTGAGCTGTTTCAAAGGCATCGCCAAACAACCTTTGCACCAGAACGAAAAAATCACGTGACAGTATATAAAGGAGAAACGGCTGTTCTTACATGTGCAATTCGAAATTTGGGTCCAAAGACAGTAAGTAGATATAAAACTAAGTATAACGTAAGACTCTTTTGTTAGAGCAATTACGCTATGTTTACAATGCGATTGCAATGATTACAACGGGATTGTAATGATTACACAATTTCATTGAACACAACGGGCATATACATCTTCACAGGAACTAAGCATTTATAAGTGAATATTTTTGCATCTAAGAAATTAAAATGGGATCAACAAAACACGTTTACTTTGTACATTTGTGCTGTATTGTATTTAAGCCCAAGGATAAACACAAATCGCTTATGCCCCGCCTACGATAGAAAGGGGCATTATGTTTTCCTGTCTGTGCGTCCGCCCCTTTTCGGATTAATGTTTAAGGTAGTTTTTAATCAAGTAGTGGTCGAACACAAATGTCATGTTCATTATAATGTGAACCTTTTTTATCATACCAATTTTTTGTGCTCTACTCAAATTTTGTGGTTCCCTGAATATGGAAGTATGATAGTGAGATTAAGGCACAGTGTCCTATGGAGACATGCTTTTCAAGTGAGGTTTTCTTACTTTTTCAACTTCGAAGCTATTTGCAACGATCATTTCAGTGCTTCTAAAATGTATTATACTCGAAGTAATAAGATAATGTGAAACTCGTTAAATATCATGTGATAAAACTGAAAAGCGAATTAAACATTAACAGTTGAAGTCGGGGTCGAATTCATGCAGACATAAAATGGATGAAGAAATGACACAAACTTAATCTATAAACAATAAACAATATATAACTTACGTTAAAGTAATTTTATTTTAATGGTACTGTAGCGTGCAGAATGTTTTGTAACTGTGACGATTAAACATCTTGTACGCCGCATATATCCATTATTGGAATTGATAAATAAACTGGTAGTTAACATTTCATAAAGTTCACTTGTTTTATGATAAAATATAGTTCACTTTTAATTTGATAAAAGAATCATATCTTGAAACAGTGGAAATTGCAACCCCCAAAAAAGATTTAAAAAAATGACGTGATAAACTGCAGATATAGGCACAATTTTTATCCGTATATCGTCTAAACGTGTATCGTGCGCGTGTTCAGTTTTAATTCCAAAAGTGTTGTGTAGATAAAACAAACGTTTTCAATTGACTATTTTTTTTTCACACGTCTCAACTGATTCTGGCGCTAAGGCTTTTAGCTTTTGAGCAACCAATTCTAAGTTATTATATCTTTCCTACTTAATCTCGAAAAGGTAAAGGGGGATTTAACAAAATAAAAAGAAAATATATAAAACGAAGCAAAACGATCAAACATGACCGTTTATTTGCAAAAGTACACGGGTTCGACACGGCGAAGTATTTAACAAGAAATTCAGTGATACATGTTAATTAAGTTTGTATAAAATGTCACACGAACACTAAATTAAAGCATGATGTTTATATTTAAGATTAATCAGATGACATTTGCTGCCTTGGCTATTATATATTTTTGTATAAATTCAATCAATTTTGGAAAAATGTTCGCTTCAGTTGTTACGGTTAGTTACAACTCCTTTTATTTATGTCATTACTGTAAATCTGAAGAATTAGTAAAATGACAAGGAATTGTTTAGCTAAACTGTTGCACAACCCCTAAAATTACAAAAACATTTTATTAAATGAAATATACATTTATTGATAAATCACTAAGTAAACACTATACTGCATCAAAACTGCATTTCATCTTATTTAAACTCAAATATATGTAAATATAATTTTGTGTATGTTAATTCTCGACATTTATCTTTATTTCTTTGTCTTTGCCATTGAACAGGTTGCTTGGCGCAAGGTTTCGGAAGACTTCCCAATATCCGTTGGCAAAATGATGTATGCTCCAAATGATGAAATGAGCATAGATTACCAGCAGATTGGTCACGTGACTCATGTTAATCTAGTGATTAAAAAGACCCTTCCATCACATTCCGGCAAATATGAATGTCAACTTATTTCATCGGAAATTCAACTTCATCATGTGACTCTTACTGTTCTTAGTAAGTACTTTATACCTAAACATATATGGTCTCTACAAAACGTAGAAATGTATAAATTAGGATAGCATTCATCTTTATGTATATTATTAATATAGGAAAATATTCAAATATAAATCAGTGTTTTATGTTAATTCAATGCAGGTCGGCAATAGTGTACACTTATTACGGGTATATCCGTGCCATATCAGAAAAAATAAGAAATGTGTATCTTAATAATCGATATATGACAACTAACTCATCAACGACCTTGTTTTTGTTAACAGGAGTAACACAACTGTTGTCACTGGTGGAGCAGGAACTACCGACTCTTCCGGAGCATCCTAGTTGATCCCTTTTTGTGGCTTTCGCTTTGTTCAATCCTAAGAAGGGTTTATGGACAA
The DNA here is from genome assembly GCA_017311375.1 of Mytilus coruscus. Taxonomy (NCBI): domain Eukaryota; kingdom Metazoa; phylum Mollusca; class Bivalvia; order Mytilida; family Mytilidae; genus Mytilus; species Mytilus coruscus. The sequence goes on from CM029601.1 coordinate 74,338,387, forward strand.
TTGTTTATTTGATTATCTATTTTCTTTTAGCCTTGGTGTTGTATGTTTCATTCGAATTTCAGTTTTTGATTGTCCCCTGGTTATATTCCTTCCCTTTTAAAGATTTGTTTTGTAAATCGGTGGGCAGTACAAATTATTGAACTGTTTAGACGTTAACATATATTTTGCTAAGTTCTTATCTTATTGTTGAAAATAAAGTACCGGTATACTGAAACAAATTGTTTAAAACAAAGGTGCAATAAAATAGTTTAATTTGTGTGTAAAAAACTAATGTCAGTATTATTGATCTTTATTTCAGAGAAACGCCCTGTGTTTAAGCAGTGTAAGTATTTTTTTTTTTTTTAAATAAGTTAAAGTCGACCTATGTTGCTCTATTTTGTATCCTCCTTAGGTCGATATATCTGAACACTGTGATTGGACAAAATAAAACAGCATCTACTGAACATATTTATGAATTAATTGTAAGAAATATGAAAACAAAATGTACAAACAGCTGCAGAAAATGAATTTTTGAGAATTTTTGTTTTCAAGTCAAGGCCTGTTCAAAGGCCGCAAAACACTGGTGGCATTAGTTTTATAAAGATAACAGAAAAGGGAGACCGTCATCATACATATTCATATTTATTTTTGAATATTATAATGACATAACTTCAGTTAACTGTGTATGTAGGTTACAGGTCAGTGTTACACAGTAGTAAAAAATCTAAAAAGGTTGTCATTTTTCTTATGGTCAAGGAAAAACTACTATTCCACCTAAAAGTGTTCCAGTCAAACACACCTTATTGTGAATTCAATTTATATATTTATTAAACATATCACATGCGTCGGTGGTACACTCAGTCAATACACATTAAAACAAATGTGTTTGCTCTTAAGAACACAGATATTGTAGAAGTAAATGTTATGTTTTGAGAAATTTACTGAAACAGATTTATTATGTAGTCATTTGTATATTATGACGTCATGATTAAATATAACCATGGGGCCTGTTGTTCTGTCAAAATTGAACCATTAAGTGTTATCCTTGTCCGTCCGTCCGAACTCCTCAAAATTAGTTTCCGTTCGCTAACTTTAGTTTGCCTCATCCAATGTTATGAAACTTATACACAATGCTTATTACTATAAATCACAATTCAAATTCCAATTTGGGTTGCGTCACTTTTACTGTTCTTGAGTTATGCCCCTTTATAACGTTATATGCAAGCGGGGGGCATCATCTGTGTCACATGGACACATTCTCTATTTATTCTATTTCCAATGCTCTTCAACTATTTTTTTTATTGATTTTGGTCTTTCGATAGTGTGATAGAGCCCCACAGATGAGACATATCAGACGAAACACGCGTCAAACGTACTTAATTAAAAGCCTGGTATTTGATGAGTTTTTTCAATAGATAAATATAAGATAAATAAGAACTAAGTATAACAGAAGGCGGATAGTTTGCTTATTTGCAACTAAACAACAAAAGAAAATAAATTGGACTGAAATCAAGGAGGCAAACAATATCATATGTCAAAGAAATACAGCCAACACTCTGTACAAAAGAGAACCTCCAACTATAGACTAGAAACAATTACATGTACATAGAAAACCTCAGATTAAGGAACTATAAACCATCCAAAAACCGTGGTGCTCTGATAGGGTAAGCATTTGTTCCTTCTCCGCTAGCGACCCTGTCGTGAGGCTCAAGAGTATTAGGAGTAGAGTAATATATCGGGTTAGATAATAATACTGTAATAAACTGATAAATGTGGATAGGTAACAAATAGCTACTATTGCAAACGGGACAAATGCATATTGTCTTTGTTTTTGTACTCATGAGTATATGCCTCCTTGTCTGTCCCAATCGTTCGTATTCATTGCCATATTATACGCATATTGCATGTCTAATTACAAATACTTACTTCTCTGAAGTATATTTTTCAATATCTGTATTTCTACAAACAGCTATATTACTAGACGGATCAGTGTACTTAAGTCCAAAACAACGACTAAACTTAACTTGTAATGCTACTGGCTCAAGCCGTGCTCCTGAATTCATAGACTGGTTTCATGATGGAAATCTCATCGATGAGCGAAAAGTTCATTGGAGAAACAGAGCAGTGATATTTAATTTTAAACCGGAAGTACCTGGACGTTCACTTATTAGTCAGTTGACAATTGAACATGTTCAGCCGAAAGATGCAGGTGTATACGTTTGTCGTAGTATGACCCCTAGTGTAAACAGTGGCGTTGATACTACAAGTATTACTGTACATATTTTAAATGGTAGGTACAATTACCGTATTATTAAATATCAGTTATTAACATAATAAAATCCGTATTATTAAATATCAGTTATTAACATAATTAAATATGGCATCATACCACATCTCCTTAGTTTTGTATATCAAACAATTACCAAGTTTTGTACGTTTTAGTTTGTTCAAACATGTATGTCATTGTGTTCAATGAATCAACATTTATTTATTGATTGTGGCTTGCTAAACGTCCAATGGCAAATATGCCAAACATATTCTGGACGAGAAAAAATAAACAATACATTCCATACATATGTCGTACTGAGAGGTCGACCGGGATTAAGAATGAGCATTTCGATCGCCTCTTTAGAATAAGAGTGTGTTGGATAGGACAGACATTAGCATTTTTTAAAACAGACAACCTACGAGCCTCCCAAAGAGCCGTTGAAAGGGTTTTTACGCACAGAGAACGTGGCACTCTACCAAAACGAGGCATCGTTTTGAGCGACCCTATTCTGACGGGGCGATGCTGCGTATTTATACATTACATCCCGCACAGCTCTTCTTTAGTATGGGTTTTCTGCCAGGTATGACCATATTTCTATACATTATTTAAAATTAAAGTTTGTCTCGTATCTTGTGTTGATACCTATGTACAAGTGTGTTAGTCTTTCGTTCTCTTTGTTGTTATTAACATTACATAAGTGCTATTTACGAGAACACTTTTATCAATAGACAACTTTCGAGTTCGATGCATTTCCGTCAAAAACTTTGGTTTTAGTGAACATCATTCGTGCGTTTAGGGGCATCGTCACTTCCGTTCCCATGTTGAGCGAGTGGTTGGAAAACTATGATGCTATATTGCACGAAGTACTCGGCAAATTGAATTCTCATAATTGACAATCAGCACTGCTCTCATTAGGGAATTGTGATTAAGTACCTACAGAACAAACATTATTTCTAGTTTATCCTGCACAATGGCGATCACTAAGCCGCTTGATGAACGTTAATAGTGCAGGGATACAGGCGATCCCCTCTATCTGGTAAATGACGTCATACAGGCGCGCATAATTGACGAGTTTTTTTTCCGGTGAAGGACAAACTCGAAAGTGGTCTATTGTTTATGGAACTTATCAAATAATGAATATGTAATTAAATGTCGAGGAACGGCACATTAGTCAATACTGAGGGTCATTTCGATCTGCTGCTGTATGTTATCTTATGCCAACGTAGAAGACGTTATAAATGTTGAGAGTCAATTAAAAAAGAATTATGTATTGCGAATTTATATTAATTTATATTAATTTATTTAATTTATTTGGTTGTTGTCTCGTGCATCTTTATTTTCCAACACAGAAAGAGCGTACATGATTGTGATATTAATTGTAAAACAATAAAATGCAGAAACAAGAAAATGGTTCTTTAAACTTTCAATATTCAAGACTTTAGGGGACGAATTTATTGCAAACTGTTCAATGAGTTATATGTCTGATTTCCCAGTTACAGATGCTGGTCCTATCGTTTCAATTGTTTGCATTGCACGTATAGAAGTTATACTATAAACGTTATTTTTAATGACAAATATTTATGGTAAAATTAACAACTTCCAAAACGATTTACTTAATTGAAATTCTTTCATAATACCCGGTACGTTAGTCCTCCGTAACGCAGTGTGCCTGCTACTTGTTTCAGACCTATTTATTAAGCTTAACATAGTTTGTATGAATAACCAAATATTTGACTGTCATGTGATATAGAAATAACGTCACCTGGACTTTTTGGTTGCATATTCCGTGTTGCAGAATTTGGTTGGCTGTGTGGTATATAAAAATGTGCATCCAAGTCTAGCCTGAATAGGGGTGTTCAAATTTAGGGAGTATTACATTCTATTCGCGTAAAAGAAACGCTGCTGTAACTTCTTTCAAGGGCGAACGAAACCTGTTGCAAGACAACATTTCTGGCCATACCAAACACCAACCAATCGATGTAAAACAAACTCAGATGTACACAATTCACCTTGCATAGTATTGAGCGTTAAACATTAAATGCATTTGTTGCATCGTATTTTAATTCTGCGCATGTTCCCCTTGAGCCAAATGATTCGAGCATCTGAGTTAAAACTACAAAACAGTATCATAAACATAAATTAAGACTTTAATATAAAAAATAAAATAGTGAAATTAAAGGACATTTTATGAGCATAAAATTTTAAAGACGGTTGTTAAAAGATCAGGGATTCTTATTAAATGTGGTGATATCACGATATCCCTTGCGTGATAACAATCAAATCACTGACATATTCATTAGAAAAAAAGCTTTTGTCGGTCAAATCAAATTGAATCACTGTTATTTGATTTTAATTGCAGTGCAAATTTAATTGCAAGTTTTAAAATCTTGACAGTGTGAATTAAATATCTTGATTGAGATTAGTGCTTTGGGATGAGTTCTTGTTGCAGTTTTGAAAATTGCATTGATAAATATATATTAGAGACAGTCTTAAAATGTTTATTAAATGTAAAAGTAAATTTTTGTTTAGCCACTAATATTTGTTACTTTTGAAAAAATGATCTGCTAATTGCTGTCACATGCAATTTTAAAATCTTGGAAACAAATATTAGGCGTCATATGTCTTAACTATGAAAGACCAAAAGTCTATAATGGTGCTTACTTGTTTAGTTCATATTTATATGCCCTGCATTGTTCGCGTTGTTTTATATTACCCAATAACGGGAACAAAAACAATTCATTAATATTTATTTAACCATTTGGTGTTCCCTTCCACCTGATGGTCTTTTGGTGTGAATCATCCGGTATCATGTATATATGAATGACAACATAAGATCTGAAATGTGAAGTGTTTTTGTCAAATACTAAAATAATAATCTTTTTGGCTACGACACAGCAATGACAATATTAATGATCAATGTTGAGTTGCCTCTGAATCTACATCAGCGGTTGTTTGAATGATACAAACATTGGATCATGAATATAATTCATAATGATGATTGTGGCTAAAAGAAAAGATGTGATTTAGGTAGAATTATGCAACCGGAAAACCTAAACCTTTCAAAAATCAACTTATAGATATCTCAAAACCTCAAATATATTTAAATAAAATTTAATCAGAATTGCAATCTAATATCATTTGTATCAACATTTAGGGCGTTCTGGTCGGAAAAGGGCATCTTAGTCATTGATTTCCTTTCAATTTAAACTAAAAACGCATTAACAAGCAATCAGCAGTTGCATTTTAACAAAATAAAATATAATACACCACTGATACGTTATGGTCTATGGTTTCGTTCGTAAATATAAGAAATATTATAAAGTGGTGACAAAAGCGTTTGTTTATTATCTGGTATAGGTCTGTTGGTTATCGTTTCTAAATGAAAGACTTTTTCAATTCAAAATCATATTTTAGTAAACAGTACTCGAACGCCATAAGTGAAGTTCAAACTTATAAACTTATTCTTTTATATTTTATTTCGCAGCAGAAAAGGATCACATGAAAAAAAGAGAAGGTGAGTAGTACACTACAATAACAGCCAGTATTCAATAAAAAAAAAGTATGTTATTTCCGCCATTTTAAAGCTCCACCCTACTGACTCAATCGACATGGTTCTCTGATATAAAGAAGTTGTTGCAAGTTAATCGAGACAGGTGTAATATAAGCAGCTATTTCTCATAATTCAATATCTTAAATACACGTCTATCAATAGCAAATGAATTGGATCTATAAAGTTTTACTTATTTTTGTTCGTAAATGTATAAACGAAGCAAACTACCAGTTTCTTATTACCAGTGGTGCCTCAAATTCAGCAGGAATTCTCTACCCATCCGCAGTGTCTGATTTCTCCCATGTTGTTATGGAAGTGATGTTGCTCAATATAAGGAGATCTGTCTAATGTTTTGTGGACTTTTTTCCTGTGGCCTTTCTTCTATGTATGGTTTTTGATTGAAGGCTTCCTTCTCTTTGTATTTTGTATTTGTCTTTATGTTGTAATAATATAAATAAGATCAACTCCCGATCCTTATAATAGTTCATTTTTTTTATTTTTTATAGTTTCATATTTTTGTTTTTGAAGTGTCCAATTTCACGTCTCCCTCTGCTTAATTAATTTTTAAAGCTTGTTCTTAACGATTTAATTAAGCATAAAAGTGGCATATCATCATGTTTGGGATGGACAACATCCCTTTGTCTAACATGTATTATAACTTAAAAATCCGAAACCCTTAGCGGGGCTAGTTTTCCACTTATGAAATCTCCATGTATCTTAAAACGTTTAAGCACCGCTGCGTCAATATCTACTTTTAATACATGCTTTTCATAAACGGGTTCGCATCTCAATTAAATTTATAATTTCAGTTGTTATATATTAATAACTTACATGCAATAATGTTATAACATCAGAAATATTAATAATTAAGTTGTCGTGTCATGATTTACGTCAATACCTTTGATATCATGAATTGATACAATAAATTAAGGCAACCATAGTTTAGCAATGTTTAAATCTCATAAATCGAGCAAGAAGATACAAATCAAGGTAACACAAAAAAACTGAGGGAATTGCATGAACTTCAAGAGGAGCGAGACCGGCCACGGTGCATTGACAGGAAATGCGTCTCCTGGTATGCATGTATCGTACGCAATGCGAATCCACACTCGGTCAAAATGTTACAATAATCCGGAACAGGTCTGGACAAAATTGGTAAAATTATAGATTACACGACTATTCAGGTATCTAAAGATCTAAAATTGCGAAAACACAATAATGATTTTAGACGCATGCATATCATATCTGTGGATCAATTCGTAATGGTGACCGTAAAACTTATGCAAGTGTCGATTTTAGTCGTTCCTTGTCGTAGCTCTTTTGGAGCAGTTTTTCTGCAAGTGAACACTCCTGTTAATGAAGTCTGTTTAGTTACATATTAATTGAGATATGTAGACAAGGTTGGGCGGTAAATACCACCCCTGGTATTTACCGGCGGTATTTACCGCCCCGGACAATACTCCTCAAGTGGTCAATACTGGCAAATACTGGTCGATTAGAATTTTCATGGTTGTTTTTACTATTTATTGAAGTAAAAAAATGATAAAAAGTAAGATATCTTTAGGCATGTTTCAGCTGATATAAATGAATGAATTTGATATGTTTTATTCATTTTTAACACTTATACCTACTAATTTAGTCCATATAAGTTATAATATTGCATATTTTAGATATATATAAAGAATTGACAAATTAATTATTACAACGTTAACAGTTTTCAATCAAGATATTTTTATTGAAAATGCATAATTTTTACAGGTACATAAAACTACAGGTAAATGAAGTTACAGGTGCCTTGTTACCTATCACCTGGCATTGCTAGGTGTGAAAATTTAATGACTATAAAAACAACAGCCCCAATAAATGATGACAAATCATGGTTGAAAGTAATAAAATTGATAATTGAAGACTCATTTAAACAATAAAATATATCCTGCCTATTAAATATGAGACAGAAATCATCTTTATGCAGGAAATGGAAGGTATGAAGGACCTTTACTCTTATGGCTGAACTGTAATTTATGTTTTAAACTCAAAAAATATATAATGTAGTATAAACTTTACCTTTACATAATCAATATTTACATGATTTACATACACATAGTACAACCATCTTGACTCCAAACTGAAACCTGAAGACCCTATATTTGTAACTTCTATACAATACAAGACAACAACAAAACCAGTGCAAAATGTAATGATTGCAATGCTATTGTCAGTGCAAAAGCCACCTGATGAGTTTCCTTGCAAGGGACGAAACATTTTTATATTATGTACTAATAAATCATTGTAAATCACTGTTTATTAAGAATTTACAATAAAAATAGAAATGAAAACATTTAGATTGACTTTAACACTTTCATTATTTCATAACTAAGTGTAATTGACAAGGTAGAGAGTGGTTTTTATAGTAATGTCCACTCAAAATTTCAATCGACCAGCATTTGCCAGTATTTTCCGGTATTTACCGCCGGCATGGTCAATACTTGTATTGACCGCTTTTTTGCCAACCTTGTATGTAGATGTATATTATGATACAATGTAGCTTGAGGTCCTCCACCTGTGTCAATTTCGAGGAAAAGATGAAAATATGAAGCGCACCTTCTATAATCTCACGTTCACTTGGATAGCATTCAATGAAAATAAACTTGTTGTAGCTATAATTATGATCACTTAAGTTTTTTATCTATTTGCTCTATCTTCATCTTATTATAGGAAATGCCTTTTATAAACATACACGCGTTAAAATAAACGCGAGTAAGTGCTGGTCAATCATTTTAGTTATTTAAATTTAATTTAATTATTTGTCTTCTAGGTGGACATACAAAGGTAGCAAATGAACTGATAAAAGGCGACAAGAACAGGACATTCAAGATAAGAGGATGCTACCATCTTGTGCTACTCGCTATAATTTTTCAGATATTTAGCTGACGTGTTTGAATAGGATAAACAGTTTTGTGCCTTATGAGGAGAAAGCTTCTTAAAACATGTTTTGCGGTGCAAAAAGAGAAAACAATTTGCTAATTGACATTGTTTAAGTGCCATCACATAAATAAAACAAATAAGAAAATCAGCAACACGCATTTGAAAGAACAGGTTTGGAATTGTTTGAATAAGATAATTCGTACTGCTTAATTTATCTGTCGAGTTCTGTTTATTACTTTAGTCTACTGTTTTAGCATTCCATTAATAGAAATGATGGTTAGGATTCGGAGATTACATTGTAATCATTGATTGGATCAATATGCTACATTTTAAACTTCAAAAGAGTTTCAAAGCCATTTTCTGCTGTCAATGTTTATGTTTTTAAAGTAGATTATTTGATAATGTGTTTATACATACAATGAAAATTAAACATTGATAGAAGCTGTATCCAGTTTAAATGGAATGAATTGAAAGGTACCGTTGGCATTCTTTATACTCTTCAACATTTGTAACTATTTGATGGAAAAAAAAAATTCAAAGGAAGTTGTTTTCTATAAGTGTATTTCAGTTTTGTAAGCGGATATCGATCACTTGCTTGAAAGAGAAAGTTAAGATAGAATTATTCATAACGCTTCTTTTAGTAAACACTTTATTGAATACTGAATTTAAATGTGAGTTCAATGTTTTGCCTAGACTCTATAGTAAAGAATTGTATCCATTTTGTATATAGATATATATATTTCAGAATCACAATTTTACAAAAATATGTATTGTGATAATATCTTAGTTTGTAAATACATTAAGAGCAATTTCAAAGATTCATATAAACATTATTTCTCTATTTCAAGCGGTTTCTCAAAATATTGCTGATAACAATTTCTATTAGTAGCAGAACGCCTCTGTTTCGTTCGTATACGTCTGTTCCTTTTTGTTTTTATGTCCGAACTTTTTTCGTACAGCATATAGATGAGATCGAAGACCTATAGGGCCTGTATATCGGAGGATGTTGGTCTGTTCCCGGAGGAACCTACAAAGGAGAAAATTTAGAATAATGTTAAAACCCTCAGTCTATGTACATCGAAGCCAACTTAGAACTATCTTATCAAAATTTCATTACCACTGTCCTACGTGTTAGCGTATAAGAAAATAGAAAAATAAAAAATGAAAATTTTTATAAGATAAATAAAGCACAAATAACCAATCGATAAAATATTTGTAATAATAATTGTACACTGTAATCAAATGTATCAAGAAAAGAAAAGTATAAAATCTTCTATCTAAGAATTGAATATATGTATTATTATATAAGTATTACAAATAAGTATAAGTTTGAGAGAGTTGAATTCAAAATGTCACATCAAAGGTAAACAAGACACATACATTTGGCGTCCTAAACTTCGTTAAAATTCTGAACCATGTGTTATTGAAAACCAACATAGAACTAAGATAAGTCCCAAGACAGTCTTAAGACATACCATTGTCCTAAGAAACATTGGACAAAGAGGTCCCTGTATTTGCATCATTCAATCAATTATGTATTAAACAGATAAGAAGAGCTCACATCCCCAACCAGTAATCATGCATGGTATTATCAGACTGTAACTTCTTACTATTGTGTTTATTGTAAGTTACACTATATTACTACCACCATTTTACATGAAAAATATGAAACAGATATTTTAGATGATTTGTAAATATGATTCTATGTATTTTAATAACGTGAAAATAATTTTACAATAAATATTAAGTTTACTTTTTAAAGCAGCTTTATTTTGAAGCCATTATTAGTGAGTTTAGAGGGATACATGTTGGTATTATATCACCATTGTTTTTAACCTTTGAATTCTCCGATTATCAAAAGCATGCTTCAGATTTTCACAAACTTTTAACTTTTAACTTTCTGAAAACATAAATTTGAGTTGTGTGATACATTTGGGCATGCCTTCAAACTAAAAAATTAAACTGCCAAAATTGACATCGTCTAAAAACTTCTCATGAATTGGAAGCTATTTCGGGTCACAATACCCAGTTACCCTCAATATAATGATGCAAGTCAAATATCATTTAGGTAACGATGTTTTTATTTCATTTTACAAAATACTTATGTAAAAATATGTAAATGATTTTATCTTTATGACGTCACAGTGATGTCACAAATCATATATTTATGTGACGACGATTTATCATCTTATTCTTTGGTCCATTATATTAATATTATTTTAAAGATTGGAGAATTATATAGTTTTTAGTTCTTAGCATACCTCCTTTAGAGTCAATGTTGGATTTCGGATTCCATCGACATTTGAATCAATTTCTTTTCTTTGTTCGTACAACAAAGCTACCTTAATTATTAATACGGCGAAAATTGTTCACATTTTACTGAAATACATTCACTTTCTTCCCAGTAAAAAAAACAACTTTATCAAAATACCAGGCTTATGATTCTGTACGACAGACGCGCGTTTCGTCTGCAAAAGACTCGTCAGTGACGCTCGAATGAAAAGAAAAAGACCAAATAAAGTACGAAATTGAAAAACATTGAAGACTCAAATTTCCGAAATATTTGTTTATGTCCGATGTTTATTGAAATCAGTTTGGCATTAAGCATTACAAAACAACTGAGAACACAAAGTACCGATTTAAGAGTACTCGCAGTTACTGAAATCGAGCAATGCCAATTACAATTCATAAACAATTCATGTTCTCCCAGACTCAAGTAACAATCGGTAAACACCCAATGAATTTAGTGTAAAGACGTCATAAACGGTCTGAGAAAAGCACGAGCTTATGAAATGCCAAAATATACGTATATAGTATAGACAGGATGTACAACCATAAGTTTTTATAACTGTATAGCAATACATATTTAATAATGTTCTAATTCATAAAAAATAAAAATCAATTTTAAAAACCATTAAAAGATCTTACCACGATGTTAAATAAATAACCTTTAAGAATAAGATCAATCATTATTATTAGTTGATATGGATCAGGTCTCTAAAAACAACCCCGGAAAATCAGGATGTGATATCATGTTTGTAATGATAGTTATCAAAGGTACCAGGATTATAATTTAATACGCCAGACGATCGTTTCGTCTACATAAGACTCATCAGTGACGCTCAGATCAAAATAGTTATGAAGCCAAACAAGTACAAAGTTGAAGACCATTGAGGACCCAAAGTTCCAAAAGTTGTGCCAAATACGGCTAAGGTAATCTATTCCTGGGATAAGCAAATCCTTAGTTTTCAAAATATTCAGTTTTGTAACAGAAAATTTATAAAATGACCATATAATTGATATTCATGTCAACACCGAAGTGCTGACTACTGGGCCGGTGATACCCTCGGGGACGAAACGTCCACCAGCAGTGGCATCGACCCAGTGGTGTAAATAGTTATCAAAGGTACCAGGATTATAATTTAATACGCCAGACGCGTTTCGTCTACATAAGATATGGATGTATTGATGTGGCAAGTATTTTAAAGCAAAAAAAGCTGGAACAGCCAATCTTTGTTCTCCAAGCCGATGAGTTATGTTCACTGCTATTCCCAATAATATTGGTAAATTTTTTTTAACAATAATATAAAACCACAAAAACGTTTTAAATACTTCGCACAGAGGCCTAATATACAGAAAAAGAGAGGCGAAAGATAGCAAAGGGACATTCAAACTCATAAGTCGAAAATAAACTGACAACGCCATGGCGAAAAATAAAGAAACAGACCAAAAACAAACAACAGTATACAAAACACAACATAGAAAAATAAAGACTGAGCAAAACGAACCCAACCAAAAGCCGGGGGTGATCTCAGGTGCTCCGGAAGGGTAATCAGATATTGCTACACATGTGAAATTTTGTTTGTATAACCCTTTAAGAACAGTTTCGAAGATTTTCCCTTGACCCTGGCTCACCAGCAATGTCTTGTGTCCCATACCAAAAATAATGTAACACAGTTTAAAAAAAGTCGATATCTAACGATTTCATCTAAAAACCAAGATTTTGATGAAATTTCAATTTGTTTATTGCTGTCATGTGTTAAAATATTAACAATATAGCCTAGAAAGATTACATTCAGGATTCTACTTCGTCAAAATTATCTCCCCATTACGCCACCTAATTTCTTAATCATGAAAATGGAAGCCTTCATAGGGATGACGGGCTGTCAATTTAGCTCTTGAAAACCGATAAATTTATCCACAAAACTTTATTACAATTCTAACATGACAGTTGTATTTTAAAAGACAAATGTATCTACTCGCTATTAAGCATCATTTAATGTGCTTTTAGGACTTTTGTCAATCTAAAACAATTTTTAATCGGTTGTTAGGGGAATTTTCGGAAGTTAAAATATACTAAATACGTTCTAATTAAATATTTCGTGGAAGGGCAGACTAAATATTTTCAGAGGTTTAACACTTATTACCCTAGATACCACAACCAAAAATATAATTTTTAGAAGTTATGCATATTTGAGATCCACTTGTAAAGTTTGTCGTCAAGTACTTTTAGTAAAATTTGTTATTCAAACACACCTACTCTGTTTTATGGCTCATTAGAAAGGTACTTGACCCATATATTTCATTCTTTAGTACTGTGAATTTTTTAATGTTATTATATCAACATGTAGCCTAAATATATAAATATAATAGAATTTGAAGCAAGATGATGTATCAAATATGTTTGCTTTATACGTTTTCAAGACAAAAAAGTCAACGCAAACACGCCTTAACATAAAAGGTGTTCTCGACTTTCCATTTTCGATGATATTATTGCCCATTTTTATAAAAAAAATTCACAAAACTGAGTTGCAAATTAATGCTTTAAAAAGAACATTTTTTTTATCTTTCTGTGGAATTTTTTTTTTTTTCGGCGGAATTTATGCTTATTCATAAAATGATCCACCTGTATTTGTACCTACCACAGTCGACTGTTTTGTAAAAAATTGTCTTTAATTTAAAAGTTTACAAATATTTCGAAGTATCATACTATATTTTAAGTAAAGACGTATATAAGATGGAAAAATCCTAGATTATGCACCTACATTAAACATTTAAAGCCCATAGAAACAGATGTAATTCAAATATACCAACTTTGCCTTTTTACTTTCCCTAATTAAGAGTTCCATTTTTTGGTTTAATTTCAACTGGATATCAGCCTGGATTAAGGCAACAATTGTCTACAGATGTTCAAATTCGTAAATTGATTAAGAGACAAATTAATTAGGTAACAAGTAAACTAAAACCCATTTAGAAACCTTTTTGGAAAAGTGGTTGAGCAGGAGTTCTCCTGACCCTGGCTTGCTTGTATGTCAGGTCATGAAGACAAATACTAAATTTCAATATTTTTAAAAAAATATAAAAATGCATAGTTGAGATTTTTTATCAAGAAACCAAGACCTAAAGAATTTCTTATAATGTGTATCTAGACCGTTGGTTTTCCCGTTTGAATGGTTTTACACTGGTAATTTTGGGGCCCTTTATACCTTGTTGTTCGGTGTGAGCCAAGGCTCCGTGTTGAAGGCCGTACATTGACCTATAATGGTTTACTTTTATAAATTGTTATTTGGATGGAGAGTGTCTCATTGGCACTCACACCACATCTTCCTATATCTATCTGATTATTTTGTAAAGGAGTAGGCCCGGTAAGACACCATTTTGACCCCAAAATATAACCTTTCAAAATTTGTTAAAATTTAAACTTTAAGCATTTTATTGGAAAGAAGAATACTCTTGTTACATAAATATGGGCTGTTTTTGACAATACAATGCACATGCATCAGGTAGCATCATTAATGCATGTAAAATTACAGAAATCTTCACAATTTTAGCATTAATTATTTGTGCTTATTATTAGACGTTTTTTGTCGAAAATGGAAGTGGCCGCACTTGTGTTTAGTCTTAATATTTAAATATATGTTGTATTTGATGACAATACATGAAATATATAAAGGTTGAGGCTGAACACGAATGAGGCCACTTTCATTTTAGACAAAGACCATCTGAAAAGTGACGTTTCGTGGCATATTTGATAGATTTTTCATATTTAAGATTGAATTAAGGCGTCTTTAAGGACCAAATCAGTTTAAACTTTTTATATAAACTAATTGAAACGACTGAAGAAAGCACTTAAGTGTTTAAAAAATGTTAAAAATCTTTCATCAGATGTTCTTCATATTTTAGGCCAAAATAAGTCCTTACCGGACCTTCTCCTTAAGTCAATCGGCGGGGCACTTTCTTCTTCGTCGCAATAGAGTTTTCATCGGTATGTAAGAATTTCTCATCATGTTATTTAATAGACACTTTACGCTGGTTCTTTATGGAATCTACATTCATTTCTGAGTCAGATCGTTTGACGCATCCCCCTTTCAAATGAATATGAGGTATTAATAAAAGATTACAGCAAATTTTGTGTCAAAAGAAGGTCCCATTCTTAGGAACGCCCCCGCCCCGCCCCACCCGTTTTTTAACATCAAATTATTTATCTGTGCTTACTTAATACACGACTATTATAGATAAGTGGGAATAAGTTAACTGTTAGTTAACTGTCCCTATAGTGTTTTTATATGTAAACATCTTATTTGTCTTTTCTAGTGATAAAATGTTCCCCTCATGTTCCTTCTTCACTTTTTCTTCATGAAATGTAAATTTAAATTTTCATGTCTGTCATTTAGAACCATACTTATCATTTAGTTTTAAGCAAATCTATACGTGAAGATGTTAGTTTCGTCCCGAAAAGTCAATGTCTCATCTTATGCGCCGTAATCCTATTGTAATTTTATTTTTAGCAATTTTTGTGAACTTTGGAAATAAAAGTATATTAATAAAATTATATTGTCGCATTCGATTACCTAGGATGATTATCAGCGATATTTGCCTATGGCAGAAAAATTCTAACAAGAAGTCAGGATGTCTGACAGTTACTGGAGTGGAATTAAATTACATTTCACACTTCCTATCGCATGTTATCAACACTGTTTTTGTAGTTATTTAAAAAAACTATAAAACCATTAAAAGATCTTACCACAATGTTAAAAAATAACCTTTAAGAATAAGATCAATCATTATTATTAGTTGATATGGATCAGGTCTCTAAAACAACCCCGGAAAATCAGGATGTGATATCATGTTTGTAATGATAGTTATCAAAGGTACCAGGATTATAATTTAATACGCCAGACGATCGTTTCGTCTACATAAGACTCATCAGTGACGCTCAGATCAAAATAGTTATGAAGCCAAACAAGTACAAAGTTGAAGAGCATTGAGGACCCAAAGTTCCAAAAAGTTGTGCCAAATACGGCTAAGGTAATCTATTCCTGGGATAAGCAAATCCTTAGTTTTTCAAAATATTCAAAGTTTTGTAACAGAAAATTTATAAAAATGACCATATAATTGATATTCATGTCAACACCGAAGTGCTGACTACTGGGCTGGTGATACCCTCGGGGACGAAACGTCCACCAGCAGTGGCATCGACCCAGTGGTGTAAATAGTTATCAAAGGTACCAGGATTATAATTTAATACGCCAGACGCGCGTTTCGTCTACATAAGATATGGATGTATTGATGTGGCAAGTATTTTAAAGCAAGAAGAAAGCTGGAACAGCCAATCTTTGTTCTCCAAGCCGATGAGTTATGTTCACTGCTATTCCCAATAATATTGGTAAATTTTTTTTAACAATAATATAAAACCACAAAAACGTTTTAAATACTTCGCACAGAGGCCTAATATACAGAAAAAGAGAGGCGAAAGATAGCAAAGGGACATTCAAACTCATAAGTCGAAAATAAACTGACAACGCCATGGCGAAAAATAAAGAAACAGACCAAAAACAAACAACAGTATACAAAACACAACATAGAAAAATAAAGACTGAGCAAAACGAACCCAACCAAAAGCCGGGGGTGATCTCAGGTGCTCCGGAAGGGTAATCAGATATTGCTACACATGTGAAATTTTGTTTGTATAACCCTTTAAGAACAGTTTCGAAGATTTTCCCTTGACCCTGGCTCACCAGCAATGTCTTGTGTCCCATACCAAAAATAATGTAACACAGTTTAAAAAGTCGATATCTAACGATTTCATCTAAAACCAAGATTTTGATGAAATTTCAATTTGTTTATTGCTGTCATGTGTTAAAATATTCACAATATAGCCTTGAAAGATTACATTCAGGATTCTACTTCGTCAAAATTATCTCCCCATTACGCCACCTAATTTCTTAATCATGAAAATGGAAGCCTTCATAGGGATGACGGGCTGTCAATTTAGCTCTTGAAAACCGATAAATTTATCCACAAAACTTTATTACAATTCTAACATGACAGTTGTATTTTAAAAGACAAATGTATCTACTGCTATTAAGCATCATTTAATGTGCTTTTAGGACTTTTGTCAATCTAAAACAATTTTTTAATCGGTTGTTAGGGGGAATTTTCGAAAGTTAAAAATATGCTAAATACGTTCTAATTAAATATTTCGTGGAAGGGCAGACTAAATATTTTCAGAGGTTTAACACTTATTACCCTAGATACCACAACCAAAAATATAATTTTTTAGAAGTTATGCATATTTAAGATCCACTTGTAAAGTCTGTCGTCAAGTACTTTTAGTAAAAATTTGTTATTCAAACACACCTACTCTGTTTTTATGGCTCATTAGAAAGGTACTTGACCCATATATTTCATTCTTTAGTACTGTGAATTTTTTAATGTTATTATATCAACATGTAGCCTAAATATATAAATATAATAGAATTTGAAGCAAGATGATGTATCAAATATGTTTGCTTTATACGTTTTCAAGACAAAAAAGTCAACGCAAACACGCCTTAACATAAAAGGTGTTCTCGACTTTCCCTTTTCGATGATATTATTGCCCATTTTATAAAAAATTCACAAAACTGAGTTGCAAATTAATGCTTTAAAAGAACATTTTTATCTTTCTGTGGAATTTTTTTTCGGCGGAATTTATGCTTATTCATAAAATGATCCACCTGTATTTGTACCTACCACAGTCGACTGTTTTGTAAAAAATTGTCTTTAATTTAAAAGTTTACAAATATTTCGAAGTATCATACTATATTTTAAGTAAACACGTATATAAGATGCAAAAAATCCTAGATTATGCACCTACATTAAATATTTAAAGCCCATAGAAACAGATGTAATTCAAATATACCAACTTGGCCTTTTTTACTTTCCCTAATTAAGAGTTCCATTTTTTTGGTTTAATTTCAACTGGATATCAGCCTGGATTAAGGCAACAATTGTCTACAGATGTTCAAATTCGTAAATTGATTAAGAGACAAATTAATTAGGTAACAAGTAAACTAAAACCCATTTAGAAACCTTTTTGGAAAAGTGGTTGAGCAGGAGTTCTCCTGACCCTGGCTTGCTTGTATGTCAGGTCATGAAGACAAATACTAAATTTCAATATTTTTAAAAAAATATAAAAATGCATAGTTGAGATTTTTTATCAAGAAACCAAGACCTAAAGAATTTCTTATAATGTGTATCTAGACCGTTGGTTTTCCCGTTTGAATGGTTTTACACTAGTAATTTTGGGGCCCTTTATACCTTGTTGTTCGGTGTGAGCCAAGGCTCCGTGTTGAAGGCCGTACATTGACCTATAATGGTTTACTTTTATAAATTGTTATTTGGATGGCGAGTGTCTCATTGGCACTCACACCACATCTTCCTATATCTATCTGATTATTTTTGTAAAGGAGTAGGCCCGGTAAGACACCATTTTGGCCCCAAAATATAACCTTTCAAAAATTTGTTAAAAATTTAAACTTTAAGCATTTTATTGGAAAGAAGAATACTCTTGTTACATAAATATGGGCTGTTTTTGACAATACAATGCACATGCATCAGGTAGCATCATTAATGCATGTAAAATTGCAGAAATCTTCACAATTTTAGCATTAATTATTTGTGCTTATTATTAGACGTTTTTTGTCGAAAATGGAAGTGGCCGCACTTGTGTTTAGTCTTAATATTTAAATATATGTTGTATTTGATGACAATACATGAAATATATAAAGGTTGAGGCTGAACACGAATGAGGCCACTTTCATTTTAGACAAAAACCATCTGAAAAGTGACGTTTCGTGGCATATTTGATAGATTTTTCATATTTAAGATTGAATTAAGGCGTCTTTAAGGACCAAATCAGTTTAAACTTTTTATATAAACTAATTGAATCGACTGAAGAAGGCACTTAAGTGTTTAAAAAATGTTAAAAATCTTTCATCAGATGTACTTCATATTTTAGGCCAAAATAAGTCCTTACCGGACCTTCTCCTTAAGTCAATCGGCGGGGCACTTTCTTCTTCGTCGCAATAGAGTTTTCATCGGTATGTAAGAATTTCTCATCATGTTATTTAATAGACACTTTACGCTGGTTCTTTATGGAATCTACATTCATTTCTGAGTCAGATCGTTTGAGATTTCACATTCATACGGGACGCATCCCCCTTTCAAATGAATATGAGGTATTAATAAAAGATTACAGCAAATTTTGTGTCAAAAGAAGGTCCCATTCTTAGGTACGCCCCGCCCCGCCCCACCCGTTTTTAACATCAAATTATTTATCTGTGCTTACTTAATACACGACTATTATAGATAAGTGGAATAAGTTAACTGTTAATTAACTGTCCTATAGTGTTTTATATGTAAACACATCTTATTTGTCTTTTAGTGATAAATGTTCCCTCATGTTCCTTCTTCTTTTCTTCATGATATAATTTAAATTTTCATGTCTGTCATTTAGAACCATACTTATCATTTAGTTTTAAGCAAATCTATACGTGAAGATGTTAGTTTTCGTCCCGAAAGTCAATGTCTCATGCGCCGTAATCCTATTGTAATTTTATTTTAATTTTTGTGAACTTTGGAAATAAAAGTATATTAATAAAATTATATTGTCGCATTCGATTACCTAGGATGATTATCAGCGATATTTGCCTATGGCAGAAAAATTCTAACAAGAAGTCAGGATGTCTGACAGTTACTGGAGTGGAATTAAATTACATTTCACACTTCCTATCGCATGTTATCAACACTGTTTTTGTAGTTATTTAAAAAAAAAAACTATTGGATTGTATTTCTTAGGAATGATATGATGGCATTCAAAATCTTAATTAAAATCAGATATTTCGGTAAACGTCGAAAACATGACACAAATTTTAGTTAATTGAATTAAACCAGTGTGATAACGGAGACAGTGGTATGGAATATAAGGAACAATAGTAGTCACAGAGTCAAAAATATTGAAGGATTGTTTTTTTTATACCGTAATGGTTTGGTCCATGTTTCATTCAGCATACGTGTTGTCAATTATTAAACGAATAATCCTTCAGTAGATTTATGCGAGATACAAAATTTGACAGGTGAAGGATTTTGGGCATTCATCTTACTCTATATTCCCAACTTACAATGATAATTTTTGTAATGAGAAAATTTTGTAATAGATCAGAAATTTAAAGTTCTCAACATAGAGTTGAATTGAACAAAAAGATTTAATTTAAGAAATGAAGGCTTCTTCATGTAATATTATAGGGGAGAAAAAGCGTTAACGGAAACAGTTTGTCAGAAGTGCAAAAGTGACATACTAAAAAGGGCACCCTTAGTCCTTACTACTAACTTTGCTATATTAATCCCCTCTCTCTAATCATGAGCAGCATTAAAAATATTCTAAAGAACTAGAAATTTTTTATAATGGTACTTATAATTAAAGGTATTGTTGGGTTCGACGTGTGTTTGTTTGTTTGTTGATTTAGGTCATTTTTTTTTTAAATACGGATGTGTTGCAGCAAATGAATCCATACTTTCGTTCTTAAACAGATTTAAAAAGTCATTTCCCACATCGTCCCGAATATCTATTTTGAACTTTGAGCTCGGTCACTCTGGTAATTTGGTACTTTAGACACCCATTCTACACAAGACTCATCAGTGGCACAAAAAACATCAAAACAGTTGGAAGTTCAAATCATATACAAAGTTGAATAGCAGTACTTATGTCACACCAATTTGATTAATAGTTCTTCGTATATTCCCGCTCATGTTTTGGAGAAATTGAATTCAATAAAAAATTACCGCTTCCGAAAATTTTTGGTCCGCATGCCGCTCCAAAATTAGTTTCTCCTTGACAATTTTTTTACATAGACGCTTTTCTGTTGCATATAATGCTCCTATCGTTTTAAACGCACGTGTGTTTAATCGATTTGTAAATAAAAGGTCAAAAATAGGGATGCCAACATGCAGTTGTGTCAGGTCATTGCCGTGGACAAGAAGTTATTGAACACACAGTTATCCGAAATGCTTCTCGTTTTACCTTTAAAGACCTGTTCTAGGATGCAAAAATTAAAAATATTTTGTTAGATGACCACAAACACATCAATATTTGTTAGAACCGTCGTCATCCCCGATCCTTGTTTCAACAGGCATAGACCTATCTATCTTTTGGATGAAATGAATTGTAATTTCCGAAGAACATTTTAAAAAATCACAGAAGTATTTGATGTTGATGAAACCCCAAATCCCCTTGTTAGTCTTTTAGCATGCAAGCAGAACTCTTCTTTAATTTGTTGGGGAATTTAAAGAGTTCCAACGAGACCAAGGTAATGCCGTATTGTGATTGGCATGCTCATAATAATTAGGTGTGTGTAATTGGTTCAACCGCTTCTAGTCAAGCTTAAGAGTTTCAAATGCATTACAGCTTTTAGGAGCAAAAGGAAAGTATTTTGCTCAGTAAGAAAAATGCATGTGAATGGGTTGACAGGTATTTTAAGGAATATTTTGATACATTTGGATCTACATGTATAGCAATATAACTATCTTACTCAGAATGTTGTTTTAGTACAAAGCAAGAAATATTCACCTCACTCATTATTTTGAATCTAAATATGCATAAATAGTTCTAACTGGATGTCAAACAGCCAATAAATAAGGCAACAGTAGTATACTGCTGTTCAATAGTCATAATTCGATTGAGCAACAACAAATCCGGGTAACAAACTAAAACCGAGGGAAACACATCAACTATAAGAGGAAAACAGCGAACCAACAGAAACACTGAACTACAACAATAAACAGTCATTACCATACAATGAAAACAACTATCAAATATCTTCAGGAGCATTTTTTGGATACGTACACATATTTTAATTTTATTCAACATGTGCCATTTACCTAACTATATCTGCTATGCTTCCTAAATATATATATATGGATTTAAATGAAAATTCACACAGACAAAGCTTACTTGAAGAAAATAATCAAAATTAACTAAACTACAGTGAGACAAGAAAGTCTGATATGGTACAGGCACCAATAAATCAAATTATATGCATTAGAGAATCTGTTGCTCCTCGTTTTTCTATGAAATAACCCAGTTATAACATGTACATAAATTGTACAATTTCTAAATCACACAATTTTAAAAATTATACCGCTGCTTCACTTGTAGAGCGCTCGCCTCAAAAATACTCATTTTCAAGAAATATATAAAACAAAAAATTTCGCTCGCTCGCCCCATATTTTTTGCAGCTTTTGTCGAAGAACTATTTATCAAATTGGTATGGCCAAACAAAAAAAGTTGTGCCATGATGTACAGCTTATATAATAATGCTCATTGGAAGTCATTGATCTGTTAGGTTTTCTTTTCTTTTGAGGACAGAAATTTACATTATACATGTTATATGCACATTTTCTACGGTTATACTAATACTATCATTATTGACTAAAGTCGACTGGATACTATAAACATTTGTATTGCTTTGAATCATGTCGGATATGTTTACAATTTAACCTATATACATTTGTACATGACACATTATGGGTAAAGATGCTGATTTTGTCATATTGTTATATACAGGTATATTTAACGTATTCAAAAAGGGTTAGATAATCTAATTGCATTTAGAATTTGACGACTAATTTTGTAGGTTTCAAGCAAACATTATGGTCATATAGAAGAGAGCATTTCTCTGAAAAGACCTATGACATTTTGATTTGACATTTGATCATTTTATAACCATTTGATACTTTTGTTATAAATATCAACGTGTCTGCAATGTAACCGTTTCACAGCACAGCTATGACTAGATATAGCATTTCTGGAAAGACCTATAATGCTTTTAATTTACGGGAAATGTCAATTTTGATAAAATGCCATGTCGGATCTTCTGAGCTAATTATTTCTTATTAAGTGAGTTGCAGATGACCCACTCCTGAACTTTTTCTCATCTTCTTAATTTACAAAAATCATAGTCTGTCTATGTTACTTAAATAATTATTTTCTTAGACAGTTGGTGGTACTTTTGATTTTACAAAGGCATCAATTTCGATAATATGATTAAATATCTTTCGCTCTTATAAATGCACAGTTCCCATGTTGAAATCAAATTTCCGGCTTTAGAGATGACCAATATATATATATTTACTGAATTTGACCTTCAGTGTGTTAAGATTTTATTTGATAGTGGTCAATATGCAAATTAAAGCTCACATCAGCGCAAACACGATATCGTACTTGTGTAAATTCTATTTACATATAAATCAGCACTGTTGTAATTACAGCAAGGAAAATATCTATCTTATCGATTGATGTTCTTAATGTATTTCTTATATATAGACAACATTATTCATGTTTTATTTTGGTCACCTTTTTTAACACTGAAACTTATATTATTCTCTTTAGAATGTAGAAAACCGAAAATCGTTTTTAAAAGTCAATTTATATAAACAGTTGAAATAGTATAGAGTCCGAATAAAGTGAACCCACGTGCCTTCAAAGGGTGAACATCATCTTTTACGTAAACATCTGTCTTTAGATGAACCTTTATTTAAAGTTTTTATATTTGAAAAACTATTAACAAAATAGGATTTCGTGATCTAACAATACATTGTTGGTTCGAAACGTTTTCAATAATTTTCCATCAATAATTATACTGAAGAGATACATTTAAAGGGTTCATGGTCATATGTGCCAATCATCTAGGGTCATCTTTGTTATAGGTCACCATTCAGTGGAAGCGCATTTAAGATTCAAAGAAATATCATACTTCAAGACCTATCTATCTTTTGGATGAAATGAATTGTAATTTCCGAAGAACATTTTAAAAATCACAGAATTATTTGATGTTGATGAAACCCCAAATCCCTTGTTAGTCTTTTAGCATGCAAGCAGAACTCTTCTTTAATTTGTTGGGGAATTTAAAGAGTTCCAACGAGACCAAGGTAATGCCGTATTGTGATTGGCATGCTCATAATAATTAGGTGTGTGTAATTGGTTCAACCGCTTCTAGTCAAGCTTAAGAGTTTCAAATGCATTACAGCTTTTAGGAGCAAAAGGGAATAGTATTTTGCTCAGTAAGAAAAATGCATGTGAATGGGTTGACAGGTATTTTAAGGGAATATTTTGATACATTTGGCTCTACATGTATAGCAATATAACTATCTTACTCAGAATGTTGTTTTAGTACAAAGCAAGAAATATTCACCTCACTCATTATTTTGAATCTAAATATGCATAAATAGTTCTAACTGGATGTCAAGCAGCCAATAAATAAGGCAACAGTAGTATACTGCTGTTCAATAGTCATAATTCGATTGAGCAACAACAAATCCGGGTAACAAACTAAAACCGAGGGAAACACATCAACTATAAGAGGAAAACAGCGAACCAACAGAAACACTGAACTACAACAATAAACAGTCATTACCATACAATGAAAACAACTATCAAATATCTTCAGGAGCATTTTTTGGATACGTACACATATTTTAATTTTATTCAACATGTGCCATTTACCTAACTATATCTGCTATGCTTCCTAAATATATATATATGGATTTAAATGAAAATTCACACAGACAAAGCTTACTTGAAGAAAATAATCAAAATTAACTAAACTACAGTGAGACAAGAAAGTCTGATATGGTACAGGCACCAATAAATCAAATTATATGCATTAGAGAATCTGTTGCTCCTCGTTTTTCTATGAAATAACCCAGTTATAACATGTACATAAATTGTACAACTTCTAAATCACACAATTTTAAAAAAATTATACCGCTCGCTTCACTTGTAGAGCGCTCGCCTCAAAAATACTCATTTTCAAGAAATATATAAAAACAAAAAAATTTCGCTCGCTCGCCCCATATTTTTTGCAGCTTTTGTCGAAGAACTATTTATCAAATTGGTATGGCCAAACAAAAAAAGTTGTGCCATGATGTACAGCTTATATAATAATGCTCATTGGAAGTCATTGATCGGTTAGGTTTTCTTTTCTTTTGAGGACAGAAATTTACATTATACATGTTATATGCACATTTTCTACGGTTATACTAATACTATCATTATTGACTAAAGTCGACTGGATACTATAAACATTTGTATTGCTTTGAATCATGTCGGATATGTTTACAATTTAACCCATATACATTTGTACATGACACATTATGGGTAAAGATGCTGATTTTGTCATATTGTTATATACAGGTATATTTAACGTATTCAAAAAGGGTTAGATAATCTAATTGCATTTAGAATTTGACGACTAATTTTGTAGGTTTCAAGCAAACATTATGGTCATATAGAAGAGAGCATTTCTCTGAAAAGACCTATGACATTTTGATTTGACATTTGATCATTTTATAACCATTTGATACTTTTGTTATAAATATCAACGTGTCTGCAATGTAACCGTTTCACAGCACAGCTATGACTAGATATAGCATTTCTGGAAAGACCTATAATGCTTTTAATTTACGGGAAATGTCAATTTTGATAAAATGCCATGTCGGATCTTCTGAGCTAATTATTTCTTATTAAGTGAGTTGCAGATGACCCACTCCTGAACTTTTCTCATCTTCTTAATTTACAAAATCATAGTCTGTCTATGTTACTTAAATAATTATTTTCTTAGACAGTTGGTGGTACTTTTGATTTTACAAAGGCATCAATTTCGATAATATGATTAAATATCTTTCGCTCTTATAAATGCACAGTTCCCATGTTGAAATCAAATTTCCGGCTTTAGAGATGACCAATATATATATATTTACTGAATTTGACCTTCAGTGTGTTAAGATTTTATTTGATAGTGGTCAATATGCAAATTAAAGCTCACATCAGCGCAAACACGATATCGTACTTGAGTAAATTCTATTTACATATAAATCAGCACTGTTGTAATTACAGCAAGGAAAATATCTATCTTATCGATTGATGTTCTTAATGTATTTTTATATATAGACAACATTATTCATGTTTTATTTTGGTCACCTTTTTAACACTGAAACTTATATTATTCTCTTTAGAATGTACAAAACCGAAAATCGTTTTAAAAGTCAATTTATATAAACAGTTGAAATAGTATAGAGTCCGAAAAAGTGAACCCACGTGCCTTCAAAGGGTGAACATCATCTTTTACGTAAACATCTGTCTTTAGATGAACCTTTATTTAAAGTTTTTATATTTGAAAAACTATTAACAAAATAGGATTTCGTGATCTAACAATACATTGTTGGTTCGAAACGTTTTCAATAATTTTCCATCAATAATTATACTGAAGAGATACATTTAAAGGGTTCATGGTCATATGTGCCAATCATCTAGGGGTCATCTTTGTTATAGGTCACCATTCAGTGGAAGCGCATTTAAGATTCAAAGAAATATCATACTTCAATTATTCAGATGAAAAACAGTGTACTAATAGCAACATGAATTATTTGGTATACTTACAATAATTTAATGCAGTATTCAATTGGCTCATGAAATTGTTAAATCATTGAATGACAATACTGAAAAAGGAAAAATGCTTAAATAATTTTAAACCATCATTCTAAAATCATTTCTGCAAGTTGAAAGAAATCAATTTAAACTTACTTAAGTCAGATAATGACATGTTAATAAATTACACATACCAACTAATGACCCAAATTACCAGACAAAGTATGCATTTTATAAATAATTTATTTATAATTGTGTATCTATTATTTTTCTCTTGAATCAAAATCGATATCTATGGTGTCCGTAGTGATATGAGGGGTCCCAGTAGGCTTCAGTGTTCTCATATCTTCATTTAAACCACATAATAGAACATATGCTATACTGTAGATAATATACATTTGGTCCTTTATTTATTTCCATGACCATAATCATTTAGCACAGAACTTAGTTCCAAAAGGTTACAGTTCTTAACAAAGCCAAACTAAACGAAGCGTAATGGTTGTTAGAATCGCCCAACTGTGGATATTTGCTTAATTGTATTCGTTAGTAAGCATGAACAGTTCGTTGCATTAGACCTGTCAATTCATTAAAACAATCCTCATAAGAATATATATGTTTTAGAATCTTTTAGGTTATACGGTGTAATTAAAACACTTTAGATGCACGATTAAGAACCATTTTCAAACAAAAGCTCAGTATATAAATAGCAGCAAAGGTTGAGATTAATATCAGAAAAAAATATTTCAGGATTTACTTTGATGTTATAATTGTAATAAACTTTTATTGTAAAATTCAGGTCGATATAAATCAAATTAGGTTTTTGCCATCCATGGAGAAAAAGAGTAATGTTCACAACATTATGTCACAGTGCTTACGTTTTAACATATCATTTTACAAAAGCTACATGTAAACACCATTTACGGATCAACAGACTTAATTTCAATGTTATCTGATTCGCAGCTACTTTTCAGTTAAACTTCATTTATTTTCTATAGAAAGATATAAGATGATAATGATATCATCAACTTATTCTATGCAAGCTGTTTTAAACAAAAACGCTGTAACATGTCATAAATTATTCAAACACACAGTATGCTACAAGTAAAAGCTTTTCTGAAAAAGCTAGCCGTCTCTTAGCTGATGAAAGTGTTCTCGCTTTGTAGATTAATTCATTCAGAATAGCCTTGCATATGAATCAACAAATTTTACCAAACACGTTATTAAGCAGTATACCGTTTAATGTTGGGTGTCAAATAAGGCCCTTATCATACAAATCATTCAAAGCTTAACATACTGGATTGACATAATCTTTTGTGAGAGACCGTTCTTTTAAAATGCCAACAGTATTTTCGTATTTGAAATTTATAATTTTCTTTTATTTCTCTTTCTCTCATAGCATCTAATATAGTATAAATGGTCAATAAACATCAAAACAACTACTAGCAGTTTGTTCTTGACCCTGCTCATTGTTTTAAGTAATATTCATTTTTTTGCTATTAAGATATAATTTTTTTTTTACATGACTTGTATTCACAACTATTCTATATATCACACTGGATTTGGGAGGATTAAAAACTTAAAATATTGTAATGACATGTCCATTGTAGAAGACCGTAGGTTGAATTTTAGAAGTAAATTGTTCTGTTTGTTGTTTAATTGGGTTGCTGTCTAAATTAATTACATATACTTCACATCTCCTTTAAAATCATTCATAGAAATAAATCAAGCATTGCTGAAATATGATAGTATACATCGTCTGAGAGTAGTTTTTTTATTCTTCTTATATTCCCCTTTGGATTTTTTTGGGTCTTCTGTTCTTCATCGTCTGCTATTTTTATAGGGAGAGCTAGACAACGTTCAACCCAGCCCAAACCCTGTCCTAAAGATCGGGGAGTGCATTTATCATACATATCATTTGTATTGAGAGGTAGAATAGGTCTTTATTTAAGCTTCATGATATTTGATGAAGTTGGGAAAATTAGGTGATATAAGATAAGATTGAAGATTGAATCTGAAACTGATCAGAACTACCTACAGATGCAATTAAAATCATGGTTGTCAATGCTTTACATATTTGTCATACCATGAAAAGGTCGCACTCCCCCCTTTCCGAGATAAAGATCCCAGTTTAAATTAATATTTAATCGAAAATAACTGATTAAGATATCTCCCTTTAGTTTTTTCATTTTTTGTTGTCTCTGGATTATCTTACTAAGTATAAATATTTCAATATAACCTAAGAAAAAAACACGATGTTTTCCTAAGTATGCTTAGGTATATAAGATGTACTTAACAGTGAGCGACCACGGGGACTAGGTTTATCCGTTAGCAGAATAAAATTGTGTTTATCAATGTTTTTCAAATCTTTTTTCGTATTTCTTGTATATTTGTTTAGGATTTTTCAGTATACTGATATGGATAGTAGATCCAGGAACATATATATAAATATACTGTTCCCAGTAGATCATAGTAAACTGCACATTGCTAGAAAACGAAGAAATATTTATGCCAACGTTAAAAACGTTAATAAAGTAATACAAATAGGCAGGAAATACGAAAAAACACTTGAAAAACATTGATAATAAACAAAAGTTTAATCTGCTAACCGAGTCCCTGTGTGAACGACTGTATAGAATGTTAAACAATCACATGTGCGTTTACAAGATATCAGAAATTTCGGCTATTTATAGACAAGTGTTACCTGTGTACTGTGTACCGATATGCATGATTGGTAACCAGGCAAAATCTAATTGCTAAAATAGAAAGTTCAAGTCCGACACTCTACGGGATTGAAGGATATTTACTAGGTTTGGATTGTCCCAACCAATCAACGAACTTTAAATATTAACGTCTCAGTAATACCTTCCAATCAGGTAGTAAGAAGCATTCAGCCCGCAGACTGTCCATCGTTCAACTCTTAATAACGTCTCCTCGGAGACGTTAACGAGGAGACGTTAATCATCCTGACTTTTTTTCAGGACGCAACAGCATTCTATAGATGTTCGCAGTTTGTACGTTGATTTCAAGTATGTAAATGTTTGAATGATGAGTATATCCAAGACTATTATAGATAGTCTCCGATTTTGTTTTGAAGCGCGTATATTCGTCAAAATGTCATATATTTTTACATCGATCACTATAGCTATTTACATACTTGAAAACAACGTACAAACTATTAACATCTTTCAACATCTTGAGCAATGAGTCGGACTTATAAAGAAGCATTTTCTAACATTTTAATAGTTTAATCCGCTTAAAAAAATCTAACACTGGTTATGAATAAAAAGGGGATGACGGAATATACATCAACGATACAACTAACCACAACACAAACATTAAAATACATATATAAATTTAAATAACTTTGGTCTTCAACAACAGGAAAGAACATAAACACTATGTCAAGCTAACAATCGCCATGTAATTAAGTGCCAGAAAAATTATTTTACGTACACAACAATGACTAACGTCTGCCTGGTATGGGGGCGTTAGCATGCCATACATAACATTCAATGATAAATTAATAAGAAGTATTTTTCTTACTGTTTAGTTTCCCCGATTGACATTTAATGAATAAAATGGTTTACAAAACAATACGATATTACCACAGACCACTGACGAGCTCACTGACTTGGGACAGACACATGAACGTTTAGCGGTGTAAAACATTATAAGCATTGAATACTTTTCTCAACTCAGTCAGCGGAGAAATATTAAAATAAGGAGATGAGGTATAATTGTCAATGAGACAACTACCCACCAAAGTTCAAGATGTTAGCAATAATAGGCAATCGTACGGCCTTCAACAATGAGAAAAATCCCATACAGTATAGTCGGCTATAAAAGGCCCCGATATGAAAAAATATGAAACAATTCAATTGAAAAAAATCTGACGGCCTAATTTATAAAAAACAATTAACGAAAAACAAATATGACAGACATGAACCAACGACAACCACTGAACTACAGGCTCCTGACTTGGGACAGGCACATAAAGAATGTGGAGGGATTGAACATGTTTGTGAGCGCTCAACTCTCCCCTAACCTGGGACAGTGGTGTTACAGCACAACATCAGAACAAAGTGTAAATATCAGTTGAAAAAGGCTTAACTCATCAGATCGATACAAAGCAGAAAAACAGCAAACATAAACACAGACTGGACGTGGCAGGGTATTTATCCATCCCTCATCCTTAACAACAAAAAGGACACTAAGTACAGACCTGAGAGTATTGGCATTTACTGATAGCTAGTTCAAAGCCAATAACAACTAATAAAAAAAAATCATGTATCTTACACTAAAATATCAATCAGTACACATCCAACATCCAATGGATTTAGTGTAAAGACGTCATTAACAGTCAGAGAAAAACATGACCTTGTGCAATGCCAAAATAAAGAATCGACAGATTGTAGTACCGTTAAAGTGCACTACTTTATTATCTAATTACAGTGTTGAATTGGTAACCTTTCGGAATAAGTTTATTTAAAGGGTTATAACTGTAAGACTATATATACAAGGACAAACATTTCTGTCCTGTCTGTGATGAAAATAATGTTTTAACCGATATTTTATTATGAAAACAGCAACTTAACGTAAGAGTTTCATAACCATATGCTTTTTACCGCCTTAAGTGTGCAACAGTTGTATTTCATGATGAAAATGTGTAAGTCATCAGGGAAATTTCAGGACCTGCTGAAAGAAATAAAATTAATAACATTCTACTAAAGTTAACTATTTCACACATCAAATATATTACAATCTAATTAGTTTTTGTCTTTTAAACATCAACTTAATGTGCTTAATAAAACGAAACATTATGGGAGCTGTTTACATGTGATCTCAAAGTTAGGCATAAAAAAGTCTCTTGATGTATTCTTTAGAAAAAAGCTAGCTTTGAAGGTATGCTTGTAAAGTTTACATTATGAATAAAACCTTTTGAAGAAAGCTAGTTATGTTGCACAACCTAGCTTCAATTAAATGAGGTATCTAAGAACACATAAACTCTGTAAACATAGGGGAATATTATTTTCATTTAGAATTTAATTTAATATAAAATAAGTATTTCGTGTTTGGTATTGAATATATACTACTTAACTATTTCCGACATCAGTTTGAAAGAAAATTTTTGAAATCACGCTGTCAAAATATTACATTGAAGCAATACTACTAGTCTTCTTATGTATATCTGGTTTTCTTACTTCAATCCTGGACTATACTGTAAAGTCTTGTGTAGATTCTTAAGTGAGATATATATGGGTTATTTTCAAAAAATGTCGAATTTTCGGTACACCCAAGCTAAAATTTTTATTTCTAATGACAATTTCAGTTGTAATTGTTTAAATGAAAGCTTGTAGGATTTATGATTCAGAACATTAATAATAAACACGATTTACATCTATTTTGATAAGATTAAAATGTATTAAAGTCCGATTTTGGGGTAATTTGTGTGCGTACAGTGTCAGAAAAACACATTTCAAATGATTTTTTTCCGATTTTCTGATCGCCTTGATATCTGAAAAGGAACTTTTAAGAACGTTAATAATTACTCTAACGAAAAATCGTAGCTTCTTTATCATTATACGTAACATTTTATCTACAAACTAAATTCAATCAGCGTACATGAAGTTCATGTCCATCCTGTTACCGTTACTTAAATCAGCCGTTAAATTGTTCTCCTATGAATATTGAATTAGTCAGTGTTGATTTAAAAAGTGCAAAGTAACCTCAACATTTATACACAGCACGTTTCTTGAACGACAGTATAGAGAAAAGAAATTTCAAGACATTTAGTGAAAAAATAGAGGGTACTTTTTCATGTCTATGCTGTTACCAACAATTTTGATTAATTACACCAAAAGTATACTTGTAAAAGTGCAATAACGTGTTGGAAACAAAATTCACAACAGAAAAACATTATCACTTCACCAAAGGGAGTAGCTATTTCACAATAGCATTCAAAAATGAAGAAATTTGTCTATCCTGTTATGTCTATCCTGTTACTATGGTTGCTATGGTTACAGTAACAGGATAGACAATTGTAGACAGAAACGTCGTTAAAAAGTTTATCATAACATATAGTTGCAAACAGAATGAAATCTTTCGTTGTTTGAACTCATCTTAAGGTTAAAACGTCTTAATCTTCCCAATTTAGCATTTGCAGGTGCAATACTGATATCGGTAACAGGATAGACAAAAAGGTAACAGGATAGAACTTTATATAGTGATATATCATAAACGTACGTTCCTGTTACCAATGAAATAAAGACAAAAGTAAACTAACATGTGAGGGATTTACTTGATGTTGGGTTTATTTGAAAGAGAGAAAAAATGCCGAACAATATGAATTGCTACCTCAGACTTACATTACTGGTGGTACTTTTTACAACCTTTGAAAACCAATTTTTAGAGGCATTTTTCAGTACAACCTGGAAAATTGGCAAATAATCTATTATTTCACAGAATGAATATATATAGAAGTTTATTCTCTTGAAAACCATCTAATTGGCTACGAAAAACAAGCTTAAAATTTTATCTAAACCTTTTCTTAATAACCCAAAATTTCTTTTGAAAATGGTAACAGGAGAGACAAAATATTGTACCACCTATCAAAAAATGTTTCAAGATATTCTTATATGACATTATTAAGATTGCATCTTTTAATATGTTGTTCTTTAAGTACTGTTTGTTTTGATTTGCTTATGTAGAGGGTTGTTTGAATAAGTAAATTTTAATAAATTTTTCAATTTCAAAATTCGACATTTTTTGAAAATGACCCATATATTATAATTATTGATGCTCGTGCGCTTTCTTTGATAGAACCTGTATGCATCTAATTTGTTTCCTATTTAGTACAATCGGCCTAATTTATAACAAAACAATTAAACATGCAAAGATGAAAGTAGCGCACATTATAGAAACATTTTAACATTCTATATAAAAATAAGATTTGGTATGATTTCCAATGAGACAAATTACAACTTTCATCCTGAGACCAAATGAAATCAACTATTATGGGTCACCGTACGGCCTTCAACAAAGAGCAAATTCCATACCGCATAGTAAGCTATAAAAGGTCCCGAAATGACAAATATAAAACAATTCAAACGAGAAAAATAACGGCCTGATTTATGTTTTTTTTTTTTTTTTTTAATTTCTGAAGACAAGTTATCTCACTGACTATTATTAACAAAGCCTTAATTTCAAACTGATACACAATTAAGCTATAAACTGCTAAAACAAATTCTAAAAATCTTTCTACAATAAGCTCACATTGACATTTTGAAATTAATATAACAGGTTATGTTTTCACTAGTTTATATTGTCTTATGCGGACAGCAGTGTAATGAATTGCTTATCAACCTTAAGGAGTTAGACCTTGGTTAAGGGAAATAACTCTTAAAATCATCAGTACATTTGTGTCAACTATTTTCATAAATTTATTCTAAGCTTCTAGGTTACATAGATTATTTTCAATCTGTTTCAGGTAAATGCTTAAAATACATTGATGAAACTTGACTTTTACAAATGCATAATTGATTTAAAGATTTATCTCCCTGAACCAAGGTCTACCCCCTTAAAAACACCAATCGTTCAATATTAAATAAAAATTAGAAGGGCAAATCAATATGCAACTGCGAAAGAAATCTTAACGAACTAGATCAAAGAGCAGCAACTCCAGCGAATATAATCAGTCCCGGGCAAGAAACTGATTTCTGTTGGTATAAAAACGGAAAGCATGGGACAGTACTCATTCTGAAGTTTTCAAAGGTATACACTCTGAATTGTTTTCCATTAATTTGAATATGATACTAAAATATCAAAAGATTTGCATAACTGGTTGTAAAATAAAATATTTATGAATACCATTATAGCAACGTACTTGATTGGATTATAATTTCGTCTGTTGGATTTCCTTTTTTCCAGTTGTTTTCAAGGTTTTGATTGATTTTTTTTTTTCAATCGTCCAGTGGCACATATTAATAAGAAAACTGAGCAATCCCAATAACGATAGATATCTAAACTTTCACCAAGCCACCCAGGGACCCCTAAAAAAGTTGTAGCAGGGTTTTTTGTAATGCTCAGAGAGCGTGATACTCCTGCGCGAGTTTTCCGATTTAACATTCCAATTCTGACCGGAATGTGTATTTAATAAATATCCTGCACACGCAAACAAAAACTTTCTTTAGCTATATTTCTTTACCTCAGTAAAGAATTTTTTTAAATCTATTTCACCCATAACGATAGTATTATTTCTTCCTTTTTGATAAAATTTGCAAGCCTTAAATTCAGAAGGGATTTTTTTTAACATGGATTTCGAATTATGCTATATAACATTTATTAAGAAACTTTTAACCAGTAATTTTAATATTGGGACAACACTTTAATTCAAAGATCAAAACTATAAATGTGCAGTTCCTTAATATGTTGCCACAATACGTTCAAGAAAATGGAGATTCCTGATTTGTTAATTTGACAAACGACGGTTAGATAAAGTTAACAATAAATGTAGAAGACGTTTCCAAAAGAGTACATCGTGCTTTGAATCAACTAAATGTCCAACAAAAGAAAGCGACCAATTGTATTATATCGCCTTTGTCATTCTCATGTTTCAAGATTCCAATCTCTGAACAAATTTATTTCGGGCGACCAAATTATTTTTTTTGCAGATACGTCAGGTTTATTTGTGATCTTTCTGTATATGCTAACAATTACTGCAATAATGGGGACCCTGATTTTGAAAAAAAATCAAAATAATTGTTGGTCATGCATGAAAATTGAAAATACTAAGTAAAATGGCTATCTTGACAAACGACAGTGGACTCTTTAATCAATATAACGGAGCTATATGTGCCTGTCCCAAGTCAGGAGCCTGTAGTTCAGTGGTTGTCGTTTGTTTATGTGTTACATATTTGTTTTCGTTCATTTTTGTACATAAATAAGGCCGTTAGTTTTCTCGTTTGAATTGTTTTACATTGTCATTTCGGGGCCTTTTATAGCTGACTATGCGGTATGGGCTTTGCTCATTGTTGAAGGCCGTACGGTGACCTATAGTTGTTAATTTCTGTGTCATTTGGTCTCTTGTGGACAGTTGTCTCATTGGCAATCATACCACATCTTCTTTTTATATTAACTATAGACAATTGTCATACACGTGGGAGCTATATAACCAGGTAAATACCACCATTGTCTTTGGAAAATGACTGTACCAAGTCAGGAATATAACAGTTGTTTTCCATTCGTTCCGTTGGTTGATATAGTCGAGCGTTTGATTTGTATGGTCTTAATGGACTTTCCTTCTTTTCTTTAATTTACAATGGAGTATTTTGTAAAGGCTATTTTACCAAGAAAGGATACATATCTTGCAAGCATGCTTCATGTTATTTGCTGACAAAGACGAACAAGTAAGAAAGCAACGGAATCTCCCTTGTTTGACATCACTTCTAACACAGACACCCTTCCTCCAAACATTTACAACACAGTTATAGCTGACTTACCAAAAAAAAAAAAAAAAAAAAAAAAAAAACAAGCAATGGAAAAGAATCAAACAATGTTTTGAGAATGCAAACCTATCAAAAACAATTTCATTTTATTTCAAAGTCCATTGCTCCAATTCTATGGACTTTCATTTTCCATATTTTCAAAGTAAAAATTGAATTTTCTGAAATACTTTTCATGTCTTGATGTTCCTTATTTTGAGCAACAACAGTCTTGTCATTACAGTACTGTACAATAGTAAAATCTTTGGAACTCTACATGTTATCCTGCTTACCAAGTTATCAATGGAGAATTTGCCAAAACCACTACACATACAGCGGGTCAGCCAAGCTTTCATCCACTCTGAACTCTATCCGTATAGTTTGCACAAAAATAAATCACGGGACTATATAGATAATGTACAAAATGCTGTAGTTGTTCGTATTCAAAACATGACTTAATTCATAGATGACCATGTTATGAATTCATTTACAATAGTTTCAATTGGCAACATTGATATTGGTTAACCTTATTTTACTTATGCTTCTCAAAACATAGACATTCATGCAACTTCCTACCAAGCAGTTTAACGTTGTCAGATTTACCTACCAAGCAGTTTAACGTTGTCAGATTTACCTACCAAGCAGTTTAACGTTGTCAGATTTACCTACCAAGCAGTTTAACGTTGTCAGATTTACCTACCAAGCAGTTTAACGTTGTCAGATTTACCTTATTCAAGGGATGTGTTGTATCAAAATGCAGTCATGGACATTGCTAGTGTTAGTACTTCGTCTTTGAAATGAATGATGTAGAAAAATATGAAGCTGATTTCTTGAAGAAAGTATTTTTTCAGTAAATGTTGCAAAAGCAATCAATCTGAAAACGGAACTTACTGATGCCAAATCTTAAATGTTATGTATCCAAATTCATAGAACACCTTACAGAAAAAGAAAGCTTTTAAATGAGCCAGGTGATAATACAGACTGTTAAACACACTACTGAAAAAATACATTAATAATTGTGTTTACATACATCAGGCCGTTGGTTTCTTGTTTAAATTTTTAAACAGTTTGTTATGTTGGAGCCTTTAAAGGGGCATTAGCTACGAGATATAAAAAAAATCAAAATATGATGTTTTTGTTCAATCATAAATGAAAGTGAAATAGTGAAATAATCGTTCGCTTTTAGCACCCGTTTGTTTCAATTTTGTCAAAATAAGCTAAGAAACATCGCTGATGAATTATTCACTTGCAAGTGAATAATTCAACTTCATTGAATTCGTATTCATGTGACCTTCAATTGAACCCCTAGCTAGAGATGGACTACGTATGAACTAGGCGTGTTCAGTTATTAAAAAGAAAAAAATGTCAACATTGAAAGTGAAACAAGGGCCCTTTTGTTGACTGATTCGATCAACAAAAACTCGTTCTTATACAGGTTAAAACGATGATAAACATATTTTTTAACCTATATGAAAACGAACGGACCTAGAAAAAATCCAATTGCACGTGTTCGCTATCTTTTTAATCTATATTTATGTTTATATCGGGTTATATGAACGTCGGAAGTCTTCGAAGGTCACCTCGATGGTTAATTAGATGGCGTCACGACTGAAATACACTCGAAATGCTGATACATATTATCTAGTCCATGCATCGTAAATTGTTTATTATATACTTTTTATAATTTGAATATACGTTTAAATATGTTAGATATCAAATATGAGAATTTGAGTCAAATCGGTGAACATGAATTTGACAGCTAATGCCTCTTTAATAGCTTAATATATATGACTGTTGCTCATTGATGAAGGCCATACAACGTCCTATCGTTGCTAATCATTTCGGCGGATAGTTGTCTCATCGGCATTTATACCGCTTTCTTCATAATTTTATAAATTGGATTCCAGTGAACACAGATTCAAACAAACATTTAGTACTGAAATTATTACATGTAATTAAAAACTGAAAATAAAAAATGCCAGCACGAACCTATAATTGGAGAATGCGTACAGACGTGGTAAGAAAAAATACGGAGAAAATTGATCGTGGTCAAATTTTTAAAGTTTCATGATCGTGAGATGGTACAAAACTCTTCGGGGCGACTATAAGAAACACATTTTGAAATATGTCCACAATTATACCACATTCTTCCTAATTTTATAAATTGGATTCTAGTAAACACAGAGTCAAACAAAACACAAGTTTAAACAAACATTAAGTACTGAAATTATTTCATGTAAACAAAAATTGAAAATAAAGAATGCCAGCACGAACCTATAATTGGAAAATGCGTTCAGATGTGGTAAGAAAAAAAGACGAATTAGAAAATAGATTGTGGTCAAATTTTCAAAGTTCAATGATCGTGAGATGGTATAAGAGTCATCGGGACGACAAAAAGGAACACATTTTTAAATATGTCCACAATTTCCGAAAAAATTCCGAGAGTCTAACGGAATTTTTTTTTTGCAAATTTGTTTGTTTGTTAAGGTAAACAATGACATCAAAGGCACTGGTGGTCCGACACCTAACGAGATAGAAAAGTTTATCAGACGTCTTTTGTTTTGCCTTATTTGAGGTATGTTTTGTCACATGATTTTGTAGAACTGAGCATGCCCAGTTTTACAGTTGTCTGTTGAACTGGGCATGCATTGTTTTACAATTTTCATACGATCTGTACATCATGCACAATTCCCCAGGAAATTGTACAAATGAGCAGTTCATATATATGCATGTAAAGCAATGAAGCCTAGATCAACAAACATTTGTAAAATTGTGCATGCTGATGCACTTAAATTAAATCATTGCAGAATTATGCAAATGACTGAAAAACTTTGCTCTTGAATTAAATCATTGCATAATTATGAAAACAATTGTAGAAATTTGCACGTGAATTTTTTTGGTTGATATTTATAGAAACAAAAGTAGAAAAACTGTAAAACTGTGCTCTTGGTGGAAATAATTGCATAATTACGCAGATAACTGTAAAACTGTGCACTTAAAAAAAAATCATTGCAGAATTAAGCAAATAATTGTAAAACTGTGCACATGATTTTTTTTGGGAGAATTATGAAAATAATAATAAAACTGTGTACTTGAATTAAAAAATAGCATGAATTATGAAAGTAATTGTATAACTGAATTAATAACTTGAATTAAATGATTGCAGAATTATGTAAATAATGGTAAAACTGAGCACTTGATATAAAGCCGTGCATAATCATGCAATCAAGTTGTAAAACTATGCATATGAATTTAAATTATTTTACTAAAATTAATCATGTAATATGATGTATGCAGCATTTTGCTAATAGTGTTCAGAACTAATAAAACTTGCATAATTGTGCATGCCCGATTAGTCTTTTTGGGCATGCCCAGTCCTACAATTAATTATCTGTACCCATTTATACCTGCTTATTCATAATCCTTGGTCAATGTGTAGTAAATAAAATCATATCTTATTATAATGCAACTTATATTTGTAAAATTCAAAGCTCAATTTGAACTTACTGTAATATATAACTTAATAGAAAATACTTGAAATTCAATTGCTGACTACAGGAACTTAAACTTTCAATATCAAGATCAATTTTGGATGATTTTTTCTTGTATGTCCTACAACTGCAAAGGAAATGGGGTGTCAAGGAATAAAGGCCACCCTTTTTCATCAGTTATCAGTAATGGTAACATGACGTCCTTCAAACGCGTTGAGAACACACCCGTGGTAAAACGCGACTTTATTGTGTGTCAGCTGATCGACGTCACAATTTGTTTTGGCTATTCTAATTTACTCCCCACGTCGTAGGTAGTTATAAATAAACACGGAAACATAAAGAAACGATGATACGAATTTATTGAAAGCACGATTTCTTAAATAAAAATTAAATTTAAAAAAAATGTTCGGTAAGAAAGTGAGTAATTAAACAGATTAAAAAGATATATATCTAAATAACTAATTTGTCTTCTGCATACACAAACACTTTGGAAATGACGGCAGTCCCCAATCCCACTGCCAGCTCAGTTCGAAATTGGAACGCTAGTAGAAATAGAAGGAGAGCGTTATAAAATAGTTAACTATGAAAAACCGTACAAACATTTTGTATGGCACTATACAATCCAATCAATTCAAACTGGCCGTGTTGTAAAGGTTTATAAGCTTCTAAGTACCAGTTGTGTCAATCTGAGCCTGTTAATGTACAGGAATTCTTGGAAGAATCTCAGTCCGATGAGGAACATTTCAATTTGGATGCTGATGAACTAGATGAAGGAATTACTCACCCCCCACAAAACGATGAGGCTGAAGATGAACAAGATAATGAAAGTACTGCCCCCTCCACAGAAGAGGTTTAAATCTTGTTCAGAGACTGAACTTGACAACATTTTCAAAGCTAGGAATGAAAAGAATACAGATAAACAGACACTTTGGGGGTGTAAAATTATTAAGAGGTACTCATCAGTTAAGAAATCATTGGGATGGAATTTTGATACAATGACTAAAACATTTATGCCAAATATTTTATCATAAGTAACACTCTATGGTATAAAAGGAAGTTACTAAAAAATATAAAGACTTTACAAGACTAACAAAGGCCAGAGGATTTGCTATTATTAAAGAGTATAAAATGAACATATTTATTTTTATAAAGTTATCAGATTCATTTTTTGTCCTGATGAGGATTCGAACCTCAATTTCCCATTGCAAATGGACGTATTTGCCAAGATTATACTACCAGAACTTTATAAGCATGCATTTGTATATGATATTTACCCCCCAAAATGTGAAAAAAAATACATAAACTATTTATTATGACACATCAAACACTTAATCAACATTCAAAGGGGTTTAAAATTTATGCAAATAGATAAAATTCCAAAAAACAACAGTTTTATACTGTTTATACATTTATACATGTAAAAAATGTACTCTTAATTTCATAATAAACTATAAAGGTCATGGCAGCAAAAAAGTTGACAAAAGAAAGGATATGCGTAATGTGTAAAAAATACAGGTACCAATATCTCAGCATCCAATAAAGTGAATATTGCATATAACAAAATAATTGCTTACAACAAACTTGTCTGGATTTGTTTCATCAGGTACACAATAGTTTTGATAAATCATTAAAGAAAAAACAATGGGGTTTGTATTTGATTTGATACTAATTTTTACTTTGTTTGTTGACTTTTTGCCAAATATTTTACCTCCAGCCAATGGCAGCATATTATATATATATATAGATGTTGAAAATAATTTATCATCTGCATGGGTAAACAAGAAACTTTGTTACACAGTAAAACTCAAAACATGTCAAAAACTGAATAAGTGCACCAAGATAAAGTCCCAGAAAATATGAGAAGAAACGTCTGATGAATCACAAAACGTAGCTGCGATACAGCAAAATTATGATGCAAATATAAAAAGGCCCAAAATAAAATGGGATAAATTTCCAGTACAAGCTGTTAACCTGGAAAATAACAGATTTTATGTCAAAACTATATTGAGGATCAATCAAATATCACCTTATATATTGCTATTTTTTTCCCCTTTATGCATCTAGAAATACTTCACGAAGTATGTCAATGAGCTCATTGATTATGTAAAGTTACACTTGTCAATATTGGTGAACTTCATAGAATTTCCTGATATGGAACATCTAAACTTGACCATTCCTCCATCAGATACATGTATGTATAGTAATTTTTTTTTGACAGGAACTAGTGATTTATTAATGTTTTCACATATTATATACCTCATACATTTGTACATGATTTGAATGATTTTTTTTCTTGATAAAATTGAGAATGGAAATGGGAATTTGTCAAAGAGACAACAAATCGACCAAAGAGCAGAAAAGGCCAAATGGGTCTTCAACACAGTGAGAAAATCCTGCACCCGGAGGCGGGCTTTAGCTGGCCCCTAAACAAAAATGTGTACTAGTTCAGTGAAAATGGACGTCACACTTAACTCCGAAACATATAATAGAATTAAACTAAAAATCATTTTGACGTATT
This sequence comes from Mytilus coruscus, assembly GCA_017311375.1. Classification (NCBI taxonomy): domain Eukaryota; kingdom Metazoa; phylum Mollusca; class Bivalvia; order Mytilida; family Mytilidae; genus Mytilus; species Mytilus coruscus. Next base: position 74,380,344 of record CM029601.1, read on the forward strand.
TTATGTTTTAGTGAAGATTGCAGGAGCAATCTTGGCAACAAGGGAAGGGTATAACCAGTATATTTTAGATGTCAGAATGTTTATATGTAAAATTTTTATAATTTTATATTGTAGTATTTGTTTAAGGTAATTAACACTAGCTTAAGAAATGAATTACTTGATCAATAATTAAAATAAATCTTCACAATTTTAGATAGGTGTAAAATAGATAATTAAGTAATCCCTGAGGGTTAAAAAGACAATATAGAATTAAGGATTAAAGAAGTGTTATATACAAAAGGATTTCTTACTTTGTAAGATTTGAATATGTTATGATACAAAGACTTAATATTTGGGAAAATAAATAAATTAGCATTATTATGTAAAGTAAAGATATTGATATGTATAACTGAATAATGAAAACACAATATATATTAGTTTACCATAAAGTGAAAGACAGTTAGTTGTTGGATAGTTGCTAGACATGTTGTTATATACACTTCTAATGAACCTATGTGATTGTTACAATATGTGATTGTGATTGCTGCATACTGAATGCTGATTCCATAAACATTTATATATTTATATATAGAACTTTGAATCTGTGTTAGCATGAATTCTTAAGGAAAAAACAGCTAGTCACGGAAACATAAATATGATTTTAATCGCCTTCAATTCAAAAGCGTTTAATAAACCGACAAATAAATTTCTTCATACCAGATTACTCAGAACAATTTCAGGTTATCATTTAACAACACCAACGTATTTTCTCACCAGTCAAGGGTTCTAAAGGACAATCATACGTCCAAAGTCGACATTTTAATAATACGTAGATTCTGATTGGATAAAAATTTCGCCATGATGCTAGATAATCGGTGTTCAACGACATCAAGTAATGGTAATATGACGTCCTTCAAACGCTTTGAGAACACACCCGTGGTAAAATGCGAATATATTGTGTGTCAGCTGATCGACAACGTCGCATTTTTTTTTTTTTTTTTTTGGGGGCTATTCTAATTTACTCGATCCTCACGTCGTAGGTAGTTATAAATAAACACGGAAATATAAACAAACGATGATACGAATTTGTTGAAAGCACGATTTCTTATATAAAATTAAATTAAAAAAAAACTGTTCAGTAAGAAAGTAATTAAACATATAAAAAAGATATAGGTCTAAATAATTAGTTTGTCTTCTGTATACACAAACACTTAGGAAAATGACGGCAGTACCAATGCCACTGCCAGCTCAGTTCGAAATTGGAACACTAATAGAAATATAAGGAGAGAGTTATAAAATAGTCCAACTATGAAAAACCGTACAAATATTTTGTAGGGCACTACACAATCAAATCAATTCAAACTGACCGTGTTGTAAAGGTTTATAAGCTTATAAGCACCAGTTGTGTCAAACTGAGCCTGTCAAAGTAAAGGAATTCTTGGAAGAATCTCAGTCCGATGAGGAACTTTTCAATTTGGATGCTGATGAACTAGATGAAGGAAGTACTGACTCTCTTCAAAACGATGAGGCTGAAGATGAACAAGATATTGAAAGTACTGCCCCCCACCCCCGTTTCCACAGAAGAGGTTTAAATCTTGTTCAGAGACTGAACTGGACATTTCCAAAGCTAGGAATGAAAAGAATACAGATAAACAGACACTTTGGGGTGTAGAATTATAAAGAGGTTAAGAAATCATTGGGATGGAATTTTGATACAATGACTAAAACATTTATGCCAAATATTTTATCATAAGTAACACTCTATGGTATAAAAGGAAGTTGAAAAATATAAAGACTTTGGATTTGCTATTATTAAAGAGTATAAAATGAACATATTTATTTTTATAAAGTTATCAGATTCATTTTTTGTCCTGATGAGGATTCGAACCTCAATTTCCCATTGCAAATGGATGTATTTGCCAAGATTATACTACCAGGACTTTATAAGCATGCATTTGCATATGATATTTACCCCCCAAAACGTGAAAAAAAATTACACACACTATTTATCATGACACATCAAGCACTTACTCAACATTCAAAGGGTTTAAAATTTATGTAAATAGATAAAACTCCAAAAGACAACAGTTTTATACTGTTTATACATTTATACATGTAAAAATGTACTCTTAATTTCATAATAAACTATAAAGGTCATGGCAGCAAAAAAGTTTACAAAAGAAAGGATATGCGTAATGTGTAAAAAAATGACCAATATCTCAGCATCCAATAAAGTGAATATTGCATATAATAAATTAATTGCTTACAACAAAATTTTCTGGATTTGCTTCATCAGATACACAATAGTCTTGATATATCATTTAAGAAAAATTTATGGGGTTTGTATTTGAGTTAATACTAATTTTTACTTTGGTTGTTGACCTTTTTGCCAAATATTTTACCTCCAGCCAATGGCAGCCATACATATATATATAGATGTTGAAAATAATTTATCATCTGCATGGGTAAACAAGAAACTTTGTTACACAGTAAAACTCAAAAACATGTCAAAAACTGAATAAGTGCACCAAGATAAAGTCCCAGAAAATATGAGAAGAAACGTCTGATGAATCACAAAACGTAGCTGCGATACAGCCAAATTATGATGCAAATATTATAAAAAGGCCAAAAATAAAATGGGATAAATTTCCAGTAAAAGCTACTAAACTGGAAAATAACAGATTTTATGTCAAAACTGTATTGAGGACCAATCAAATATCACCTTATATATTGCTATTTTCCCCCTTTATGCATCTAGAAATACTTCACGAAGTATGTCAGTGAGCTCATTGATTATGTAAAGTTACACTTGTCAATATTGGTGAACTTCATAGAATTTCCCTGATATGGAACATCTAAACTTGACCATTCCCTCCATCAGATACATGTGTATAGTAATTTTTTTTTGACAGGAACCAGTGATTTATTAATGTTTTCACATATTATATACCTCATACATTTGTACATGATTTGAATGATTTTTTTTCTTGATAAAATTGAGAATGGAAATGGGGAATTTGTCAAAGAGACAACAACCCGACCAAAGAGCAGAAAACAGCCCAAGGCCACAATGGGTCTTCAACGCAGTGAGAAAATCCTGCACCCGGAGGCGGGCTTTAGCTGGCCCCTAAACAAAAATGTGTACTAGTTCAGTGAAAATGGACGTCACACTTAACTTCGAAACATATAATGGAATTAAAATTTAAAAAATCATTTTTGACGTATTTTATGTTTCAAGTGAAGATTGCAGGAGCAATCTTGGCAACAAGGGGAAGGGTATAACCAGCATATTTTAGATGTCAGAATGTTTATATGTAAAATTCTTATAATTCTTATATTGCAGTATTTGTTTAAGGTAATTAACACTAGCTTAAGAAATGAATTACTTGATCAATAATTAAAATAAATCTTCACAATTTTAGATAGGTGTAAAATAAATAATTAAGTAATCCCTGAGGGTTAAAAAGACAATATAGAATTAAGGATTAAAGAAGTGTTATATACAAAAGGATTTCTTACTTTGTAAGATTTGAATATGTTATGATACAAAGACTTAATATTTGGGAAAATAAATAAATTAGCATTATTATGTAAAGTAAAGATATTGATATGTATAACTGAATAATGAAAACACAATATATATTAGTTTACCATAAAGTGAAAGACAGTTAGTTGTTGGATAGTTGCTAGACATGTTGTTATATACACTTCTAATGAACCTATGTGATTGTTATATTATGTGATTGTGATTGCTGCATACTGAATGCTGATTCCATAAACATTTATATATAGAACTTTGAATCTGTGTTAGCATGAATTCTTAAAGAAGAAACCAGCTAGTCACGGAAACATAAATACATCTGATTTGAATCGCCTTCAATTCAAAAGCGTTTAATAAACCGACAAATAAATGTTTTCATACCAGATTACTCAGAACAATTTCAGGTTATCATCTAACAACACCAACGTATTTTCTCACCAGTCAAGGTTTCTAAAGGACAATCATACGTCCAAAGTCGACATTTTAATAATACGTAGATTCTGATTGGATAAAAAAAAATACGCCATGATGCTAGATAATCGGTGTTCAACGACATCAAATTTAGTTAAAAATTATCTGAAGTTATTTTCAAAAACTATTTTGAAGAATTCGTATGATAAATATATTAAGCATGAAGAATGCTTAATTTAACGGAAAAATTGACGAGAATATTCACACAAAAACAGAAAACCAGAAACGTCATAGCGAGGCTGTTTACAATAACTACTTTAAAAGCGTCACTTTCGGGCTCATAGTGTATGGCATGTCAACCTGATTTTAATTTGGACATTACTTTTAAGGTAAGCTGTGTACCATAGAGCGAGCTAATCGGTCTCTACTTATCTAAAGGGACAACATTTTATTAAAATTCAAAGATCAAAATTATAAATGTGCAGAGCAAAGTTGTGGAGTTTTGCTTTACCCGAAATCAAGAGGTTTTTCTATCACAGATTTCAATTAATGGCAACAATACTTTTATGAAAATGAATAATCTAGTTTTAAAATTTAACAAACGACAGTAAAATATTCAATAAATGTAGAAGAATAAAGGATCCATAAAAGAAATGGAACAATCGTCTGGCGACATACCAATATCGTCGTTGTAATTCTCATATCAGAGTTTCACGATTCCATCTCTGAAAAACATTGTTTCATAACATAGGTATTGAAAACAGAGAGGCAAAAGATACCCAAAGAACATTCGAGGACAAGCTGACGTCATGGCAAAGAAAAAGCTTTAACTGAAATGGTTTAAATTCTGGCGACCTTCTTTTCAGATTTCTATTGTGACCTTTAAGAATATTATTAAAACATGGGCAAAAATTGCTGGACTTATGAAAACCCTGATTTTGAAAAAAAATCAAATGCATTCGAATTGTAAATATTCATATTTCAGAAAAATGACTATCTTGACAGGGAACTCTTTTACTCATAAAGAGTAAGATCTTTCTTGCAAGCATACTTCATGGTATTTGCTGACGAACAATTAAGAAAGCTCGAAATGTCCCTGGTTGGGCATCAATTGTGACACAGTTTATATCTGCCTCGCAAAAATAAGAGAGGGATACCAAAACAAGGGGGAATCAAACTATGTTTTGAGAATGCAGACCTATCAAAAACGATTTCATTTCTATTTCAAAGTTCATTCATCCTAATTTGAACTTTCATTTTTTAGATGAATGGAATTTCTCTGAAATATTTTCCATGTCATGATGTTCCTTATTTAGGGCAACAACAGTAGTCTCATATTTTACGGTTGCAATAATTTTGATTTTCATGACTATTTTACTGCATGCTTGGTCCACTTTCACAACATATTCAAACGATATATTGTACATGTCTTTTATTCAGGTCCTGCATATGCATACATTATTTGCTTATGAACATTAAAACAGCAATCATTCAATATATAATCTATTCAGAAGCGCAAATTAATATGTAGCTGCAAAAGAAAGCATTAACAGACTAGACCAAAGAGCAGCAACTCCAGCGTATATAATCGGTCCCGAGAAAGAAACTCTTTCCTTTTCTCAATTTAAAGGTTTTTGTAGTGCTTAGAAAACATGACACTCTCCTTGCACGAGTTTTTGGATTTAACGTTCCCATTCCGACCGGACTGTGTATTTATACATTCCACATAGCCAAACAGATACCTCTCTTAACTACATTTTTATACTTCAAAAAAAGAACAAGTTTTTACATTTCGTCTATAATGACATATCAGCTTATCTTCGTTTTTAATAGAAAAAATTAAGTTTAGAAGAAAATTTTTCTAAACATGAGATAGAAACTTTCAATTACTAGTATTAATTCAAACGGACAACACTTTAATAGTATTCAAATAGCAAAAGTTCAAAGCGGTGGAGTTTTGCTAAACTCTAAATCAAGAGGATTTTCTATCACAATTTTTATTTGTTGCAACAATACTTCCATGAAAATGGAGAGTCCTAATTTAGAAACTGAACAAACGACTGTAAAATATACAATAAATGTAGAAGATCTTTTCAAAAGATTACAACGAGCTTGGAATCCAATACAGGTATCATAACAAAAGGTGACCGACCAATTGTCTGACAACATACCATAATCGTCTCTGCCATTTCTTATCAGAGTTTCAAGATTCTATTTCTGAACGGACATCGTTTCAAAACATATATATTGAAAAAGAGAGGTGGAAGATACTAAATCTAAAACCAATCCAACAATATTGTGATAATGCAGACCTTACGATTTTATTTCTATTTCAAAGCTCAATGATCCAAATCTATTGAACTTTCATTTTCTCGTTTTCATTGTAAAAAAGGAATGGAATATTTTCAAATATTTTCATGTCTGATATTCCTTATATTATTTGTTTGAGCAGCAACAGTCTTGTCATTATAAGAGTAAAATCTTTAGAACACTATATGCCATACTGTTTACTACGTTAGCAATGGAGAATGTGCCAATCTACTACACAATTTGTTTTCTGATACAGTTGATACATTCAGTGGGTCAGCTAAACTCTGATCTCTATAAGTATTATTATCAATTATTAATCAGGTTGGGAAAATCCTAATTGGAATATCCCAATTGGGGTATTGTATCCTAATTGACGTATCTATGAAGACCATAATTGGCGTAACAAAATACTCTTATCTCTCTTCTCTAACTAACGAATTCGGCGCACTTTTTTTACAACCCCAGTAATAAAGGTCATGATCTGTGTGAAATGTTATATATCAGGATTTTACCGACAGTTACTGCATAGTGTGCGTGCATATCGTTTTACTTGCAATTTTAATGACCTAAGATTATAAAACGCCATTTTACTTGAATAAAATAACATTATTTTGTCTGTTCTTTCATGGCCGACATCTACACAACATAGACTCTTGTGCATGTATTGTTGCTAATGCGATGAAGGTGAGTGTTTTACGTGTTTCTGTGGATAAAAAACATATTTATGATGAAAATCTATGGAGCACTTGTCTAACGAAGTACTGCCAATGAAACCATTGCTATACTTCAATCAATGTTCAATGGGTTTTAAAAGCCTTGTCCGTTTTCAAAGATAATTACAATTAAATATAAAGTTAATTAAGTTTATACACATATACTGTATCAAACGATAAAACATCAATCAAGTGGTTAATCATTTAATATATATATATATTTCGTTTTTAGAGATCAATAGCTTTTAATAGTGGTCTTTAATGCTAAGGTTTTAACACGAATAATGTGATGTATACCACACACACATATTATAATTTCAACAATCCGAATAAACCGATGAAGTACGAACGAAAGTATATTCTTTCATGCTAGATGTTTTGTTTAATTAATTGATTGTTGTCAGTGGGCCCGTGGCCCCCTTTAAAAATCCTGGATCCGCATCTGGCTTTACACCCAGTGGCAACTATTTCATGCATATTCCGGACTAGACGCAACCGAAAAAATGCAAATTCATTTAAACTAATCATTCTAGTCGTTATTTTTATCTTTATTTTTCTTTAACAGAAAAAAACCACAGTGCAGTTGTAATAAACATGAGGAATTCTCAAAGGACACAACTTTTGTCGTTCATAAACGTTCCGCTAGAAAAATTGCTAATCTGCTAAATTGCTTAGGGTTTTTTTTTTGTCGGACAGAGCTGTATATTTGTGTACCGCATGTAGCAATTATGCTTACGAAAAAATTGTTGTACTATCCAAAGAAAACAGGCCAAATATAGTAGTCACTACATTGACACTACTTTAGAACTGATTGATAATGATATTATAAGCTATGATGATTTGGTGAGTTTAGTATGCAAGATTGGGAAAAAGAAGTGAGGTTCTTTTATTCCCGACAGCCACAGAGCATCAAAGCAATACAAAGATGATTATTTTCAAATACTTATAAACCAGGCGAATGGTTAAATGAACAAAGTAAAGTCGTTGTTCAATTTATTAAGTCACTCTGTGGCATTGATTCGTTTTCTTTGGATGAGAGTAAAACTACATATTTTGTTAAACTGTATGAACAAGTCTAATTATGTTGCAATGACAATGTTATTTTTCCATTTTCCTTCAGTACGATTTTGATTACATATTTTTTAACTGGTAGTGTTTTGGGGAATACAGGAAATAATTTATTTCACAAAGAATAAAGGTGATTTGGGATGAACCAGACTTGGTGAAGGAGAATGTATACAGAAAAAAAACAACTGTTAATCGTCAAGCCGAAGTGGACAAGTCTTTTGACAAATACTATTTTATAAAAGACATTAGTTCAAAACAACCATCTTTAGTAGTACTAGGTGACCCTCTTATGAAAAATCCTTGTTCATATAGCTCAGTCAAATTTGTGCTAGATCGTACTTCATAAACAACACGTAAATCAAGACAATGGTCAATAGCTGGATGTGACGGTTCACCCTATATTCTTGGGTCAAGACTAATGGACAAATCTTTTGTTGCCATTATTGTCATACCGATTTTAACAATAAATTAACCTTTTAACGTCATCTGAAAGAAAGTCAGAATGTTGCATCCGAGGTAAATCTAGGTAGGAAATATGGTAAGCTATTGCTTATTCCTGGACTAGGCCATATTGAGATAAACATGGCGAAAGGTTGTTTCAAGTTGCTGTGACATATTTTTTTAAAGAATGAGGTAATATGCTAGATTTTATAATAATCAGGGCACAAACCTGCTGTCAGATGGCAACGGATTTCCACAAATCAATGCAAATCCTAGAAATTACACTATTTGGTTTTGCCGATGAGTTCATTTACGAGTACTGCGAATACTGCAAGCAGAATAAGATTTTACCATCAGTTGAAGGATATTTTGCCTGGTTTGATGAGGTGAAAAATGAAAATGTCATCTTCACGTCTGAAGTCATTTTTACGTACATTCTCAGTCTGTATTTATTTAGATCTGCTTTTAGGCGAAACAATTCATCCTTAATTTTGGCGTCACGGATGAAATTATCAGGAGTTGCACTGCTGGGATATTACTATGCATTTGACAATGCCAGATAATATAAAAATGTTAATCAATCAGAACCAGGCATTTTCATCTTCTGGCCATCCTAGCAAAGGGGTTTTTTGGGGGACTTCATCCTTAAATTATACCTTAACGCAACTGTTCTATCCATTATGTAATTACAGTACTATTGATACTAAAAGAACATTTAAAAATGATTAATTAGACTTATCATACTCGATACAGGCACATGATCAAAATGTTATAAATGGCATAATTTTACTACCAACTACAATTACTACTACTACTAATTGGGTAAAATAAACAATATTTTTCTATCGAAAAAAAAATCTTAAACGCATTAGAAAAAAATAGAGATGACACTTGGGGGCGAAATTTTGATGGAACAGTGGCAGACAGAAGTAAAAATGGGAACCAAGATTGAATATGTCACATTTTACAGAGAAGTGCTCCAAGCCGTCGATGAAACAACAAGTAACAAGAAGAAGACTCGTAAACGTCAGTATTCCTATGAAATAAATATGTAGATACAAAATGAATATTTCACCTCTGCAAATAACGTCCTATTTCTTTTAAACAATGATTTTGCCCATGCACAAACCCCACTTATAAACTCCTTTCCTCTAAGACCAGTATGATGAGATTGGAATGAAGGCTCTTAGTTTGTTTTCCTGGATTTGTGTGCATGGTTTGCAGACTATATGATTTACTTTCCTAAAAAATCACATACACAAACCAAATTTTATTCCTTTGAAAATCATAAAAAAATTATTGAATTCTTTCTATAATTTTTATTTTCGATACAATATTTCATATTCGTGAATTTAATATTTATAAATACACCAAAACAACATAAATTCGTGTAAAAACGAAAAAAAGACCACTATTTAAGAAATAAAAACCATATTAAATGATTTACAACGTGATTAATGTTTAATAGTTTGATTGATTGATTGACTGGTGTTTAACGCCACTTTCAACACTATTGTGCTATTTATTAACTGTCAGTTTTTATTGGTGGAGGAAGCCGTAGAGAACCACCGACCTTCGGTAGGAAAAATGACAATCCCAGTCAATTGAGATTGGAGTCGAGTGCACCTACCCCGTGCGGGTTTCGAACTCACAACCTCAGTGTTGATAGGCTAGTGATACAGTAGTTGGACTACTTAGACCACTCGGCCACCGAGGCCCCTTTTATCGTTTGATATATTTGTAGTTACAAGAACTGGAACTTATAGAATTAGAAAACAAAGATGAAATAGAAGCTCTACCCACTATTTCCGTTGACACAAGAGACATAAAAGAGTGCGTACCAAGGCTGCCAAAGGAGGGCGTTCAATTACTCAAATTTTACCTACATGCGTTCTATATACTTGATTACTTTTATATATCTAATTGAAATTATCTTTGAAAACGGACAAGGCTTTTAAAATTCATTGAACATTTAAGAAATATAGCAATGGTTGCATTAGCAGTATTTCGTTTAACAAGCGCTCCACAGATTTTCATCCCAATATGTTTGTATCTACGGAAACTCATTAAACACTCACCGTCATCGCATCAGCAACTATACATGCACTTCCTGCCAAGAGTCTATATTGTGTAGATGTCGCCAGACAGCAAGATTGCAACCAAATGTTCTTGTGGCAGAACCAAGGTTACCCAGATCGCCAAAAGATCCCTGGCACCCGCACTTCATCAAGATGTCATCACCAACCTTAGAACCCAACCATTCTCACTTGCAATAGATGAAAGAAACGATTGATACACTGACAAATGCCTCGACATTTTAGTGAGGTACTTCACTTCATACAGTGCTATGACCAGATACTTTGCTATGCCGATCTGCAACATAGGAACTTCATAGAACATCTTTGATCAACTACAGCAGACTTTAACTAACGACACAATACCTTGGATCAGTGTACTCAGCTTCGAGTCGGACAACTGCAGTGTGATGATGGGAAAGAATAACTCTGTGATGACCCGCATCAAAGAAAAGTCACCTGACGTTTTCGACTTCGGTTGTGTAAGCCACTTGGCCAACCTTTGTGCAGTAGCCGGTGTCAAGGCTCTACTAGTATCCGTGGATGACATCCTTGTAGACATCTACTACCACTTCCACCATAGTTCCAAGCGAAAAGAACAGTACAAAGAGTTCCTAGACTTCTGTGACATAGAACCAAGCTACTCAAACACGCAACTACAAGATGGCTCAGTTTGGAAACCTGTGTTGACCGCACTCTTTATCACTGGCCAGCTCTCACCAGTTATTTCAACTCCCACTGTGAGGTAGAAAACCCGGACGCATTCAGAGACTAGCAACTCAACTCAGTGACCATGAGATCCACATTTACTTCTACTTCCTCAGATTGATCTTGGGACCACTCAACAACGTCCTTCAACACAATTTTCCAAGCTTCAGAGGCACGTATTGGTTACCTTGCAGCAGAGATGAAGACCCTTCTACGTACCTTCCTGGGAAAGTTTGTCAAGATTAAACTCATTCAAACTACTCCAAATCTGACAACTCTAGATTACAGCAATCCTGACAATCAACTACCAAACAGTATTCTAAACATTGGACCCAACGCAAGAGGCTATCTGTATGACCACTCAGATGACATATCCCCAACAGTACTTCAGAGACTTTTTAAGTATTTATAACATTTATTACTACAAGATAATAAGCATTTGGGATATATGTCAATGAGATACAAAGACAATGTATTAGTTTACCATAACATGCATGAAGTATTTGCCACTGGACATTCAGCAATTATGCAAAACAATGAGACAATTATTTCTATAAGTTTATTAGCAGTTGTGGTATATGTCAATGAGATAAAATGTCAATGAGTTAATTGTCTTGATCATGCATGAAGTATTTGCCACTGTTGTATTTATTTGCTTTATTGTGATGTTATAGTGTTTGATATTTATTATATTATTTCTTTTTCAGCTTAGTTAGTCAGTTCTATTGTGCTGTGTTAAAGAAGATGGTGACCAAGTTTCCCTTCAATGACCAAGTTGTTTCATGTTTGGCTTTCCTTAATCCAGCAGAGAGAGGTAATCTTGACTTCAATGACACACTGAAGATTGTAAAGAGATTTCCAGTACTTGTACCATCTACTCAGTTTGCATCATTTGAAGAAGAATTCATTGACTACCAGGTGACACCAGCTGATGAACGACCAAAGTTTGACACAGATACCAAAGTAGACTCCTACTGGGCTGCAGTTTCAGCAATGACCAACAAGATCACAAGAACAGCAAGATTTCCACTACTAACCAGAGTGACCAGAGCAATGTGTTGTATACCAAACTCCATTGCAGATTGTGAGAAAGTCTTCAGTATGGTCAAGAAGATACACACAGAACACAGGTCATCACTGAACAACTCAACACTCTGTGACTTACTCACCACAAAGATTAATTCAGACCGTGCTTGCTACCAGCTAAAACCAGACCAATACTTGTTAAAGACAGAAAAGAAAGCATGTGTTGCATACAACAAAGACTATGGTAATTAGTGCCAACACTTTATCTATGTTTGACGTGAATCATTCATTAAAGGTGAAATGATTGATTGTTGGTTACTTAATGTCCAATGGCAAATATTTCATGCATGTTCAGGACGAGAACAAATTAACAATAAATACAATAGGCAGGTCCTTAAATAGAGGCCCAGCGGGATGAAGGTTGGGGAAATTTGGATTATCACTGGAAAATGAAGGCATATTGGATAGGGACCGAAATTTAGCATTGCAACAGCCCACCTACGGAGCCCTCTAAGAGTTGTTGCCAGGGTTCTTAACGTGCAAAGAGCTAAGCACTCTCTATACACGAGGCATAGGATTTAACGTCCCCATTCTGACCGGATGTGGCTGCGAACTTGTACATCCCGCCATCAGCCAAACGGATGCCCCATTTTGGCGAGGGTTTTACTGCCGGTCGGAGGAAGACTAATGGGAACCATATTTCTATTCACCCTTGGGGAAAAAGGTGAAATGCAAAGATAGACAATGTACATAATAAACAGGGTGTATGTAAGTCGCACGCATTTGTGTCTAAGGGGAGAAAATATTCTAATATATAATTTTGAACACTCAGTGGTACTGTAATAAACGGGTAATTATTGATGTCGAAGAATGCGGAAAATACCAATCTTGCTTATCATCCTTTTTTTCATTCACACGGTGACGTCACCCGAGTCCTTCGTTACACTATTGAAATATATATTAAAGCGTAAACATTGTAAACAATATTAATTGGTTATAGTGTTTTGTGTAGTATATAACTGCAATACTAGGTCAGATGAAAGATTAAGTATGTTTTACCTTTCGGAAAGATCACCAAAGACGGAAGATTTGGAAACAAAGGGTGAACAGGTGAAGATGTAAAACTTCTTACCTACGGAGCATTCTAGATAAAGAGCCAAACATTTTTATTTTGACCAATTTAGAATTGATGCAAGGACTGCCTCGTCCGTAAATTTCACCTCGAAACAGAAGAGACTGAAACCAAATGCAATCCCCACCATATTAAACTACAAAAAGTCTTGGGTAAAAAATTCTGTCATGAGAGTCAGTCCAAGTAAAAGAAAGAGGCAGGCATTGAAAGCAGGTTATATGTATGTATATCATATATGAGCCACTCCATGCAAACAGGTACAAAAAGTGTTTTTGATCAACTTTACTTTGTTTATGTTCGTTAAAATATTTTTCAAAAACGATTTTATCTGTGAAAATTTGGTATTAATGTAAACATTCATAGAATAGTCAATTCTTTCCAGAATTTGTCAGTTAAAACGGAAAAAGACGTAGAAATATCTGAATTTTTGTACTATGCAAGTGTAAACCATTTACGACTTTATTGAGAGATAAGGTCAACAATTTTCATCATCTCTATCTATGCCTCAAGAAAGAAACACAACAGTTAAACGTAAGGGAAAATGCAAAAATGATGTCATTTCGCGTTTTTGAAATTGAAATTGAAGTTAAGTAATGTTATTTAATATTATAATATAATAATTTTATCTGCAAAATACACCCATATGGGTCAAGCAAACACAAATACAAACATATATAATACAGAAAGTGAAGAACTACAAATATAAACATAAAAAAAACATAGTTATAAATGGTAATGTAACCTTTGATGGACATGGACCTCATTTTAGCAATTCTAAAGATTATATAAATCAACCGTCATTGGACGAGATTCGAACCGTTGTCATTTCTGCTACCCGAGTGAATATAATCAAGGGGCAAGTTAAGACAATTTAGCTATACATGGAAAAATGAATAGCAAATGTGAAATAATTGAGCAAAATCTTAAAACAAACTAAAAGGGGGGATGGGGTGTAAGCACTGAAAGGTGTGTTTAGCTTACAGCTTAATCATATGATGAATAATAAAGGGGTTTTATAGATCACAAGTCTGCTACCAATACGTATGCACACGTTTTAGAATTTCTGCAATTTTTTTGTTTTTGTTCCTTTTTGCATGGACTGGCTTATATATGTAGTTCTTTCCTTCGTAATCGTCTGTATTAAAATGATATCATAAAACAAAATTTTATTTTATCACATGCAGACTATAATAAATAGTTTAATTAAATCAAACCAGCTTATTTGAAAGGAATGTGCAAATACATATACAAAAATAATAAGATATTATTAAAATGCCAATGAGACAACTCTCCACCAGAGACCAAATGACATAGAAGTGAACGCCTCTTGGTCACCGTACGGTTTTCAACAAGGAGCAAAACCTATACCGAATAGTCAGCTATACAAGCCCCCGAAATGACAAATGTAAAACAATTCAAACGAGAAAACTAACGGCCTAATTTATGAACAAAATAATGAACGAAAAACAAATATGATATACAGCAACAAACGACAACCACGGAATTACAGGCTACAGACAGAATATGGCGGGGTTAAACTAGTTTGAACCCTCCCCTAACCTGGGACACTGGTGTAATAGTACAACATAAGAACAAAATATGCCTTCTTTTGCTTTAGGGGTCCTTGATTACTAAAACAATCACAGGACTATATAGATTATATATTTAATCGTTAAAACGTGACTAAATTCATTTATGACCTTAATATGAATTCATTTATAATAATTTCAATTAACAACATTGATATTGGCCAAACTAATGCTGCAGCTTCTGATAGTTCTCAAAACAGAGGACTTTATGCAACTTCTTATCAAGCAGTTCAATCAAAGCCTACAGGTTGCTAGATTTAACTAATTCAATGGTTATGATGTATCTAAATGCCATCATGAACAATGCTAGTGATAACATCTTTGCACTGAATGATGTAGAAAAATCTGAAGTTTTCTTGAATGTTATTTGCCTAAACAGTCAATTGAAAATAGTTACCTAATGATTCAAAATCTTAAATGCCATGTATCCCAATTTAAAACACTCCTTACTGAAAAGGCAAAACATGTATATCGTGATGTTTTGATGGTCCTGGTTTAAAAATATAACAAACGACAATAAAATAAAAACGCAGAAGATATTTTCAAAAGATTACAATCAGATTTGAATGCAATAAAAATCCAAAACAAGTAGGGGACCAATTGTCATATCAAGAATCCATCTCTGAACAAACATCGTTTCATACCACATATATTGAAAAAGAGAGGCAGAAGATACTAAAATCAAAATCATAAACTGACTGACGTCATTATACAAGAAAACAAAAAGACAAAATCTTGCTTCAACTGATTTTTTTTTTTTTTTTTTTTTCTTCTGGCAACCAAATTATTTTTCAGATACGCCAAGCTGCCTTTGTGTTCTTTTAGAATAAATTAAACGTGCGCAAAAAATCAAAATAAATATTTTGTGGTCATGGATGGAAATTGAAAATACTTGGAACGGCTATCTACACAAAAGAAAGGGGACTCTTTTACTCAGAAAGGGTGAGATCTTAAAAGCATACTTCATGATATTTGCTGCTAAAGACGGACAAACAAGAAAGCACCGGAATCTTTCTTGTTGGCATCACTTGTGACACAGACACCCTTCATCCAAACTCTTACCACAAAGTTATATCCGAGTTGCCAAAAAAGAGAGAGGTACCAAAACATAGGAAAACCAATCTTAAAATGATTTGAGGATACAGACCTATCAAAACGCATTTCATTTCATCCAAATCTATGGAGCTTTCATTTCTCGTGTTGAAAGTAAATACGAATGTCTTGATGTTCTTTTGGGCATCACAAGTCTTTTCATAACAAGAGTAACATCGTTAGAAAAGAATTCGCTTGCTAACGCCGAAGAAATACTTCCCTGCATCTACATTAACAAATTCAATTGAAGCATCAAGAAGACCTAAAAAAAAAAAAGACGACATGTTAATGGTAAACGATTTCACAAAAGCAATACAAATCAGAAGAACATAATCTGGTTACTGTTTTTAATTTCGTTTATCCAACTGGTAAAAGAATACAACTTTCCAATTTCCTGGAGACAGTCTGAAATGCGGTATTGGGAAACTAGAAAAGTTTTGGAAAACAGGTTACAGACTGTTTCGTGGAAAATTCTTATATTTTATGGGTAGATCGAAAAGTATTGGACAGATAACTGAAAACTTCAGAGAGGAAAGGCCGATCCTGAAGACACAAGAATTAATAAGTGAATACACTTGGCATAACAACTAGTCTCAACTTTTTCCTCGTGGTCGATTTCGAAAATTTCTTCCTTTAAGGCATACACATTTACATCCGTTATCAGTCATCATATAGAAGCATTTTTTACGATACGTTTTGTTTGTTTTGGGCTTATTTAAAGCAAGGTGATCCGATAACATTACTGATTCAAGTTCTAGTCCTATAATATATGAACTCAGGGACATTATTTTCTATTTCTATTTTCTTTTACTGATTTTGCTATTTTTCTTTCTTTTTTTTATTATCAATGTGCCACCGAGGTCATATCGTTTATGCCCAAAACGCGTAGCATTTAAAAAAAATTAATTCTGCTTTGACCATCCACGTAAATGTTTTAAATGTGTTAAGAAGTGATTACTTACCTGAATTATGGTGATTATATTGATTGTTTCTCCTTAAATAATCCAAAAGAAAGGAAAGTTTATCCAGGTCATTGATGTTGACACCGGGGAAATTCAAAAACTGTGGTCAATTAAAAAATCGAAATTGAGAACAAAACGAAATTTTTCCAAATTATATTCCTCCGTTATTGGAGCACCAGTGTCACAGTATACTAAAGTTAAGTAATAAGTAATAATGGATTTAAAAAAAAATCTGTATCTTTATTAATACTCTTTTTTTTAAATAAATATAAAAAAATGATATCTAGATAACAATTTATGTGGTACAATATAATAACACTTTATGTATGTCCTTTACAGAAAATCTGAATATTTGATAGCTTCTGTGAATGATCGTTCTACATTGCAGTTATGAAAACGGATCAGGATAAGACTGCAACAATATACATTGCATTTAGTAAATGGATCAGAAATAGACTGCTATACCCGGCGAGTGAGGCAATCCTCATTCACCGTCTATTATATTTCAGTCTGTATTTGTGTTATTTACATTCTAATTTTCATTGGAACAGAAATAGACTGCTATTCTCGGCGAGCGAGGCAATCCTCGTTCACCGTCTACTACATTTCAGTCTGTATTTTTGTTTTATAAATGGATCAGAAATAGTCTGCTATACCCGGCGAGCGAGGCAATCCTCATTCACCGTCTACCATACCATATTTCAGTCTGTATTTGTCTTATTTATATTCTTAGTTTCATTTAAAAATTTCTGTACACTAAAACATCTTGTGTGACACTGACATTTAGAGGCACAAATTGAACAACACTTGCACATGCTACATTGACACCAATTCAAATCACAACCTTCACAAGAATATTTTTCAATTTCTTGATTGCTGTCTTCATCAGAAAATACATCTAAAATTTACTTTCGAATGCATATCCGTCTTTATTTTTACAATATGACCAATGTCTTTGTCCGTTGTCTTGAGGGCAAGTTTGAAGTTGTCATACAAAATCAAACTATATCCCTGTCGACCATCCCTAGCACAACGACCCGCCTCCTGCCAATAGGAAAGAACTGTTTTTGGACAGCCAATATGGACAATTAAGTCTATGTCTGAAATATCCAAACCCATGCCTAGCGCCACGGTAGCAATAATGCACCTGATACGACTATTTTCTGTCTTGAATTCGTCGATGATTCGGTCTTTTGAATCTTGGTGTGTGCTTTTGTGATACATCTCCAGCAGTACTTGATTACCATCTACAATTCCATCAACATAAGCCATTTTACCGAGACTATCTTTCAAACAACAGAATATTTCAGATACTGCGTCAATAGATCTGCAGTAAACAATAATTTTTTCGATTTCTTGCCATTAGTGCGAATGTGATTTATTAACCAGTCTAAGCAAGAATCGTAATCCGTGCTTTCTTTTTTTAAGATTTGAAGATATAGGTTTGGCCTATCTGGTGACTTGTAGACAAGATCAGTGTCTTCGTCTAGGAGTTGCAAGTGCTCCATTATGTCCTTTTTAACCTTTTTTGTTGACGTGCCAGTCAATGCCATCAAAGGAGCTCCAAAGAAGCTTCTTATCTCGTACAACTGCTGGTAATCTTTTCTGAAATCATCCCCCTATTCGGATATACAATGCGCCTCATCAATTGCAATTAATTTCAAGTGAGTTTGCAACGTAGCTGAGAGGAAGACAGTTTTCCTATAAGGCTTTAAAACTGATTCAGGCGATGAGAAGACAATTGAATACTTTCCATTGGTTATGTCTGAAAATGAATATAATTAAATCAAGTAGCTGAGTGACCATCAATTACAACCGCGTACAATTGTTGCTATAAAAAAGAAGATGTGGTATGAATGCCAATGAGACAACTCCCCACAAGAGACCAAATGACACAGCAATTAACAACTACAGGTCACCATACGGCCTTCAACAATGAGCAAAGTCCATACCGCATAGTCAGCTATAAAAGGCCTTGTATACTTGTTTATATGTGTGTGTGTAAATGTTGTTTTTATCGTTTGATTTTAATAGGTATACTGTAAGTGTTATAAAATTATGATTGACATAAAAAAAGATGGAGTGGAATAGGGGCTTAGATCAAAGATGAACGAGATAAATATTTTAAATAAAATAACTAAAAAAGGTAAAGAGTGGGAGATTGACATGGCGGGAATTTGATCGTAACGCGATGTTCATTTCTTTGTATGTGAATATATGATAATAAAAAGCTCTAGGATGGACTCGTATTTTTTGACGGGGGAGGGGGGCAGCTAGTTTTTTCTTTTCTTTTTACACAAATACTTAATAATTTATAATATTAAAAACATGCGGTTATGTCCACCCCCCCTCTTCCCCAAATACAGATCCATTTTTCTATGTACCTGTTATTGTCTGCCTTTCCATTTCGCCTATTCCTGTTATTTTAGCACAGCGGACATTTAGTTTATTAAGTCTGCATATTTGGTCATCAATCAACGAAGTCAATGGAGATATGACTATAGTTATACAATCTTTATCTTCTGACAGCATGGTTGGTATGACTACACATAAAGTTTTTCCAAATCCAGTTGGAAGTAAGGCTAATACATTTCGTCCTTTCAGCACAGACAAAACAACTTGAAGCTGCTCCTCCTTAGCTTCATATTCTATATTGTAACTCGCTTTAACTGATTCAAATTTTGCATTGATACTTTTGATGTCCATTTCTTTATTTTTGGCGGATTATGGTTTTGGCGCCCTTTTCGCGTCTGCTTGAAACCACGATGGCTGCATGTGCAAACTGTAACAAAGCGTTTTCAAAAAAAAGGAGATAAGGGTTACTTTAGATTTTCGCTAGAGAATTCTCTTCATGGAGATCAGAGTGCCAGAGATTTGCTAACAGATGTAACGGGTGCAACTTTTACCCCTGTTTCCAGCAAACGTTTAGGACAATTTGTGTGTCCAGAATGTTGGACCAGACTTAATGACACTGCAAAATACCAAAATTCCTTGAATGAATTTTGGGGAAGGACATTTTCTGATTCTTATATTAGTCAGAAAAAAAGACACAGTACTGGAAGTACAAAGACTTCCCCTATCAAGAAAGCTCGATTTACTAGTACACCATGCCAGGTAATTTGCACTTAATATTGAAAGGTCAAGAATGGTATTAATGAATGAAAAGTGATTTTTTCATAAAGTATTCTTTTTATATGAAAGATAGGGAGGGTATATATTTTGTTCGTATATGTAAATAATTCCGAAACGGCGAGTTAATTTGCGTGCGTAATGATACATTTCGTGAAAAGGGGAACACTTCATTAAAGTTGGGGAACATACAGCTTTATGTGTAATTATCAATGTTTAAATTCAATGCTCTAGATCTACTTTTGACCTTAGACATTTTTTTTATAGACTTGCAAATAATACCATGCTTCACTGTTGTTGTTTTCACTTGCGGATCCAGGGGTGTGTGGGGTGGGGTCACCTTTGGTTGGAAACATCTTGTTGATTATATAGGGAATGTCAGTGGCCCCCCTTTATTAACAGTTTTGGACACGCCACTGGTTTCACTATAAACAATTTTAATATGTACATGACGTCATAGTTTGGTACTTTCAATTAACAATTTAAATGTCAATAATGAAAAAACTTTCAGTATAATAAATTAAATAACACATAGGGTGATGGGGCAGAGTGATACCCCTTCAAAACAACTTGGCTTCGCCTCAGTTAACAATGGTTCCTCGGGGTAACAATCGGTTAATTCACCCTATGTCTTATTTATATGTTGTGGAATTTTCAGAGCATATAAATGTTATCCTTTAATGAAATGTTCCCTTGATAACAGTGCCATGTTCATCTGTGGAACACATATCAAAGTCTACCATTTAACGAGCAATTCTTTGGGAAAAACGAAATGTTCCACGGGGAAACACATCATAATTTTATCATTTAGTGAAATGTTCCAGTGAGGTAAAAGTTATCATGTAGTCAACTGTTCCACAGAGGGAACACATTATAATAAAAGTTATCATTTAGTGAAATGTTCACCTAGGAACAATGAACATTGTAATTGACTTAAGGTCACCATTAAAACATTATTGGTTTGATATTTTGAAGTATTAGGTAGGATTTGTCTTGGCTAACGACATAAGTTACATGTTCTAAACAAGAATACTATGTGTGAGCCTGAAAATCAATTTTAAAAGGATTTGAAACACTTTATGTCAGAATTTTTTGCGAGAAGGCAACATCAAACACTTTAATATTTTTTTTTTGCATGATAATAATTGTTAAATGTGGCCTCCAAAAGAATATTTCATTACATGCTAAATTTTATTTTACTTAGAAGATTTCAAGATTCCCCGGGGAACATTCCACCAATGGTTAACTTTTATAATGTGTTCCCATATGGAACATTTCACAAAATGTCAAAATAGTAATGTACTATTAAGCGTGCAAATGCTACTTTTTGTCTATGAACCTTTTCTGCTTAAACATTGTTTTAAAAGCATTTCCTAGTTCTTTGAATAGTTAATAAAATTAATAAACAAAAACAAATTAACAACGAACTTTCATATTTAGATATTGATACTCAGCTCAAACTGTTTCATTACAGAAAAAAGGAGTCGCAAAGAATCTTTTCTCAAAAAAAGCTTCAAGGAGTACAAAGTGGGATTCTATTATCTCAGCAGTAAAAGCAAGACAATATGGTAGGGCAATAAGAGGTATGTACACAGCAACTAAAGGCAGCAAAAAGTCGTTCACCAATATTGTTGTGAACTTGGTCCGACGAGAAGTACTGACATTGTTAGGACAAAAACTATTCCCCTTATTTCAAGATGTAAACATAGTTAATCTGGAACAGTTCTCGTAGACAAGGACTCTGAATGACTTTGAAAAAGCATGTCCATTACTGTTTAATGTCTTAAGAGGAGCAATTACCAAACGGGCAAATGAAAACAGTCTTATAAGAGGAAAATCTGTAAACTTAAGACCCCAGATTGGAACATCTATCGCCTGCATTCTAAACGCTAGAGCTCCTAAGACTGCTAGTTTTCTTCCGTCTCTATTTTCAGTACAGTTTTGGAGAGGTGGCTTAAAACGTAATGTCATGAAACAACTGGCACATACCGGAATTTGTAAAGGGTATGATACCACCTTATCTATCCTGGACAAAATCAGACAAGGCTTTGATTCTGCTGGAACAACGTGTAAAACAATAATTGAGGAACAACATCAGCAACAAAATGTCAGAAGAATCAATGTAACAAATGAAGATGCAGACTTGTCCGTAGCTATAGCTGCTGTTGTTCCGAACATAGAGGACGAGGTCAACAATTTATCAGCTAGCAGCCAGGATACAGTAATAATAAACATGGACGATACAATTCCGTATGGAATGGATGACACAGATGACGATGTTGTACTAGATGACTCCTTAGTGACCATTCGAATAGCGATGGTATACATTTATCGTCAGATGATGATGATATATCGGACGGCGAGGAACAGCGGGTAATTCCCCATGAATCTGACGAAGAGAAAGAAGAAAATCCGTAAATCGATCTACATCCAGGCTTCTCGATGTGTTGGGATAATGTTGGCAAAAGATTACCAGTAGACATCCATCTGAAACCTCAAAAATAAGTATTTGAATATGGCTCTAGGATACATAGCCATCAACCGTCTTCAAACTACTCATTTGATCTGGAAGTTCGACGAAGATTTGAAGAAGGCAGCTGAACTACCATCAGACATTTTTGTTCCAAATAAAAATGATTTTGAACTTCTTTCAAACAGAATGAACGTTATGGTCGCTCGCATTATAACACGATATTTACCATGGTTTAATGCCAACTTCTCCGACTGTGTCACTTCTCATATGCTTCATGAATATTCACTGGATTCATCAAAGAGAAGTGTTCTAACTAACCTTGGAGTTTTTGATGTCGATCCTTCCTCTACTCAAGGTGCCATTACTATTTATGAAAATTTGCAAAAGTATATACCATCTATACAGGACAAACCTTACACTGCAATAGTATATGGCGATGGACTCAGCTGTGAACGAGGAAATGACGCACACAGGGCACGTGTAAATGGTTTGAATCCATGGGAAAGATTGGAAGGTTGTGAGCCTGCAGTACAAGAGTTTCACAGAGATGATTTTATTACAGGACTACTTCGATGAGTTCTTTAAAGGTTCAAGTGCTGCAGACAAAGGAACACTTAATCATCTGAAAAACATTTTCAACTTTCGTCAAGTTAAATCAGACATATCTGACAACTTTAACCACGCATGGGAGTTAATGTGTTTGGTAACAGAAGGATATGTCTGCTTATTAACTATGGAACTTATGGAAATGGCAGACAAGGGTGATAGACCATCAGCAGCCCCTGAATCCATAGAAAACTCGTCTGTTGACGACAGACAAGAGTATTTACAGTCTGTTGTTAGCTCTGTTGTTCAAAATGTTTGGCACCATTTGGAAACAGAATCATTGAAAACGGATGACCAGACAGAGCCTGAGAAATTCTGTTGTGGAGAAGATATCGAAGAGGACGTCATACTGTGTGGGGCTGGTAGGAATTGTACTAAGGGTGAAGTCTTTCACTATTCATGTGCTGGGCTGGATACTGACAACCTCCCTAATAATTGGTTTTGCAGTGACACATGCAGAAACGAGAAAGACTCCTACCCTTACTGCACATGTCATCAAGATCTCGGTAATGACGAGCCAATGATTGGGTGTAGTGCTGGTTCCAAGTGCACGGCAGACGAATGGTACCACACTAAATGCTTGGACATGGCAGACGTTCCAGAAGGAATTGGTACTGTAGATCTGCATGCAAATCGTCAAAAGTCTAAGAGCAGAAAGAAATCTAAGTCAAGATCAACTGTTAACAAGTCCGACGATTTCAAATACAATTACAGTAGGGCTATAACATGGGCAGGACTGAATCTGCTTTGCCGACGAGATGCAGTACGTGAGGCGGACGGTGAGGTCATGATGTCGCATTGGAAGTTAGACCTCGTACACTTCTTTTCGACAAAACATCCAAAATATGTCATATTAGCACATAGACTGTTAGTCTCGATAAATGGTTGGCTTCCAGATAAATTGAAACACGATTTAATTTACAACAGAACAGTCAACTACGGGGGTGGAATTGGTCGAAATTTACCTATGGATTTCATGAACGAAATTTTAAACAGATTATTTAAGGATTTACTAGATTCGGCAAAGGGTAGGTACACCAATAATACAATACAAAGATGTAGTCAGATTGTAGGACCACTTGGCGAGGCATTGGACTCTATCTTTGATTCCAAAGTAATTGAAAATGAGCTTTACAGACACAGGCGGCGAAATGTAGACCGGGACTTAAACGTCAGCAGAATGATTACCTTTCTTAGTGATGAGTCTTTGTTTTTACGGACTCCTGGTCGTCATCATAGAGCTTTCCCAGAGTATTTTCACAACGAAAATCCAAAATTTCCAGGAAAGTTTCAAGGTAAAATGAAACAGCTCTCCAAAAGATTGGACAAACGCAGGAGAATTATTGTTGACGCTTGAATACATACAAAATATCATAGGTTTAGAAATGGAAGAATGCATAACATTATTTAAAAAAAATTTAATGTATGAATTGTTTGGAATGAAAACGCTAAATGGTCGACATTTATTTCACTAATATTTTAAAAAATAGGGAAATGTGGTATGTTTGCCAACGAGACAACTATCCATCAAAGTGCAAATGAATAGGATGTAAGCATTTATCGTTTAGCCTTCAACAATGAGTAAAACCCAAACCGCATAGTCTGTTTTAAAAGGTCCCGAAATGACAAATGTAAAAAAAATCAAACTGGACAAACTAACGGATCCGATGTATTGTTATAATTCCTCGGGTTTTGGACAGTTCAAACAGTAAAGAGGCGTGTATTATCAGATTAGACAACTTTTGTATAGAATAATTGCAAATTAAAAATAATCCGAAAATTTTTCCCGGAGACCGATTTGTAATGAATCCGATAAGTAATTTAATTGTTTTTTTTTTTTGGGGGTCTGCTCACAATTCGTTTAAATAGTATATTGTACCGTTATCATGATTAACAGCCTTACGACATGAAATTAACGGAAATAAAACGGCCTTTTACAGATATGATTTTTTTTATCTACAGCGGTAAAACTTATTGATTACTTGACGTATGGCTTAGATTTTATTTGGCGGGAAAATACCACGTGGCTTCCTTTTTATCTTTGTAATTTGACAAAATGTCGTATTCAAATTTAAGAAAACAACTTGACCGTTTTGAAACCGAATTTAATTTGGCTAACAGGAATAATCCTCGCAGAAAGGCTATTCTGATGACGGACAGCAAGGGCAAATACTTACAAGATGTTGTTAATCGCGATGAAAATATAATAGAGATATTGTTTAAGAAGGGGGCAAAAAGCAATAATAAATCACTGCTTAGAAGAGCGAAGGATTCTGTTCGAGGGTGTGACTCGCCGCTATTAATGGTTTGGACAGGGACCTGTGACTTTACCAACTTCTCGCCGGCGGATAGACATATTTCTATAAATGAAATATCTGTTGCAAACGTATTGGCCGATTTGATTGATGTCAAGAAAGAGATTTTGGAGGTTAATCAAAGTACTGAAATAATTTTTTACACTGTCCACATTTTTCAATTAAATTGGAATGACAAACAAGGTCATACAGATTCTGGCTCAAATGAAGATGATCATTTATTAGCTGAAAAAATTGATCAGTTAAATGAAGAATTAATATCTTTAAATGCGGCCGATACAGGACCAAAATTTTCTCTGGACATATTAAAGTCCAGCAGAGTAAGGCGCGGTCGCGACCGGTCTACTATGAGGACGAAATACTCCTACAATTTTAAAGACTTGTATAAAGATGGCATTCACCCTATAAACCTTTTGGCGGAAGTTTGGCTACGAAAACTCCAGCAACTCGTTCTTAAAAATGTTACTGAACACTTAATTTAATTCAATAATAAAATTTTGAATTTAGGATAAACTGAAGATTTTTATCTTCATTTTAAGGTATTTAAATTCTTCCATTTCTAATTTCTCGTTTCGGTGAATGAGGATTGCCTCGCTCGCCGAAATTAATTATCGTTCGAAATATAATTTCTCTAGTTCAAGCAACCATTGAAAATCCCGGTAGAAATGTATCACAATGAAGACAATATTTTATTTATTTCATCAATAGACTATACATTTTGCTATACAAATGCTTGTGAAAATCGTAAATGTACTACATGTATCATGTGGACAATAACCTTGTATATAACAAAGAAGGAGAAACATGACCGTGTATGACCCTCATGGATAGTCAAAGTCGATAAACACCCCCGTAGTTACAGATGTAAAACATACAGATTTGCCATTCAACATGGTGAATGAGGATTGCCTCGCTCGCCGACTTTATTGAAAGTGGACAGATGTAAAACATACAGATTTTCCGTTAAACATGGTGAATGAGGATTGCCTCGCTCGCCGACTTTATTGAAAGTGGACAGATGTAAAACATACAGAATTGCCGTTAAACATGGTGAATGAGGATTGCCTCGCTCGCCGACTTTATTGAAAGTGGACAGATGTAAAACATACAGAATTGCCGTTAAACATGGTGAATGAGGATTGCCTCGCTCGCCGACTTTATTGAAAGTGGACAGATGTAAAACATACAGATTTGCCGTTCAACATGGTGAATGAGGATTGCCTCGCTCGCCAACTTTATTAAAAGTGGACAGATGTAAAACATACAGATTTTCCGTTAAACATGGTGAATGAGGATTGACTCGCTCGCCGACTTTGTTGAAAGTGGACAGATGTAAAACATACAGAATTGCCGTTAAACATGGTGAATGAGGATTGCCTCGCTCGCCGACTTTATTGAAAGTGGACAGATGTAAAACATACAGATTTTCCGTTAAACATGGTGATTGAGGATTGACTCGCTCGCCGACTTTATTGAAAGTGGACAGATGTAAAACATACAAATTTGCCGTTAGTCACATGGTGAATGAGGGTTGGCTCGCCGACTTTATTGAAAGTGGACAGATGTAAAACATACAGAATTGCCGTTAAACATGGTGAATGAGGATTGCCTCGCTTGCCAACTTTATTAAAAGTGGACAGATGTAAAACATACAGATTTGCCGTTAAACATGGTGAATGAGGATTGCCACGCTCGCCGACTTTATTGAAAGTGGACAGATGTAAAACATACAGAATCGCCGGTAAACATGGCGAATGAGGATTGCCTCGCTCGCCAACTTAATTGAAAAAGGACTCGTGGATAATGTATGGATAGATAATTTTACTGAAAGATAAAAACTAAAACATGTAGATTTGCCGTAAAACATGGTGAATACATATTTTGCTCGCCAGCAATGTGTGTGTACACAATCAACTGAAAGAGGACAGCAAATATCATGCATACGTTCAATAACTTTTATATTAATTTTTAAATACATTACTTGTAAAAAATTAATGTGTCGAAAAAGTTCGTTTTGTACGATTCTGACGTCACGATTAGATTTATACACTCAGCAAAATTTAAAATATGGCGGAACACAACAAACGATCAGTTCGGTATGAACATGCATATATTTATTAAGGAATTTAGTCTTTCCCAACAATGTAAGTACATTTTTTCATTCACTTTTTTTGTCTTTTATTGGTACATGTCCATTATTGTAGTGTACCGTGTATGCTATTTTAGATTTTCACAATATTCTTTCCGCCGTCAAACCAGGGCGGAAAGTGCTAAAGGAAAATGACCATATTCGATATGACTTCGCATTAAAAAATAAAAATGAAAATATCAGCATGAAAACGTTAAATAGTGAATATATAATGCGAAGGCATATATTATAGGACTAATTCAAGTTCATGAGCAGCAATTCCGCGGTAGGAATGGTTTTTTTATTTATCAAAAATGAAAACAAAACTTTATAAATTTCATGCGTCCGAAACGATACCTGAAACGTTTAATACATATATATTACTAAAACATAAAAAAATATGAGTCAAATGAAATATATAAAGTTTGTAATGTTTCATCCACTTGAGATGCAAAATCTGCCATGACAGTTGTTTTCCATTCGTTCCTTGGGGTGATAAAGTCTGATGGTTGATTTTGTCAGTTTTGATGAGCTGCCCTTTTTGAATTGACCTTGAATGTAGGTATTTTTCAACACTTGTTTTGTATTTAATTCTCAAAGAAGAAAATTTGATAGTTTACTAACCTTGATCGGTTTTTCGGTGATGTACAATACGATAATTTTCAATACTGATGTGACAAAATTGACAATACCTAGTAAATATTTTCAAACAGAGGTTCAAATGGAAATACTTTTAAAAGGCGTTACAAAACTTCGAAGGGAAATGTTTATTTCAATACGAAGAACTTATCCAAAATTCATTATAGAAAATTTAGAAAGGGAAGACAATAAATACTAATTTACCAGTAGACGTATTTGCTACACATTTCAAGAACTTAGTATCAAAATGAATTATAATAATCGAAGGGCTGGTTACTTTAAGAACCATGATGTGGTTTATGCAGATTTAGATCGCCCAGCCCATTCACCAAACTTGGTGAAAACTGAAATATGTGTGGAAATAAAAGAAATGAAATGGCACCAGGATATGACAACAAATTCATAAAATAATATTAATCTGTACTTGCCGTTACTATGTAAACATTTTACTGTTATTGTATGTACAGGCAGGTTTCAGAAATATGACATTGATTGATTGGTGTTTGCTTTACGCCGCCTTAGCACAAAAAGGCTATATCGCGGCGAGAGTCAGAAATATGAGTCAATAGTGTACTAGTTCCATTATTCAAGAAAGATACGGGTAATTATAGAGGAATATGACGTATTTCTCACATTTACACTATTAAATTTTATATTTGGGATAAATACAACACTGGTAAAGTGGTGTAAGGAAAACAGAATCTGTTCCGATGCACAGTTCGGTTTTATTCCAGGATAAGATACCAGGGACGCCATCTTCGCACTTCATTCCGTTATAGATGAATCCTTACGTAGAGAAAAAATGTTTATATTGCTGTTTTGTTGATAGTTGAAAGTGTATCACATTATAATTGATGGCAAAACATTCTAAAGTGTGGAATAACTGGTAACTTATGGTCAACTATACAGCTAATTATATAAGGTTTAATTATGCTGTATATTATTGTCTATTGGATATTTATGTTGTGTAAATCAATTTAGCTGTACTGGCTACAGAAATAAAGTATTATTACGCATTATAATATTACAACTTTTCACGAAATAGGGATAATTAATATGAACACATTCATAAAATCAAGAATTCTCAAAGGACCAAGAGTCACTGTCCTGTTCGTACGTAAACATTTACTCTGTTCAGAAACAAAGGGTACAGAAGATAAATCACGAAAATAACTAAAAACCTGAGGTACAACAGATGTATAAAAAGAAAATGAAATTTTCTATGTGTATAGGCAAGTCATTATAGAACTTAAACCAATTTATTGCATTGCCTATTTACCATGTGGATGGGTCAATGAATCATCAGAATGTTACAAAGCATATGAAAATATAATCACATAATCATTGAGAAAATACCCTCAAACTCAGATTTGTTATCACATGTATCATCGACGATAGGTTAATAATAAATAGTGCTTTAAGGCTTAAATCACATGGCCAAACATTTTCAGACCATATTCAATATTTAGTATTCTCTCCCATTTCAAATCTAGGGCAAAAGAAGTCAAAATTTTGTTGGAAGACCTGGGGCGTAAAGTCAGATGAGGTACTTCAATCATTTGAATGATGTCGACGTGACATTAAGAAAGAAACAAGCAGATCGACTTGAAAACCTGGTCATTTCATCAGAATCACCAACAGGCAAATGCATGACTTTCCTAATGAATAGAGAAAACAATAGACATTATAGAAGTATTCTCTCTGAAAACTTTCTTCACTTAGTTCATCCGCACTGAAATGATTAAATCTGTGTTTTAAATGGTTGTTTGAGAATGTATACCGCTGTGCAATAGCTGCCAGCAGTTCAGATGTTTTTCCAGTTGAAAATGTTGCTTCTAAGCACGAGGGGACAGATACATAAATGTGGTTATATATAATGAAATACGATTATAGGAAAAAACTAACGGTATACTTACTTTCTCTCCCGATATAGATATTTTATTCATTGTCCTTACATTTGCCTCTTAAAAGTTGTTAAGTGGCAAACCTTCTCATACAAATCAAAACAAATTATAATACAATTTATTGATCTTACTGAAAAAGTGAAATATCTAGACTTTAAACGGTTAATTGGTTTACTTCCATCAGTTTAAACATTTAAAGAATATAAACTCATCATATATACCAGGATTAAGATTTTGTACGCCAGAAATGCGTTTTGTCTAAAAAAAGACTTATCAGTGACGCTCGAATTAAAGAAGTTAAAAAAGCCAAGCAAAGGTCGAAGTTGAAGAGCATTGAAAACCAAAAATTCCTAAAAGTTTAAAAGATACATGAAGCAGACCTAGTTATAATTGTCCGAAATGATAGATATCGAGCGGTAGGATCTTTTTTTCTTTTTGTCTTTAGAAAATTTGTATGAACTCTGCTATCTACGATTTCAAAACCAAGTCAGTTAGTTGTATGCACAATTAGTACCCATTCGAGTACCGACTGTTCGTTGGAATATCAATCCAGGTAACTCTACAATTATGAAGTTGATCAAAACGTCGATGAAGTCCTCTTATAAATCATTACTACACAAATGAGTTTTGTGTACACGAAACGCACGTCTGCCCTACTAAATTATCAGCCGGTTATACTAGATGCTGATTTGTTATAATTAGAAGGGATGATTCAATTTTAAATTTCTTTCGTACCGTTTTTAACAAATGGTTATTATTTTTTTTTTGTTTACTTATTGAATAAAAATACTGCATATAAACAATAGATTGTTTTCTCTTTTACCCACAACTCATTGATGATGAATGGGTTTATTTATTATTGGTGTGTGATATGAGTTTCAACTTATTGTATTTAGTGCCACGTTCAGCACTCGTGGCGGCCAGTTTTGTTGCTGTAGGAAGCGGAAGTTCCCGGAGAGAACCACATACGGCTATCCTAGTTACAAGTAATGAAGATTGAAGGTAAACGCACCTCCCACGTCCGTGGCTCAAAATCTCAAAATGTATCTATTTAAATGTTTTATCATATATTAACAGCATCCTTTAGGCAGTTGAGGTTATGAATAGTTTTGTTTGTCGTATAAAGATGCATAACTCAGACTTAACGGGTTTTTACGGGCGTTCATTTATCTGCTGGTCATCCCTATTATTTCTAATGCAAAAAAAAAACAAAATTGTGTTGGTCCTTATAAAATTTTGGTGGTCAAAACCTTTCGGACCACCACTTTTCGAGAACACTGGTACACAGAAACAAACCAGGAAATTGAGTCAATAATCTTTGATGGACGTTCTTATAAGCAATCAAACATTCTCAAAAATGAAAATATGTGCTTTAGATATACAAATAATTTGTGTAAAGCTAGGATTACAACTGACAGTGATGGAATGACAATTGTGAAAATTTTACATGAGCATAACCACGTTGCAGATGACCGCAAGACTGAGGCTAAACGGCTCCGTGTTAGAAGTAGAAAACAATCTGGTGATATATCAAGTAGACCAACCAAAATTGTAGGAACAGAGTTGCAGGGAATGCAAAAAAGTACCCTTCAACCAAGAGATGCTTCATTAGCTGTTTATAGGTAGAGACGTAAAGATACCCCAATTTTGTCCCAAGTTCATGACCATCAAAACAAATAAAGGAGAAAATTTCTTGATTGTGAATAACATTGAAGGCGGAATACTTATCCTGCTCAAAATCCAACTCCACCTTCCCGTGGTGAGCAGGGAGCAGATGTAAGACTGAAGGGGTATTTTT
Organism: Mytilus coruscus; assembly: GCA_017311375.1. NCBI lineage: Eukaryota > Metazoa > Mollusca > Bivalvia > Mytilida > Mytilidae > Mytilus > Mytilus coruscus. The sequence goes on from CM029601.1 coordinate 74,412,383, forward strand.
GTAATTATATCAATAAATTCTGTACAAATTATATATCTGATGACTTGTGTTTACCTGTTAATTGGCGCAAATGAAGAAAAAAAAATATTGGCGCAAATGCAAAATGCCGGTTTTTATGTATAATGTTATTGTCACTGGTACAATTTGATAACATTATCGATATAAATTTAACTGTATGTGTACCAGATGCGCATTTCGACCATTAAAAAAAATTAAATAAATGGATTCCATTACGGATTATGTTATTACAAATCTCCGATGTAGAAAAAGAAGAAAAACTACGGTTTGAATAGTCAATTTTTTAAACAGATAGCTTCTTATTAACACCAGTGTGCTTTGCCTCATTGAGCTTCTGAACATATACTTAGATCTTTACACAGTTCCTGTTTTAGCCGTCGTGTTGCTGATGGCAAGAAGAAATTAACTAGGTCGATTTCTATGATGTAACAATCGAGGAAACATAGGACGGGACTGTGCTACAACAATGGAAAATACGCGTGGTCATCTGTGACACAGATATTTTATAGCTAGGTAAAGGAGTCATTGTCGTGCAGCTTAAATTGAATCTAAGAATACAATTCTTCAAACCTGATGGCTGTTTGAAAATTTCTTGGTCAGTAGTCCGTTTTTCGCTACGATCATGATTTCTTGAAAATAATTTCCTAAATTGTCCGTTTATAAATTATTTAAAACCCAAGGTTCAAACTCCCTTAGGTAAAGTTGATCTTGTATGGATTTTGCTATTATCTTAAGGTCCTTCACCTGTTTCGGTTCTTATATACATCCTTGACCTTAAATATATTTAGTTTTGGGCGTTCCTGATGAAGGTTAATCCATAAAAGTGCCTCGGACGCGTGATTAAGTGTTATTTGCAGTTTATCATTACTATTTCGATCATAGTTGACTCACTTTTAGGCATAACAAAAAAATTATTTTCATTTACCTGTGTATAATATGACGCAGGTTTTTTCAAAAGTGATGATTTTCTTTTTCTAATTTTTATTAACTATGTATTTGCATTCAGGTATCACATATCAAATTTATTCGTTCATTGTGTGTTAATTTACGTTTTTTGATTGAGTTAAGCCTTCCAATTAATATCTTATAGTGTGTCTTTCTATGTTGTGATGTTATGCTATTGTTTCAGAAAAAAGGAGAAAGTTTGGTACCATTACAACGTTTAATCCCGCTGCAAATGTTTGCACCTGTCCTAAGTCAGGAATCTGATGTACAGTAGTTGTCGTCTGTTTATGTAGTTCATACGTGTTTCTCGTTTTATATAGATTAGACCGTTGGTTTTCCCGTTTGAATGGTTTTATAGCTGACTATGCGGTATGGGCTTTGCTCATTGTTGAAGGCCGTACGGTGACCTATAGTTGTTAATTTCTGTGTCATTTGGTCTCTTGTGGACAGTTGTCTCATTGGCAATCATACCACATCTTCTTTTTATATTTACACTAGTAATTTTGGGCCCTTTATAGCTTGCTGTTCGGTGTGAGCCAATGCTCCGTGTTGAAGGCCGTACCTTGACCTATAATGGTTTACTATTATAAATTGTTACTTGGATGGAGAGTTGTCTCATTGGCACTCATACCACATCTTCCTATATTTATCTACATATACATCTTAAGATAAATACAGGTACTCATTTTTTTCCTTTTAAAATACAGTAATGGAACACATTACCCATTTCAATAGTTCATTCTACGTCATTCAGGGTTGGCATAAACCCGGGTTTCATGAGTATTGTCCAGCCCAGAAAGACTGGGAAAACCGATATTCCCGGGCTTGGTAAGACTGGGTAATATGAAACACTGGTTTAAATCTTTAATAGGATTCATTGATAAATTTCAAATGCAATAGATAATAAATGTATATACAAGACACAAATTTATTAGTGATTCTTAGGCTACGCCAATTTAATTCCTTGTTCGACGGACCCGCCTGCACATATTTTTTCTAAACGGAAAAAAATATTTTAAAAATTCCCGCTTCCAGCATCCGGAAAAGTAATCGTGTCTGTTTCCCGCGCCGGTTTTTTTTTTTTTTTTTTTTTTTTGTAAACATTAAAAAAATAAATAGCGATCGCAAGAGCGTTTAAGTCAACGTCAAATCGCGACCCTTTAAACTGTTTCGAGCATTAACACAGATCTCTTATCAATGTCAAGGACGATTCTTCACAAAATCATGCCGATTTTCGTTGTTAGAATAAAGGACGCAGAAGGAGGAGAAGTGTTGCCTTCAACTGCAATATCGTTTGCCGGCGGAAGTTTTGTCGAGCTCTTCCAATATAGCATTGACACTGAAAAACTTAGCCTGTCAGCTGATAATGTTACAGGAGTACACTTAAAGGAGAGCCCCAGTCCGACCACATCCCGTGGATAATGCTAACATAGACGTTCTTGACCTATCGACAGCATTAGGTTGTAAGTTTATTGAATTCATAATACGTAGAACTGCATGTCCTGCATCAGAATCTAGCACTTGTACTAACTCTAACAATGCTTCAGCTTCAAATATACCCAGTAGCGCAAATACATTTAATATATTGATGGGAAATAGGGCCAAAATTTTTCTACAAGACAAACCCAAGGAAGATGGTCCTCAAAGACTTTTATGTCATATTGTTGACCTAATGGAGTCCAAAGGATGCGGCTGGACTTTAGATTGCCTTGACACAGCTGACTTTGTTGCAAAATCATTACGAGACACGTTGTGGTAAATTGACCATGCCCATAAAAAAACTAACAAACAGTGCATGTCATGTTCCAAAGATCTTGGACAAATTTCAGGGTTATAACGAGTTCAAAAAGATCCATCACCGACCACCGATCATCACATCTCAAAGATTAAATGAGGTCTCTTTTGACTTGTAAAAATCATTATAATTTCCCTCCATGTTATCTTCTAGGAATAAAAAAAATCAGTGACGACATAGAACAATTTCTTGAATGCATAACAAAATACAAAACTCGATTAGACATTGACAATTCTCAACATAAAGAGTTATATCAGTCAGGTGAAAAACCTAGGCGGTCACTCGAATCTGATGCATCCCTGCAATACATTCCTCCAGCTGCTTCAACAAGTCGTGATTCCTACAGAACATGGCAATCTGATCTTAATATGATTGATGATTATAGATGTGTTGATCTTGGTAAGTATGCACCTGAAGATAGGGTTAAAAGAAGGATGTTCAAAAAAAAATTAGAAATTGAGGTACCAATAATGTTGTATAGAATGGCTTATGGTGGCTCCATTGGAACCTTAAAGTTCATATGGAAGGTACCAGAGGAAGAGAGTAGTTATCGCGAAACCCGAAATGTCAAAATTGTATATAAGATAAACGCAACATTATGGTGGCTCCATTGGAACCTTAAAGTTCATATGGAAGGTACCAGACGAAGAGAGTAGTTATCGCGAAACCCAAAATGTCAAAATTGTAAATAAGATAAACGCAACATTGCCCAAGTTTTCCACTAGGTCCATCCGCAGAAATTTTTCTACAGATATTGTAAACTTGTAAAATCACCTAGGTCCGTATTGAGTTTTTTTTTTTTTTTTTTTTTTTAGTTGACTGGCTGTGAGGCTATATCTGAAACCATGGGGCAAGCAGAAGATGATGAGCGTGTGACCGAACTATTGCTTAATAGTGATGATTCAGACTTACTCCTTGATTATAATAGTACACTGAATGGAAAAGATATTGATACCAAAATTGAGACATTTTTCGAAGAAATTGGTTAATTTTTTGATGAACAGATTCTTCCGGTAAATGAAAGGCAACGAGATCATGAGCTATATTTACTATTTACTAAGAAACCAGGTCATGAAACAGTTGCCAAATGGCACACATATTCTGTGTACAGAAACCATAAGAATACAATTCCAACCAAACAGCGCTTTTCAAAAATCAGCATAATAAGTGAAAAATTAGTAGTGTGTCAGTTATAGACAAGTAGTCCATCATGCATTGCAAATCGTTCAGTGGATTATTCAATCGCCAAAGTAAAATAAAAAAGATTTATTTGTAAATAAACAGTAATACATGCATTGACGGGGGCATAAGTATGCTAAATAATACAAGTCCGTATAAGGAAATGTGCTCAACCTGTTAAAGGCAGCAGTTCTGTTGATTTGAAAAACGATTGGACGGATCACAGCGATTTGATTAAGAAGTGTACTTAGTTTTTTTTAATTTGTGTTTCAGTATCTATCCATGAATTAAATATGTTCACAATACCTTTTATACTAGAATAATTAAACGAGTGTACCCAGTTTAAAGGTTATTATTACACTGTTACTGTAATGTTAACATGATAACCTGTACATTATCTCGTGTTACAGTTGACCAGTTATTTATTATTCAAAAACAGATGTATTGTGAACATATCATTAAATTCATGGATATATATTGAAACATAGAAACCGTACAATTTCAAATTGTAAAGGGGCGACCATTCCTGATTCAGTTAAAATAAGGGAAGGGTGGTTATGCAAGAGGCTTTTGAAATCAGCATGAATAAAATTGCAAATAAACGTTTATGCAGAATTGTCTCAAATATGCGTCCTCAAATAACAAAAAAAAAAATAGTTGAGTAAGACCAAATTCATTGAAATTACCTGCTTAATTTGTAGTAAAACAATATAGATCTTGTAACTTTTGTTATACATGTTCAGGTATAACAAAATATAAAATAAATATCAATGTTTCCACAAAAAAAAAGTTCAATCAACGTAAATTTTGCACACAATACCGGATTCATATGCTTCTTGATATTTTCACGATTTATTTTTTGTTAGAATGATATTTAAATCTAATCGTTGGAGTCTTCGATGGGAATTCAAATTTGTTCCGTGCAAAACACTATGCAGCCCAGAGGACTCAAATGATTTTTATGGAGGTCCGGGGTACCAACAAAAATAATCTTAGTATGAAAGTTGATCGTAGATTAGTCTACATCAACTAGTACGAATAAATGTTTTCTTATTTTTTAAGGAGCCAAAGAACGTTTGTGCAAGAAAAAACATAACTTTTTTTCCTCGATTACTTGGTGATATCACCTCTGAATATACTCATTCTGTCAAAAATACTTTTTGTTGTGAGTATACAAAATTAATGCAAAAACTTTTATTTTATGAATGGACATGTGTAAAGATAGTAATTATGTATAATCCCATTGAGTGACCCCTGACATTTTGTAAATGTTAAATCAACCCCTCCCCCCTAAAGGATACCAGAGGACAAATTTCAGGACTTGCATTTCCTACCCAACCCTGTGCCTGAAGAAAACAACTAATACAAGTCTTTCTCAGAGGTAAGTAAAGGATGTACATGTAGTTATGAATATATGTATGTGACAAGGACTACATTAATGATCATACATTATTTAATGAAAGAATATGGAATACATGTCTGAAAGACACCAACCCACATCTTTCAAAGAATATATAAGAAATATCAACTGCGTGTGAGGCGCTTTTCTGGATTAACCTTCATCAGACACGCTAGTGGCAAAATAATGGAAATCGGTCAATTTCTATCGAAGCTGCAAACCCAAACTTTATATTTTAATATAGTCACATGTTAAGACCATGTACATGATCATGACAAATGCTTCTTTTCCTAATCAATGTCAAATGTATCAACAACAAAAAATAGAACACAATATATGACAGTATTATACTCAAATAAAGGGTTCTTGCGTGCATGAATATCCCCAGTAAAATAATTTCATACTGCACTAGCTTGCCAATGCATTATTTATTCAGGCCAAAAAATGATCTTCCCTATCAAGTAAAAGCATTATCTTATATTACAGCTCTATGGACAAAATAATGGGGAGGAACAACACAGAACAGGAGCGGCAAATATATAGCGGAAGAGAATGAAAATGATAGGAACCGTGAAAACGTAGGGATTAATTTAAAATAAAAACACCATCAATGAAGATTCCCTGTGTTGGAATGTTTTACATGATATGGTTTTCTTATTATGATAGAGATAGGTACTTTTTTTAGCAAGTGTAAGCTGTACTACTATGATATACTGTCTTTATGCTTTGGATGTGGTCAATTATAAAGCATTGTTACATTTTTTATTTCAATTTTCATCTTTTCAGGATGAACGGATTCTCAGGTTAAAGGAAGAGTCGTTCTACACATGTGGTGGTGCCTTGGTCCAATATAACTGAAACTGTAGATATAGTTGTAAGAGCAGGACTAGCATGCAATTCGCCTATTGAAACAACATATTACAGTGCATCAATAAAACACGATCTCCCGCCTGTGTGTATACATTGTGGCACAGCAGATGATCTCCGTCGTACGACTTCATTGTGAAATGTGTAGAAGGTGTGGAAAGGACACAAAAACTTGGGAAAATATTTGTTGCGAAAAAAGGCAAAACCTTAACTTTGTATCAAGCTGATGCATATATTGTGTTAAAAAAACTTCTCGTGAAGAATTTGTTTGATATCAGACATATGAAACATTTGCACCCCTTTAGATATTTGTTATGATGCATAAAAACAGAAAAAAAAACCAAGTAAAACCATCACCATGACCAAACCTTGTATGTTGGTAGTTCTTTCATATCAAGATTTTGATTGCTATTGTTTTTCAAGGTCATAGTGGGACTAAGAAATTTGAAAGAGACGTGTGTGCTAATACAGACATCTTTAAGCAAAACTATCCCTACCCGCTTCATTTTTATGCACCTGTCCTAAGTCAGGAGCCTGTTGTTCAGTAGTTTTCGTTTGTTGATGTGGTTCATAGGTGTTTCTCGTTTTGTATATAGATAAGACCGTTGGTTTTCCTGTTTGAAATGTTTTACACTAGTCATTTTGATGCCCTTTATAGCTTGCTGTTCGGTGCAAACCAAGGCTCCGTGTTGAATGCCGTACTTTGACCTATAATTGTTAACTTTAAATACATTGTGACTTGGATGGAGAGTTGTCTCATTTGCACTCATGCCACATCTTATTTATATACAAAGTGCCCAAAAAACAAAGAACAAAAATGAGAACACTAAAACGACGGAGACACAGACAACCAACATATAACACAAACAACCTAAAAGTACACACATCAACGAACAGCACGAACCCCTAAAAACTGATGGTGAACTCAGGTGCTCCGGAAGGATGAGCAGTTCCTGCTTCTTGCAAGACACCCGCCGTGTTGCTAGTTATAAGTCATGTCCGGTGAAGGAGGAAAGACATCTATTAAAATTCAATGGAGATCATTTAAGGCAGTTGAAATAATTATTCAGTTATTCAGTTCAAGATCTGATGTCCTCAGAAAGTTACAGTTATACAAGAAGTCATAAATATGCTGCAATTAAAAGTGGGCATTACATGCCTTGGTGAACAGGACCATCTTGTTTTGATCAATATTGTCACCTATGATTCTCTGTTAACAAAAAAAAATATAATCGCTCGCCTTTACTTTTCAAGCTTCGCCTCAAAAATTTGCAAATTAAATCTTTTTTTATTAAAATTAAAAATCGCTCGCTCGCTCCAATTTCTGGAGTGGAAAAATCCGTATGACAAGAAATTAAATTGGTGTGGCCTTATTTTAAAGAGTATAAATGTATCTTGTAAAATACAATTAAAGTGCAAACCAATTCAGTATTAGCATCTGTTATAAAATTGTGTCAGACCCAGGTCATAAAATCAGACATCGATCCTAATAGTAAAGCTTTTTAATTTGGTGATAAATCCAAAAGTTTATGGGACAGAGTTAATTCTGTATTCCAAGAAGTTAAATCGGTAAAGGCCTCTTGCAGGAACATTAATATGAAAGATGAAGATGCACAAATAGATACTTCAAATCACAAAAGCGAAGAAATGAATTTAACAACGATAAAAACTACACAAGAAGCATGCACTAATTACGCTTGCACGATCCAGTATGTGTATCGACAAATGGACTGAAGCAAAAAAGAAAGACTATCATTTGAATGATTTGCTAAAACTTAATCCTGAACCAATCTAACAATTGATAAAACTGAAAAATACAAATCAAATTACAATTTTACAACGTGTTGGATAATTGTTATAATGTACAAAATGACATTTACAACTGATAGCGCAATCGAATGCAAGATATAGTTGCCCTAGGAAACAGTTAAATATCCAGTATTTCACGGATAAAGAGTAGAAATATGTTGAACAGTTTGAATGCATCAAATTCAATATTATAAAATGTAGCTCTCTCTGTGGTTAGCCACAAACTGTGTCCGAGAGAACGTCTGTCCAAAATTATTCCTCGGTTTTGAAATGACCTTGCACATCTACAAGAGAAACTGGTGAGAAAGGCAACAGTAACTTATATTACGATACTTTGAAGTTCTACCCGCCTTTAAGATGTATACTCCTCCTAGATCAGGAACACATAAACTGATTGTCACAAACTTGTATTTGATTTTGATTTTTTTTTTTTTTGGTGTTTTAACGCCACTTTTAAGCACCGCTTTTGGGCTATTTCGTGGCGGCCAGTTTTATTGGTGGAGGAAGCCGGAGTGCCCGGAGAAAACCACCGACCTTCGATAGGAAAACTGACAATCCTAGTCAATTAAGATTGAGTCGAGTGCACCCGCACGAGCGGGTTCGAACTCACAACCTCAGTGTTGACTGGCTAGTGATTACAGTAGTAACTACTTAGACCACTCGGCCACCGAGGCCCCTACACAAACTTATAACTTATAATTAACGGTACTAATTTTTCTGCACCAGATGCGAATTTCAACAATAAATGTCTTTTAAGGGATGCTCGAAGCCAAATTATTTGAAAATCCAAAACTTATTAATAATATGTAGAGCTTATAAACCAAAAAAGGACAAAAAGTATAGCCAAACCCGGGCAAGGAATCTGAGCTTTGCACGAGGGAGATATATTCCTTTATTTGAAATAGTTTGCAAAATTATGTAAAAGCAAATTTTAATAACATCATATCCGTCTTGTCATGCCAGTACCAAAGTACTGGTGACTGGGCCGATGATACCCCCGGTAACTAACAGTCCACCAGCAGAGGTATCGACAAAGTGGTATAAATAACATTAACGGTGAAAATTTCCCGGAATTACAATGTGCTAAATTCCCATAATTCCAAAGTAACACTGACAGGAACCAAATATTTCCGATCGGGAGTTCAATCCTTAAAAGAATGTCGGCCAGGAAAATGACAACTGAAAACATCACGACGAAAGTAGACTATCCATTGAGGACAAGAGCATTGAAAATTGTCTTGTTGAGTACATATCAGAAGGCAAGCTCAATAACGTTGATTTAATAGTTTTGCATGTTGAAACCAACAATGTATCTGAAAGATATACAGTTCATACAATTCTAAATGATTACAGAAATCTAATTCACACAGTGAAACAGAGCTTACCCGAAACAAAACTAAATAATTCATCTGTACTACCTTGACTTACAGACTACAGATTCAACCAAATCATTTCGGAGGTCAACTAACAATTATTGACAGTTGTAGATGATCTGGTCAAAACTGGATAACACGTTTGACTTTTTGTAAGGCAATCGACTTAATATATCGTTATTTCAGGACAATGTACATACCAACGTAGCACGTGCTCCTAAAGTACTTAGCCATAACATCATTTCTTGTGTATGCATGGACCTATAGTTGTTATTTTCTGTGTCATTTGGTCTATTGTGGAGAGTTGTCTCATTGGCAATCATACCACATATTCTTTTTATATATGGTGCTTAGATTATCTGATTCTCAATTTCAACCAAATTTTTATTCGGCGAGGATAACAGGGAGATGTATACTATTCAACATCAACGTTCATTTCGTCAAAATGCCTGGAATTAAAAGGAACTATCAACAACTGCTCAATTCAGAAACACTTGATTGTATCTCTTTATCATTCAGTGGTAATTTATATAATATTTGCTATTTTTCTTCTTGAGCACAAGTCAGAATGCTCAAAGGCGATTAAGTAGGGGTTGCATTTCTGGATATGTGTAATGCTATTCAAAAAAATCCCAAATTTCTTATACTTCACCTTATTATTTTACTTCATATTCAGTAGATAGACATGAGGTCGTATCCATTTCAAATATTTTTTTCAGGTGAATTGAAGTTAAATAAGGCGTACCTTAAGGGTAAATAAAAATTAGATTAAGTTCGAGTAAAATTCAAACAAAAACACAAAATGCACACAATCAGAAAAGACCAGTTTTCGGTCCATTGTCATGAATTTCAGGAATACTGTTGTGCCAAATATGTTTTTTTTTCTCTCAAGTAAATTGGTTAGACGAATTTGAATTCTTTTTTAGCGTTCTAGTGAATAAATTACGGTGACAAATAATTATATTCGGATATTGAATTGAGTTATATCCTAATTCATAAATTACTTGTATATTGCATTAAGCTATGCCCCAATAGCTTTTTACTGTCCAACATCTTGCAAGTGAGGAAAAAACACGTACTATTTATGTGTATCATGCATTCGTTATAAAAATACAATTTTAGACAAGTTATAAGTTGAAAGATACGAAGAGCAAGTTCAATTTTGGTAAACCACAAAGGTAAAATCGTTTGTAGTCAGAACAGGGTAATTACTTACACATTCATTACTACTTTAAAGCTAGTTGAATTTTATGTGCATGCTCGAACGTGCGATATCACACTTACATCACGCCAGTGAAGAATGCCAAAGTATTCAATGTAAATCAAACACAAGGTGTCCTCTTGTAGTAGCTCTTCAACGGTTTCGGTACTTATAAATCCTCGGATTTCAAATGTTTGGCTTTGAGCGTTCCTGACGAAGGTAAATCCAGAAACCGCTTCGGACGCATGAAATTATTAAACGTGTTGTTTTCAATTTTTATTTAATTGTTGTAATACGTTGAGATAAACTTATGACGCCATACGTTTAAATGTTCATTGTAAATAAACGCTTTAAATGGGCGTAAATACGAACGTTTACCAAATCTCACCCTGACCAGTAAATGGGTGGCCATATCAACGATGTTATGGATTCTTTAAAAATCCTATTCATAACACCGATTCTTTTGCTAATGATAGCATTATCACTGTGATTGCGAGGGGCGATGTATTGGCAAGTGTTGTATGTTTAAATACGCAGCTATCTATGTCCGGTCAGAATATGGATGCGAAATCCGGTTCCTCACGGAGGAGAGTGCAACACAAATTTTGCAAAAGCTCTTTGAGGAATATAGAAGTTGATTCAACATTTCTGTCCTAGTCCAACATTCCCTTTTTCAGTTACCGTCTTAATGTCCATCCCTTCGTCCCCGTCGACCCAATGTGCAGAACCTACATATAGTATTGCTTATTTGTTTTTTTGTGTCGATTGATATGTCTCTTCAGTAATGCTCGAGGCCAAAAAAAAATTAAAATCCAAAAGAAGAGATTTTGTACGTAATGGTTGATATGACCCTCTAGTTAAAATATCAGCCCCATATCAATCTTCTGGTCTTGAGAAAGTGCGTTTTCATTTATGCCATATCCGCAACGCAAAATCAAGGCTATCACAAGAAAATATTACCTAAACAGGGATATTCTTTTTGTTGAGAAAAACGCCATCATGCACCAACTATTGATTGAAAGTGGTTAGATCAATGAAGATTTGTATAGTATTTTATTTGTATATTATTACATATATCATTTCCGCTCCCACTATTTCTACTCAATACAACAGGGAATATAAGAGATATTAGAAAGCTCTCAACAGTAACAAAAGTTGCGCATTTAGTGTAATATTTATCATTATGTACGTAACTATTGTGGCTTTTCTCCTCTCTTTTTCACAATTGAACTTTATTATTGTGCAAAGAAATGAACATATTTAAATTCCCTCGATACATTTGCTCTATAGTTCAGATGATTTTGGTATTATGAATACAGCTATAGTAATAAAAATGAACAAACTGGCTGCAATAGGTCAGACACAAAACAGGATATTCAAATTTAATCTAAATTCACATTAGCAAAATCCCATCTGGGGTTTTAACTGTTTTCAATCTTATGTATGCATCAGTTTAGGAATATACAGTGCTATTTCTAAATGTCAAATAAGACGAAAGAAACTAGTTATTTTCTGATTAATCGGTTTTCCATCATGCATTAATGATGTCTCTCTTTAATGCTATGCACAACTTGCGATGACTTGGTAAAGATCAGATATAGAACTACGTATATATGATGCAAGGAATAAACTTGGGTTGTAAGTAAGTTTTTATTTCTTGTTAATATGATGTTTTAATATTCAAGGCAACTACCCCTAAGGAGTAATAAGTACACGATAATATGTATGTTCTATGTCTTTTTAATTAATTATTTCTCTGCATGTCACAGACTAAGCATACAAAATTTCACTGCAATATAGAAATAAAATACGAATACATTTATATATTGAAATGAGATATCTAAATGCTTGAGTTTTTAAAATATCAGACATGTTAATACCTTAATGTCGAAAATGACAAAGCGGTTGTATAAATTCATCACATTATCACGAGACATTTCTTAAGCAATTATCAACATGAATGCATGTGGACTATCAGTCCCCATCGGTAGCATCAGCTCAGTAGTAAGTACTTCGGTACTGATACTTTTTTTAACTGTCCGTTTATATATTTAGAAATCATTAAAAAAAACTTCAGGCTCCAACTCCCTTTAAGCAAAGTTGACCTTAGATGATTTGGTTTTTGTTTTATGTCCTATATTTGTCATATAGCTCTTCAGCTGTTTCGGTTCTTGTACATCCTTGGCTTTCAAATAATCGGCTTTGAGCGTTCCTAATAAAGGTATATATATAAAAGAGCTTGGGATACATACAATTTATAAAGTTTTGTTTTCGTTTTTGAACAGCTCTCTTGTTTAACGCAAAACAAGTTTACTGTCACATAATTCTGTTCAAAATATTTAATCTGATTCTGATATAATTTTGAGACAAAGCTTCTTATTATTCAATTTGGGTTCCAAACGCACTAGAAAATCACTTGAATTTTCAAAAAATATTGGTATTTAAGTTCACGAAACATAACATAAGCGTTATTAGGCTGTTTACCACTGTGATCAGTGCTGTTTTTTTATTATTAGTAAAAGGTTGATTCGCAGTCACCACTAGCAAAATGAACTCAAACATGACGTGAATTTTGACGAAGTTCCCACTAGACATTTGTGATTTCGATTGCAAATGCAAAAGAGCAAGATCTATAACAAATTAGGATTTAATGGCCATTGTCCCAGTATGAAAATAAGTATCGGCGTTTAATTTGTTGTGATAAAAGTAACATAAAAGTTATTTTTTCACAGCATTTAACTAATACAGGCTAATATCCTTATACGACCAGACAATGTAGACCATTCGTACACAAAAAAAAAAAAATTTAATAAGGTTTGCTCTAACAAATAGCCTATCTGACTTAAATATTGACTTTTCTTCGCTTAACGCCTAGTGGCATATATTTCATGCATGTTCAGGACGAGAAAAAAAAACCAATAAATACAAGTAGGTTCTGTCATAAGGGTCGACCGGGATGAAGGGCAGTTAATTTCGATTGACACTGTAAACTGGTGTATTGGATAGGGATATAAATTTAGCCTTGAAACAAGCCGCCTACGGTCCCTCTTTGAGTTGTTTCAAAAGGTTCGAAAGGTGCAGAGAGCATGACACTATACACGAAGCATCGAATTTCACGTCCCAATTCTGACTGAACGTGGCTGAGTATTTATATATCCCCCACAATCAAACCTACACCCCACTTCAGCAAGGGTTAACTGCCGGTCGGTTCATTTAATTCACATCTATACACAATTATTTCCTGCATTTTGTGGGATAGAATATTCATTTTAACCCCGTCTCGGGCAAGATTGTCATCAGTTGTTACCAAGCCAGCATATACGTATCAAAAGTTCTCCATCTGAAATGAGAATGTCATCCATTGAAGCAAGTACTCAATATCCTTTGGTTAATTTAGTTCTGTTTGCACATTTAACTTGTTGTCAGTTTAGTATTGTTTAGCTTCTTTCAGACAATTAAGTATTTAATATTTTGGTGAAGGTAAAAATGATTTATATAAAAAGTCTTGATAATTTTAATAGTCTACAGGCAAATTGATGGATCAGAATGTGATTCCCCGCGGTTTCTGTGTTAGAAAAATATGCCGTAAGACTGCAGATGTATTATCAATGTATTGTACAATCTTTTCGAATCAAAAGAGATAAAAAGCATTTTCCGTTTAAAATTAATTTACTAGTACATTAACCCGATCGAGATGTTAATCAACATCTAAAGGGTTGACTGGTGACATAAATTTTGGTTATCCCTAGACATCTCCCATCCAGGAGAAAATCCCTCTTAAAAGAGGATCATCCGTTTGAATCTGCACGTAGTATAAATACGCCGTCGAATTCTAGTAGTTAAATGAATGGTGGTTAATAAAGTATTATATAGATTATTGTTTCATGAATTTTGCATGGACCTGTCTTAGTGATGATATCTTTTTATTATTAATTACCAAGTAGATCAAAACATTTGTTGAGTTTTCATTGATTTTTTACACAACAGCCCTCCATAATTAAATGCAATGTCTTTTTTCTGGAAAGTGTATCTACATTAGATAATAAATAAAATTAATTCCCCATTAGACAATTAACCATTGAAAAACAATTTATAAAACCATATATTCTGATATTTATTTTTTTTCTGATGAGTTTTTGTTTCAACACTGTCATTTGAAGTTTTTGGATTCAGGAGAACTGTTGATACATGTATTATTAGAAACAATGTTCCTTATGTCGTAACTACAATACCTTCCTTTTCACGAATGTGACTTACCGAATTAGACTATTTACCGGATTTGAATAACATAAGCAACACGACGGTGCCACATGTGGAGCAGGATCTGCTTACCCTTCCGGAGCACCTGAGATCACCCCAGTTTTTGGTGGGGTTCGTGTTGCTTAGTCTTTAGTTTTCTATGTTGTGTCATCTGTACTATTATTTGTCTGTTTGTCTTTTTATTTTTGGCCATGGCGTTGTCAGTTTGTTTTCGATCTATGAGTTTGACTGTCCCTCTGGTATCTTTCGTCCCTCTTTTTTAAGTTTAATAAGAAAAAAGCTGGAAGTCTTCCCAAAAAGAAAAAGCATACATGTAAATCGTAATATGTATAGGACAGAGTATTGTCATGATTGGGAATACACAATCTACAAAATAAGTATCTCCTGACATGCCAGTACAAAAATATACTGGTTAGCGGGGAAATAACGACCTCAGTCTAAAGGCTCAACGGTCTTATTTTGGATACTGGGTTGGATAATTTATACGTATGGTGGTACAAGGATTTGCATTTTAATTTAATGCGAAGACATACAATTGCGGGACGTTTAAATGTCTCAAATTCTTTTGGAGTATACAGGATGGGAAATCTATGCAGCATGATGCGTTTTGTACACACCAAATAGCGACAAAAACATGCGTTGTCCTATTTTTACTCCAGTACAAAATTATTGCACAATAAGTTATTGTGCAAAGGACTTTACCGATGATAATTATCATCAAATGTTATTAGAGTCACAAAGTGTGAGTTTTTCTGCAACACATCCACAAAGTTCTCCGATGAGAAGAGTTCACGGTCACACTTACAGAAGAAATACCCCATAAGAGAAGTAGTCTAAATATCTTTGACGGAAACTTGGTATTCATAAGGGAGCTACCATTTGATTTTTATTGGGGCTAGGATGAAAAATGTTGTCCTGCATTTTTTTTAGTTGTAATCTCTGTCCTGCCTTTTTTTACATAAATTGTCATCCTGTCTTTTTTTTTTTTTTTTTTTTTGTGCCAAGTTGCTCATCCTGCCTTTTTTTTAACTCAAAACTCCTGTCCTGCCTTTTTTTTAAATTTCATCCTAGCCCCCCATAAAAATCAAATGGTAGCTCCCTAAACAAATCATAGACATTGCACTCAAAACGTACGAACTCAAGTGTCAATTTATCGGGAAAATTAAATGTGAAAGATTAAGTGATTATAGGGAGAAGGGAGTTGTTTAAGACTTATTTTTTTCTTCCGGTACGACTTTCAATTTCAAGTTGTATAGAAAAAGCTTAGAGGGTTGTATATATAGTGCTCCCGTACCGTTTGATTCCACAAAAAGTTTTACCCTTAACATTTAATGAATGTAGTTATTCGAGTAGTCATTCATTCATATGTAAGGATAAATAATAACTGGTTTAACTGTATACATTAACATGATTTATTGATTGATTGTTGTCGTAAGCCAAAACGTCCAGTGGCAAATATTTCATGAAAATATAGGACGATAACTATTAACAATGAAAACAATAGGAAGGTTCTTCAAAGATGTCAAACAGGATGTAGGGTGGAATATTAACACTACCACTAGGGAAAGTGGATGTGTTTGATAGGGGAAAAGAGTTTGATTGCAACAAGCCAACTACGCCCCTGAAGGTGACTAAAAGTAGGATATCTGAACTTCTGTTGTCTGGTATTAATATCATTGCTGGGAGAAGGCGTCCGTTTGGTTGTGCCATGTATAAATACGAATACGCTCTGTTTCGTAATATTAATATTAAAAGAATAGTACATGTTTATTTTTCCCTCCAAGCATACTATAGTATTTTGAAACCTTGAAATAAAAATGTTTCTATCAAGAAATCTGCAGTTCGGGAGCATCAGGTGGGGGTTGATATTGCTCAGTCTATTTTGAATACTGTTTTTATCTTGATCGTTTTTCAGTTTTTTTTCCCATAGCGTTTGTCAGTTTGTTTTCGACTTTGAATGTCCCTTTGGTATTTTTTCGCCCCTCTTTGGCAATGTCGGCTTTTTACTTGTATTGATATTAAAATAATTTCTACTTAAATTCAATCAATTGTCCACTGATTGTTTTCTATAAGATGATAATAAACAGAAGCAAAACCAGATTTATTGATACTCCAGTGAAACCTTATAAAATAAGGGTACCATGGGTTTATTTGGGATTTTTATTAACTTTGTGGGAATTTTATAATTGCTGAACTAAGCTTAAAGTACTCATTTCACTAATCGTAGATGCATTTTATTGAGTTTGCAATCCTTATTAAGGAAGTAATAAAACATTGTTTTCATGGTCTCCATTGCATTTCATTATTTATTCATGGATTACAAGGCGTATAACTGATTAGAACGTGATATTTCCAGTGTACTTTTCAAATATATAGCCATATAACTAACAAAACGTGTCAACAAATGGATATTTCTAAATTTCTTTCACAGTCTTTAGTTTTCAACGTTGTGTTTTGTAACCTATTGTTTAGTTTGATATAGTCGAGCGTTTGGTTTGATATAGTCGAGCGTTTGGTTTGATATAGTCGAGCGTTTGGTTTGATATAGTCGAGCGTTTGGTTTGTTATAGTCGAACGTTTAGTTTGATATAGTCGAGCGTTTGGTTTGATATAGTCGAGCGTTTGGTTTGATATAGTCGAGCGTTTGGTTTGATATAGTCGAGCGTTTGATTTGATATAGTCGTTTGATATAGTCGAGCGTTTGGTTTGATATAGTCGAGCGTTTGGTTTGATATAGTCAAGCGTTTGGTTTGATATAGTCAAGCGTTAGATATAGTCGAGCGTTTGGTTTGATATAGTCGGTTTGATATAGTCAAGCGTTTGGTTAGATATAGTCGAGCGTTTGGTTTGATATAGTCGAGCGTTTGGTTTGATATAGTCGAGTGTTTGGTTTGATATAGTCGAGCGTTTGGTTTGATATATATATATAGTCAAGCGTTTGGTTGGATATAGTCGAGCGTTTGGTTTGATATAGTCGAGCGTTTGGTTTGATATAGTCGAGCGTTTGGTTTGATATAGTCGAGCGTTTGGTTTGATATAGTCGAGCGTTTGGTTTGATATAGTCGAGCGTTTGGTTTGATATAGTCGAGCGTTTGGTTTGATATAGTCGAGCGTTTGGTTTGATATAGTCGAGCGTTTGGTTTGATATAGTCGAGTGTTTGGTTTGATATAGTCGAGCGTTTGGTTTGATATAGTCAAGCGTTTGGTTTGATATAGTCGAGCGTTTGGTTTGATATAGTCGAGCGTTTGGTTTGATATAGTCGAGCGTTTGGTTTGATATAGTCGAGCGTTTGGTTTGATATAGTCGAGCGTTTGGTTTGATATAGTCGAGCGTTTGGTTTGATATAGTCGAGCGTTTGGTTTGATATAGTCGAGCGTTTGGTTTGATATAGTCGAGCGTTTGGTTTGATATAGTCGAGCGTTTGGTTTGATATAGTCGAGCGTTTGGTTTGATATAGTCGAGCGTTTGGTTTGATATAGTCGAGCGTTTGGTTTGATATAGTCGAGCGTTTGTTTGATATAGTCGAGCGTTTGGTTTGATATAGTCGAGCGTTTGGTTTGATATAGTCGAGCGTTTGGTTTGATATAGTCGAGCGTTTGGTTTGATATAGTCGAGCGTTTGGTTTGATATAGTCGAGCGTTTGATATAGCGTTTGGTTTGATATAGTCGAGCGTTTGGTTTGATATAGTCGAGCGTTTGGTTTGATATAGTCGAGCGTTTGATATAGTTGGTTTGATATAGTCGAGCGTTTGGTTTGATATAGTCGAGCGTTTGGTTGATATAGTCGAGCGTTTGGTTTGATATAGCGTTTGGTTTGATATAGTCGAGCGTTTGGTTTGATATAGTCGAGCGTTTGGTTTGATATAGTCGAGCGTTTGGTTTGATATAGTCGAGCGTTTGGTTTGATATAGTCGAGCGTTTGGTTTGATATAGTCGAGCGTTTGGTTTGATATAGTCGAGCGTTTGGTTTGATATAGTCGAGCGTTTGGTTTGATATAGTCAAGCGTTTGGTTTGATATAGTCGAGCGTTTGATATAGTCGAGCGTTTGGTTTGATATAGTCGAGCGTTTGGTTTGATATAGTCGAGCGTTTGGTTTGATATAGTCGAGCGTTTGGTTTGATATAGTCGAGCGTTTGGTTTGATATAGTCGAGCGTTTGGTTTGATATAGTCGAGCGTTTGGTTTGATATAGTCGAGCGTTTGGTTTGATATAGTCGAGCGTTTGGTTTGATATAGTCGAGCGTTTGGTTTGATATAGTCGAGCGTTTGGTTTGATATAGTCGAGCGTTTGGTTTGATATAGTCGAGCGTTTGGTTTGATATAGTCGAGCGTTTGGTATGATATAGTCGAGCGTTTGGTTTGATATAGTTTGGTTTGATATAGTCGAGCGTTTGGTTTGATATAGTCGAGCGTTTGGTTTGATATAGTCGAGCGTTTGGTTTGATATAGTCGAGGTTTGATATAGTCGAGCGTTTGGTTTGATATAGTCGAGCGTTTTTCGAGGTTTGATATAGTCGAGCGTTTGGTTTGATATAGTCGAGCGTTTGGTTTGATATAGTCAAGCGTTTGGTTGATATAGTCGAGCGTTTGGTTTGATATAGTCGAGCGTTTGGTTTGATATAGTCGAGCGTTTGGTTTGATATAGTCGAGCGTTTGGTTTGATATAGTCGAGCGTTTGGTTTGATATAGTCGAGCGTTTGGTTTGATATAGTCGAGCGTTTGGTTTGATATAGTCGAGCGTTTGGTTTGATATAGTCGAGCGTTTGGTTTGATATAGTCGAGCGTTTGGTTTGATATAGTCGAGCGTTTGGTTTGATATAGTCGAGCGTTTGGTTTGATATAGTCGAGCGTTTGGTTTGATATAGTCGAGCGTTTGGTTTGATATAGTCGAGCGTTTGGTTTGATATAGTCGAGCGATATAGTTGGTTTGATATAGTCGAGCGTTTGGTTTGATATAGTCGAGCGTTTGGTTTGATATAGTCGAGCGTTTGGTTTGATATAGTCGAGCGTTTGGTTTGATATAGTCGAGCGTTGGTTTGATATAGTCGAGCGTTTGGTTTGATATAGTCGAGCGTTTGGTTTGATATAGTCGAGCGTTTGGTTTGATATAGTCGAGCGTTTGGTTTGATATAGTCGAGCGTTTGGTTTGATATAGTCGAGCGTTTGGTTTGATATAGTCGAGCGTTTGGTTTGATATAGTCGAGCGTTTGGTTTGATATAGTCGTTTGGTTTGATATAGAGCGTTTGGTTTGATATAGTCGAGCGTTTGGTTTGATATAGTCGAGCGTTTGGTTTGATATAGTCGAGCGTTTGGTTTGATATAGTCGAGCTTTTGGTTTGATATAGTCGAGCGTTTGGTTTGATATAGTCGAGCGTTTGGTTTGATATAGTCGAGCGTTTGGTTTGATATAGTCGAGCGTGTGGTTTGATATAGTCGAGCGTTTGGTTTGATATAGTCGAACGTTTGGTTTGATATAGTCGAGCGTTTGGTTTGATATAGTCGAGCGTTTGGTTTGATATAGTCGAGCGTTTGGTTTGATATAGTCGAGCGTTTGGTTTGATATAGTCGAGCGTTTGGTTTGATATAGTCAATCGTTTGGTTTTGTCAAGTTTTACAGACTTCCTCATTTGGAGTTTACTTGTACCTTGGAGTTCGGTATTTTCGTTCATACCGTTTTCAATAACAATTCCGTGAGCAATGACATTGCAAGTGCAATGATTTATCCGATTGAAGAAACAACAGAACAATTAAAAGTATTTTATTTCTTTTAACCCTTCTTTTGTGAAATAAATTGTGAAATAACATTATAAATGATGCATTTATGTCTTCAAATAGCAGTTCTTTGATGTTAAATTCAAAGCGTTTTTATCATTTTGATCCGTAGCTTCGAGGAATAATGTCTTGTAATTGATTTTTAAGAAGCTGTAACCATTTAAATCTATGAGCATATAAACGGAGAACGAGAACGCGCCTATATAATTATTAAGCGAGGATCTCCATTTATCCAATCAATAATATGCATTATATTCACTATTAGTACTTAAAATGAAAACAAACATTTAGGATATTATTACTTTTTTTAAATTTGATTCGTATTTGAAGAATACCTTTAAGTTATCAAATTTGATTCATATTTGGAAAATACCTTTTCAAATTTGATTCATATATGGAAATATTCCTCAATTATGATGAAGTTGAAAAAAGGGTATTTTGAATACGGGCAGAACTTTGCCTTGCAACGTGGCACCTACGGACCCCTTAAAGAATTCTTGTAATGCTTCTTTAACACGCAGAGAATGTGGTGCTGTCCTTATACGGGATATTTCATTGGACGTGGATGTGTATTTATATACCCCGCACAGACAAACGTGCGACTTTTTAAAGTATGATTTTACTGCAGGCTGGGAGAAGTCCAGGTGACCATATTTCTATATACCATGGACTAAGTCAAATTTCCAAGTAATTCTATTGCAAAAAACTAATTGTATCGTTTTATATACAAATTTGCCGTACGAGAATATTGAACTTAATATTATGTACATCTTTAAATATTTCAAATATTGTGTAAATAATCTTCAAGACGTTTTTCATAAGATTGTATTGCGTTTATTATGAAAAATGTATTTTGAACATTAGTCCTGGAATACTATTATCCTTTTCATTTTTATCAAACCAAATACCTGTACGAGCTTTTTACTTGAATCCTAATATGTAGTATACGACTTACATTAGAATGTGTACAATGATCTAGTCATACATTGTATATTACATGTTTCACAGATGACAACGGATATATTCCAATTGTCGTAACTACAATCCCGTCCCTTTTCCCCGAATGTGACATACCGAAAATGACTTATCACCGGGTTTGTACTAACATCAGCAACACGACGGGTACCAAATGTTGAGCATGATCTGCTCACCCTTCCGGAGCACCTGAGATCACCCTTGTTTTTGGTGGGGTTCGTGTTGCTCAGTCTTTAGTTTTCTATGTTGCGTTGTATGTACTGTTGTTTGCCTGTTTGTTAGTCATTTTTTGCCACGGCGTTGTCTATTTATTTTCGACTTATCAGTTTGAATGTCCCTTTGGAATCTTTCGCCTCATCGGTTTGAATGTCCCTTTGGAATCTTTCGCCTCATCGGTTTGAATGTCCCTTTGGAATCTTTCGCCTCTCTTTTGGATATATGCACCCTGGGAAAAGGTTTAAACAAAATAGATCTAAATAATGACAGCGTTTCGTTAGGGGATGCATTTTGTTGACGATATTCTTAATAATACAAAGGAATTCAACTTTTATTTGTACAAATAAATGTATATGGAAATATTACTAAATTATGATACTGTTGAAAAGAAGGTATTTGGAATACGGGCAGAACTTTGCCTTGCAACATGCCATCAACGGACCCGAAAAGAGTTCGTTAACGTACAGAGAACCATGGCGCTGTCATACGAGATATTTGATTGAACGTCGCCACTCTGAAAGGACGTGGATGTGTATTTATGTTTCACACACAGGCAATAGGACGACTTTCCTTATCATCTTTTTTTACTGCAAATTGAGAGAAGTCCATGTGACCATATTTCTTTATACCATAAACGAAGACAATCTACCAAATTATTATGTTAAAATCACCAATGGTATCTTTTTGTATACAAGTTTACCATACGAGAATGTTGAACTTAGTATTATAAACATCTTATTAATAAGATAATTTTATTTAAAATATCGGTTCAATCAACTCAAAAAAGTGCTTCACAAGAATTACATATACTCATGAATATTGCCTTTTGAACATTAGACCTAAAAAAGGTGACATCTTTAAGCAGGCATACTATTACCATCTACATTATTTTAGTTTCAAATGTCTGTATGAGAATTAAACAAATATACAAATATGTAGTATATATGTCTTTCATTAGAATGTTATATTTTAAATTGTTTTAGTCATACATTGTATATTCGGGTATATGCACCCCGGGAAAAAGTTTTAAACACAATAGATAATGGAAGAGTATCGAACAGGGGCGGGTCCAGGTGAGGGCGTAATGGGCGTAACCCCCATTTTTAATTTTTTTTCGCATCGCTCCGCTCGGCGAAAGATTGGATTCTACGCCCCTCTTTCAAATATCCTAGAAACGCCCCTGGTTAAGGAATGCATTTTGTTGGTGATATTATTCTTCATGATATGAATATACCTTTTCAACTTTTGATTTGTATATTGAAATAGCATAGAATTGTGATACCGTTGAAAAGTGGGTATTATAAATGGGAAGAAAAACTTTGCATTGCAAGATGAAACATACGGACCAACTAAAACAGTTCTTGTATAGTTTTTTGGCGTGCAAAGAACGTGGGGTTGTCTTTACGTCATTTCTCTGACGAGATATTGACAGAGGTGTGGTATAGGTGCATTTTAAGATATCTTTCTTCGTGATTCTCAAATTGTTCAATATGTATATCAAACAGTGTCTTATATTGCTATATGTCCGGTTCATTGATGCAGCCTCTCCGTTCTTTTTAGCTAATACATGTAAATTACGTAATGTAGTTTTGCAATTGCAACAACTACCTTGATTCAATTTAAATCAAATTTTGATTAAAAATAAACGTTGTTTTCCAGAAGAATAATGCTCGATGACACAATCTCGTTTGATTGAAAAGATATGGAGACGACGAAAATTACTTCAGGTAAGGACTTTGTTATAATTTCTTGGCCTCATTTTTTTATAGAGTAAAATGGATTGTTATTATTTAAGTCATAAGTCATATATATATGATTATCTAAAATTTTAAAATAATAACAATGATAAAAACTATTTCAAGACATTTTTAAGATTATCGTATAATTAACGGCATTTAATAGAAAAAAGTTTGTAACGTTTTTTTCCTGATGACCAAGTGTTTGATATAATTTAGGTTTAATGGTTTTCCTTTGTTGTTCGCAAGAAAGAAAAATTATTAAAGCTAAACGCTTAATCATTTACTAATGGTATTGTTTTTTTTTTTTTTTTTTAGTTTTATTAATCTACAATTAAGATGTTTTCAAGCGACGAAAATCCTTAAATCGAGTGATTTTTTTCCCCGATTTAGTTTGAGTTATATAAAGATGTTCGTTGGACAAAGCCGCATAACTCTGACTTATTAATTTTTGTTCCCTGTTACGTCAAACTTTTTTTTAAAAAACACACACAGGGAGCCATAATTGAAAGGGCTGATCTGCACCCTGCATAAATGGCTGGAACACTAGAAAAATATTCTGCACCACCTCCAGGTTCTTACAATAAGCGCAAGTTTCATTAGTTTATTATATTTACCTTATACTATTTATTTATTACAATAGACTGAAAAAAATCGGACTTGTTCGTTATGCCTTATTTTATTTTAATGGCGTGCCATATAGAACTTTCAAATGGCTGTCTGGTTTAATTTGCTTTTGATTTTTTTTTTTTTTTTTTTTTTTTTTTTGCATGTTGTGTAGTTATCGTAAATTTAGTCTAATTGTGGAATGGATGTTGTTTTCCATATGAGCTGAATGTTATATATATGTGTAATTACATGTACAAAGTTCGAAAGACTTCTTTTCTCCCCCCCAAGGGTGACTCCGGAATTAAAATATGATCACTACAGATCTTCCGACCGGTAGTATAACCCTTGCCGAAGTGGGGCGTCCGTTTGGCTGTGCTGGATGTAAAGTACGCAGTAACGTCCGGTCAGAATGGGGACGTTAAATCCGATAGCTCGTATAGAGAGAGTGCCACGCTCTATGCATGTTACGTACCCTTGTAACAACTCTTTGAGGGGCCCGTAGGTAGCCTGTTGCAAGGCAAAATTTCTGTCCCTATCCAATGTACCCTCATTTTCCAGTGGTAGTCTAAATTTCCCCGACCTTCATCCCGGACGAACTCTATTAATACAAAAATTAGTAAGCAATGAACGAGGTTGTTAAATGTGATATATACTTTTTTGTGCTTCTTTGTTAAATATCTGTTTGTTTTTGTAGTGATTAAGATTGTGACACGGTGTTGACTGCTGTACCCCTATTTTGACATTTTTACCTATTATGTCTGTTTGTTTTATTCACGCATCGTTGTCAATATAATGGAATTTGATGCGACTGTCATACAAGTGAGAGGTTTGGCGCTATAAAACCAGGTTCAATCCAACATTTTCTACATAAGAAAATGCCTGTACCAAGTCAGGAATATGACAGTTGTTTTCCATTCGTTTGATGTGTTTGTGCTTTTGATTTTGCCATTTGATTAGGGACTTTCCGTTTTGAATTTTCCTCGGAGTTCAGTATTTTTGTGATTTAACTTTTTACAAAACCTACCTGTAGTATTTATTGTTAATTTGTTCTCGTCCTCAACATGCATGAAGTATTTGCCACTGGACGTTAAGCAACCAACAATCAATCAATCAATATTAATTCATGCTTGTATTTTCTTTTTAAATTTTCCAATTTTGATTCGATGACATTATCATTCCAATTACCAGTTCTGACAAAATTTCCCCAAGTTTTTCCTCTTTCTTTTTAGAATCTTTTCTTTCTTTTAAAATGCTTTGGTGATCTTTCAAAAGTTGTTATTAGTGATCATTCCCTCGCTATTGAAATGGAAGATATAAAAATATTCCACGCCCTCAAAGACTTTGTAATAAGTGCAAAGTTCTGGATGATGAATCCCATTTCTTTTTATTATGTAAAATAATGTAAAATAAATGATGATTTAAGACACGTCTTTTTTAATGATTTAAAAACTCAATACAAAGATTTTTCTGATAATAAAATGAAATATATCCTAAATCCAACCACTAGTCAGCAAGCGAAATCTTTAGGCTCCTTTATTAAACAGTCTATGGAATTGAGGACAGGGGGCACTTGAGGTCATTTGTTTTGTTTAATGTTGTTTTTTTTATGTAAATGTAATCATTATATTCTTGTTATTACATGTAATTGTTATGCTTTTGACCCTCTTTTGTGTGTAATTTGTGCTTAATAAAGAATTAACATCTTGCCTGTTATGTTACTAGATATCAGATTTTGCCACAATCTTACCCTCCAGGCATTATCAAAGGCTTTCTTGAAATCTGCACATGTACAGAATAGATGTTTTCCAGAGAGAAAATAAAGTTGAATCAAACAGCATAACTAAAACTGTTATCTTATGTTGAATGACCTTTTACTTAAACCAGCCTGACATGTTGACCTTTCAAAAAGGATCCAATATGTTGGACATGAAGACTTTTTCTGTATACTTCTTAAATTTCTGACTTCATTCTCTACGTCTTGACTGCATCTTTTTACCAATGAATATCTTGTGAAAATTTGCCCAATGCAATATTTAGGACAACTCTAACCCTTCTTCCTAAGCATGATACCAGCGTTATACAGGGATACTAGTCCATATCTTTTAGATCTCCTTTATTTTTATAAATTGAATAATTACTTTGACCAGATAACACATGTATCTAACACGAAATTGAACAACTTGACATAAGTGGTATAGATACTGACACTGAATTTTCAATTTTAAGCCCCCTATGGGTGACTGGGGGATACAAAATTTGGTCAGACCGGCAGTAAAACCCTTACCATAGTGGGGCGTCCGTTTGGCTGTGCGGAATGTACAAGTTCTCAGCCACGTCAGGTCAGAATGAGAACGTTAAATCCGATGCCAAACTTCCTGCACGTTAAGAATTTTGCAACAACTATTTGAGGGATGCGCAGGTGGCCTGTTGCAAGGCAAAATTTCTGTCCCAATTCAATTTACCCTCATTTTCCAGTGGCAATCTAAATATCCCCTGCCTCAATTATAGGACCTACCTACTTTATTGTTTGTTAATTTTTTCTCGTCCTGAACTGGCATGAAATATTTGCCACTGGACGTTAAGCAACCAACAATCAATCAAGCAATATATTCGTTTCGCCATTATGTAATCGTGCTATGGTCATTTTTGT
The DNA here is from genome assembly GCA_017311375.1 of Mytilus coruscus. Lineage (NCBI taxonomy): Eukaryota > Metazoa > Mollusca > Bivalvia > Mytilida > Mytilidae > Mytilus > Mytilus coruscus. Next base: position 74,439,189 of record CM029601.1, read on the forward strand.
AATCTTGTCTTTCATTTTTGCTTATGTACTTTGTCTTTAGAGTGTCTATATGCCATTTTGTTTTTCTTTGTTTCAATAGTTATTTTTTTTTTTTTTTTTGTAGTGATTAAGATTATAACACAATGTTGACTGCTGTACCCCAATTTTGACATTTTTACCGATTAAGTCTGTTTGTTTTGCTCACACATTGTTGTCGATATAATGGAATACTATATGTGAGAGGTTTAACTAGCTATAAAACCAGGTTTAATCCACCATTTTCTACATAAGGAAATGCCTGTACCAAGTCAGGAATATGACAGTTGTTTTCCATTCGTTTGATTTTTTTAGCTTTTGATTTCGCCATTTGATAAGGGACTTTCCGTATTGAATTTTCCTTGGACTTCGGTATTTTTGTTATTTTACTTTTTCGTTTCTCATCATTTCCAGTGGATTTATAATTTTAAAGTTTAAGCGACTTTCAAAATGTCTTCTTCAGTAATAGAACCATTTAAAATTTCGTCAAACTCATTAGAATGCAGGTTTCGTAATTGAAAACCCCCCTCTTTATAAACGTAACTTTCATTGAGCTTCTTAAAATATTTAAACAATACATCTAGTGAAATAAAAATGACTTATTTGTTTCTGAGATTCCATAATGATTGCGGGTTATTTATTTTGTTTGTTTTTTATATTTTACGAAGATTCTTGTTTATATTCCTTGTTCGCCTATTTAAGAGACCTTCTACTACTTATTCTATTCTTCTTACTTTAATTTTATTCTGCCGAATGGAATTGCTTTCTTGGCTTATCATCCTTTTTTATCCCATGTGCTTCTTTCTTCTGACTATTATTAACAGAAGTTATTTAGCTATCTGAGAATAATAATTTATCAACAATTAATAACTCCGTTTACATCATGAGCGTCTTTTTCATATGAATCCACTTAATCACACAAATCAATTATTTTTTTCTTGTTCATTCTTGCATTTTCGATGAATTTGTTTTATCATTTTCAGTCCATTTTATCGTCTTTTTCGTTGGTATCTTTTCCTCTTTTCAGGTATGATAAATTTAGATTAAATTTGAAATATCTTTACCTCTCTTTTCATTTTGACATTTATTTGAATGTGTTAATCAGAAAATAATGGATCTAACGGATGACCTCAAACTCTTCAATACTCATAAAATGATTCGAACACACTATTCAATTAAACTATTTTCTTTTGTGGTAGCTTAATCTTATCTCCCATCTTTGCCAAGCCTGCTTTCCGTACAATTTACAAAAGTCATCTAATTTATAACCTTGGGAATCTAGACTCATTTTATCTTCTGAAAACCTTTCAATTTGAATTTTGAGAGAAATTGGTTTTGACGATCATAAAAAAAGAAATCTGTAAATTTTCATCTAGCACGAAAATATCTATAAGTGTTCGAGTTCTAGCATTGAAATAGTATATAAACGCACACACGTGATCTCTATCTCTGAAATTTACCAGTTCCTTTTCTATACGCTCAAAAATGCTTATCTGCTATTTTCTGGTGATATATAAACACAAACAATAAGTATGTTTGATTGATTTAAAATATATTTGAACTGACTCTTTTGAATTAATTCAGTCTGATTTGATGAACTTTTTTGTTCAATTGATTTATTTGAAATGACCGAAATGCCACCCGCCTTTTAAAAAATTATTATCGTAACTTTGAACAATGAATTCAGGTATAATAAATTTAGATTTTAACTGGCAAAATTCATGATTTAAATGTTCGGCAGAAATCTTATCTCGTAGCGGTGTGATCTTATAAATGTGTATTTTCTTCATTGTTTGTGTCAGATTACTTAGTTCGCTTACGTTTAAATGGTCTCGGCGGTGTTTAGGGTAACGGTTCCTGTTTTCCTAGAAGGGCACCTCTGTATTCCGTTGGGTTTTATTTGCATTTAGTTTTTTGTAAATTGATGCGAGATCGTATAAATAATATTAACTATGGGCAAGCCTGATAGCATCTCAATTTAAATTCAACAAGAGATGGCACTGCTTCAATTTCAGGTTTAATATGCTGTATGCCGATTCTTTTACAGACAAACAAATACTTAATTACTCTCAGCTTAACCATTTTACTCGAAAATGTTTTACAGCCATTTTTCTATGTCTTTTATATATAACATTATTCATTGAACTCCTTCTTTGACACGCGAGGTTCAAGTGGAAGTGGGGGTTTAATGATAACCTTTTAAGTAACAAACAAATGAGTTATAATTTGGCTACATGTGTGGGTATACCAAGAGTTTTATAGATTGACTTGGAAGATGAAACTATTTGGATTTTTTTGTGGGGTTTCTTATCAGAAATGTCTTCATACAATGCTTGTTTTTTAATATATTATATCTTGCATTTGTGTTTTTACATGCACGATTGTTCAAAATTTAGAGAAATTCTTCTTTGTCAATGCTTTGGGGATAGTCAGGAATTCATCATTGTAATGGTCCTTCATGAAATGACGTATCTCATCTATTCATTACTGTTGATGTACTTTTTTGTTGGTTTGTCGGAGGCGTTCAATATAATGATGATACAGTTTTGTTTAAAAGGAAGTCAAACAAAATATTACCCCTGAAATCCCATCAATTTCCTTCTCTGCACTATTTAATGTCTGTCAGTTTGTCTGAGCTCCGTTTTGTATTTTGTGTGCCTGTCCTTTTGTCCACAGTCTTTCCAAGAATTACATTGTTGGAGGGTACATGGTTTAGTTTCTCCTATCCCAATCTGATTTGTATCCCCTTATGTGACGGTTGCCATATCTGGTATCTCAAGGACCCTATTGATTCTTGTTCATTAACCATTATGTCAATCTGCTTCTGTTTATGTATGAAATTTGCCTGTTTTCTTACACTTGCAAGTTTGATTGCAACTTTTCTTTGATTTTATCCCTACTTTTTTCGCTAGTAGGATTTTCTCTGGAAGGACCAAGATCTAAAGTTTCCCGAATAACTAGCCGACTCAAAGTTCCCCAATGCGTACTGCAATTTTCTCTAATTTCCTAATGGTAAAGATTTGTCATCAAACATGATATTCAATTCCGTGTCAATATTCATGGGACGAAGTGAACTACTGTCACGTAATTCATTATTAATAGAAGTTTGTTTATATTTAATGAATTCTGGAACCAATTGTAACAATTTAGATACAGATGTATCCGTCTTTATACAGTTTAAAAAATAAACTATGTGTACTAAGGATGGTAACCAAAACTGATTTGTTAACAATCATGATCAGTTGGGACATCTGTTTTATCAGGGGAGGTAATTACATGCTATATAACATTTTTCCCGTGCAGTGTAGTAATCGAATAATTTTAACTGGACTCTGTCAGTGGCTTCAGGTGAAAAGCAAGGTGTGAATTGTATTGCCATAGTGCAAATTCTTTTGTAAAAAAAGCTGAAATAGATAAAAGCATAGACCATTACAGTTCATTGATAAGAACAAAGAATGATGCTTTCACTATAAAAAAGTGTATTAAACTTGACGAATAGATCAATCTCAAATACTACATTTAAAGGAAAAGAGAGGCTAAAGTGGCATAAGAATAACTGAAATAGCTAGGAAAACTGGAAAAATAAACACGTAGTCAAAAAATACGTTTAAATTGATAAACCAATAGACAATACATTGGGACCTTGTCCTACTGAGCATGAATCTTCAATATGCAGAGCCTTACAACATGACCATCTGTTATCTTACAAAAAAGATAGCAGTTGCTAAGTAATCACAAACAATGAATGAAGAAACCAGTTCTAATGAATACAAATGTATTATATCTACAACAAATTCTTTCAACTTGCATTTTTTATCAAATGTTCCTTTATGTAACTCTAGTAGCAGGAAATATTGAAATTCATTGTATGGACATGAGGCAATAGAAGTACATCTGATGCTACAGTGACACCTACTTTTTCTCTCGATCGAATTGAAGGCCCATCTTACAGTTTTTATCTGTTAAACGTTCAATTGCTTGTGATGTTCTTAACCACGGGTTGTACGGTGCACCTATATCTCTTATGTCCTGATGATTTTGTAGTTATGGATAACTGTTGATTTCATTACGTTATAGTGATTTAAAAATAATAAGATGGAATTAAAGAAAAGATAATGTTTCTGAATATCATATGACACTGTATTATATAGAAATAACCAATGTTTCTGAACATCATATGACACTGTATTATATAGAAATAACCAATCTTTATCTTAAAGAATTTTCATTACTGGGGATTTTTTTTATCAAAGAAGGTTTTGTCCCTTGTCTTTATGATACTGTATATAGAATTATAATATGTAAACAAATACAAACTTGTCCAAATCTTTTTTGTAGTTCATCTTAAGCTTTGATATGGTTTTTTTTTGAGAAATACTTTCATTGTGTTTCAAGTTGTTGAATATTAAAGGAATGAGGTGATGTTTCTTTAATAATTTTCTATCTTCTATGCCCCCTATCCTGTTAGTGCAACAGTAAACGTCTTCTCCTATCTGTGCGTTTACATACTTTTATTTAATGAGGTATTGTGGACAACGCTGAAATGTTCGTAACCAAAGTTATTTAACCCATGTTAACTAGCCCATGAATCTGAAAATATTCTGGATCCTGGTCAAACATGCTTTATGATCAGAAGCACTAAAGTGTTAGCCGACCGGTCTTCCAATTGATACAATATTATTCTGTTTGTTGAACGTTTTACGATGCCAAAAATCCATACTCTGGTACCAAAAAGTGAAATAACTAAAATACCGATCTCCAAGAAAATTTCAAAACGGAAAGTCCTGTATCAATTGGCAAAATCAAAAGCTCAAACACATCAAACGAATGGAAAACAACTGTCATATTCCTGACTTGGTACAGGCATTTCAAACATGGTTCCTCTATTATACTTGACATTCGTCAATTTCCACCTCATCCTCGAACAATGTGTAATCATAAATGGTGTACATATACTGGAAAAATTATTCCCCAATATAACTTCGTAAGTTTTCTGCGGTGTTCTCATATTCCATATTTGCACTTTTGAAACATTGCAACAAAGTATGACATTCTTGATATACTTTATGAATACAATTGAATTTCTGATATTGAAGGACGAACACTCAAAATAAGAATACTTCCTCATTCCATAATCGTGACCCTTCTTGTACCTAAACGTTAACCGGTCTGCTTTGCTGGAGCGCTTATAAAAATTGCATACATCCATACAATTTGGGCAAATCAAGTCCTCAACTAAAAGGTTATGATCCCGCAACCATTGAAATACTACTACATTTTCCTGTCTTAATAGATACGTGAATGTCCAAATATTTCTAAAATCCTTCAAATGTATATCTACTGGATCATACTTGCATATTTTAAAACATCCCTCCCCATGTTTCTTCCTATGTTTCTCTTCCTGATCCATTTTACTACTGAAGAAATTTCGTTGAATAACTTCATTTATATATATATCACAGTTACCTTTTCGTGTTGTATGGATATGTGTGCATGTGTCCAAAAGATAACGGAATAAAAGGCATGTTTTAAAATACTGAATTTTACTTTCAACTCCAATGAACATGCATTTTATTCCATTTGATGGTATTTAACCACAATACATCATGTGATATTTAATTTTAAATACTGTTTATTAGAAAAAAGAGGCGATAAATACCAAAGGGACATTCAAATTCATAAGTCGAAAATAACACAACGCCATTGCAAAAAAGACCAAAAGACAAACAACAGTATAAAAAAACACAACGTAGAAAGCCAAGTGTGATCTCAGGTGCTCCGGAAGGGTAAGCAGATCCTGCTTCACATGTTGCACCCATAGTGTTACGGGTCAGTGTATTCTGTCCCTTATCAAATTAATTGTTTCATTATAGTTAATATTTAAAAATTGATAAAATTGAATAGTACTCACCTGATACACTATAACACAAAATCGTCGTCATCCGACTATAAGAAGGCATTCTTTTTTCTTCTTTAATAAAAAAGCATTTAAATCTTTTGATATTAATTAATCTACATTCCTATGGAAACGAACTGTGCGCCTCTCCTTGCCGACCTCTTCTTATTTTCATACGAGTCAGAGTTCCTTCAGACGCTTATCAAAAACAAGAGGATCACAGAAGCCGGGTCATTTAATTTCACATTCAGATATATTGATATTTTTCTATTAACAATCCAAACTTTTCTGATTGGGTTCCATTAATATATCCTCCAGAACTAGAAATTAAAGAAACAACAGACACGGCTTCCTCCGCCTCATTTTTAGACTTATACCTCGAATTCGACATAAGCGGTCATCTCAGTACCAGAATCTATGACAAACGAGACGATTTTAATTTTTAAATTGTCAATTTCCCTCACCTTAGTAGCAATATACCAACTTCACCTGCACCAACTCATTCGGTATTAAAGAGCTTGTAGCTGCTACTCAGACTTTAAAAAACGTTACCATTGTCTGAGCAGAAAGTTGATGAACCAGGGTTATGTCAAAGAACGTCTCAACTTCACAAATAATACATGATGGTCTTCAATTATACAACGATTCCAATCGAGAGATTAAATAACATTATGGTTTTGGGATGGTCCAAAATAAAGGCAACAGTAGTAAACCGCTGTTCAATAGTCTTTAATTCGATTAAGCGAAAACAAATCCGGGAAACAAACTAAAACCGAGGTAAACACATCAAATATAAGAGGAAAACAACGGAACAACAGAAACACTGAACTACAACAAATGCAAACGCCAACATACATAGAAAAGGACTATCTGTGACGTATTGTTTGTGACGTTTATATTATCACAGGTAAATTTCTAAAATTTAAAATAGATTTGTTTTATTTAAAGAAACGTACAAGAATATTAAATTGGGATTGAGTTTGTAATGGTGTTTTTTATGTATTTTCTAACCATGACAAGAATATTAAAATGGAATTGTGTTTGTAATGGTGTTATTATTTGTATTTTCTAACCATGTCGGTTTTTCTTCTAAATCAAAACTGTGTATAAACAAAGAAATCCGTTAGCTTTACTTTTCTGTTTCACTAATTTGATTAAAGACATTATTTAACTGTACATGTAGTTATTTTTTCGGTACTGAAGCAATCATGTCCGTTGCTAGTGATATCTAAGTACATATGAGTGATTGCTGTAATCAATAAATTGATGTCACGTTTTGACTAATCCTGCTACCTCAAGACAGCTGTTACTTTCTTGTTACTGTTTTAATAAATGTCATTATATTTCTTTTTGAATCAATTAATATGATCATAAAGCTGCACTAATTATATAATCAATAGCAATTAAAAATGTAGTAGTTACTGTTTACGATTGGATAATTCGTTTACCATAAGACTTTATCTTGCTTTTTATATCTTGCCATACAGTATATTTTATTATAAATTCGGCTTCTTTAAAACAGCATAACATAAAGCAAACTGTCATATATATTACTTTAAAATTTCTACCAAATCTATGACAATACATATGAATAAAAGGAAATGTGGAATATACGTTAACATTAAACCGTACTGTGTATATAAAATATAAGCTATTAACCGCCACAGTCTACAAACTGCTGTGAGAGAATAAAACAGTCTTTTAAAGATCTGAAATCGACACCAAATTCTTGAATTTGGCTAATATATATATAACGAGACAACTTCGCCACTAAACAGGGACGTGAACACAATATGTGCGGGGAAATACAGTACATATTCCAGTGTTTTTTGTATATCTCATTTTTCCCAATTTTTACATACAATAAAAATCGGTACTCAAAAGTTCTTACATGTAACTCTATTATAACTTTACAATGGTTATATTAAGAAAAATAAGTACATGTCATAACTAATAAACAATACCGTATCTCAGAATGCTTCGAGCTACTAAAAAAGGCAATAGTAGTTCGATATTCAACATTTGTAAATCAGTTTTGAATTCAAAATATGAGAGAGAAAACTTTTAAGGAATCGCATGTACTCAAACGGAGAAACTGATTGCGTCTAGATGGTAAGCATCTCATGTTACATGTATGCATGCAGCACCCGCCATGCCAATCAAGAAGCAAGCTGAAAGTATTCAACCTGCGGAGTAAATGAAATTAGAGCGTCAAATACTGTATGAGTTTTTGAGTTTTCCCTTCATTCATTTTCCTCCAAACTACTGTCTTAAGCTACGGATATTACTAGTTATGTCGCGTAATTGTTGAATTTAGTAAGACTTCTGCGTGTTCCGTCGATAGCACATATCTGCCAGAAAATGCCAAAAGGGTGTATGTACAATCGGCTTTTATTTTTGTCACCTTTTGTTAATTTAAAAAACAGCTGCAAAGCGATAACTGTAAAGGCTATGCATAGTAATCATGTCCCTTTCTTAGTTGCATCTCTATTCATTTTCAAGACAAGAAAATTTATTACAATGTACACTTTAGACTCATATCCCTGTCTAACTCCCATCTCGTAAGGTAATAAATTCGAATAACTCGTAATATATGTCACACATTGTTTGATGTAATGTTAGAGAAAATGTTATATGAAGAGTTGTGTATCTTGCCTGTTATGTTACTGGATTTCAACCTTTGTCACAACCTTACCCTCCAGCTCTTCTCAAAAGCTTTCTTTAAATCTGCACAAGTACATTATAAACACTTTTCCGAGAGTAAATAAGGTTGAATCAAACAGTTAAACTAAAATATAATCTCATGTTGAATGACCTTTCAGGGAGGATCCAATATATTGGACATCAGACTTTTTCTGCATACTTCTTAAATTTCTGATTTGCTCATTGTCCATCAGCATATTAAAATAAATATACAATGTATCTCAATAAACATTCCAAGTTCACGAAGACTATATTCAATTATTTTTTCTAATCATCGTATATCATTCTGTATAAAATGTCCTTCTGTATCCTATATGAACAGAGCAAATGGAAAGGGTGGCAGATTTTTCCCAGTCCAACTTCGTCCTCGCATGGAAAAAAATTCCAACAACTTGAATTGTGTCTCAGACATTAGTTAATGTTAGCGTAGAGGTTATATACAGAGTTTAATATCTTGCCTGTTATGTTACTGGATAAAAGATTTTGACACAATCTTACCCTCGAGACCTTAACAAAGGCTTTCTTGAAATCTGCACATGTACAGAATAGACGTTTTCCAGAGAGTAAATAAAGTTGAATGACCTTTTCTTAAACCAGCCGGACATCTTGGCCTTTAAGGGAGGACCCACCATGTTGGACATCAGACTTTTTCTGTACTCTTCTCAAATTTCTGACTTTATTCTCTCTAATTCTTGACTGCATCGTTTTACAAATCAATGTCTTGTGCAATTTACCCAATGTAATATTTAGTACAGCTGTAAACACTCTTCCTACTCATCATACCAGTATTATACCGCGAAACAAGTCTGAATCTTACAGATCTCCTTTATTTTTTATAAACTGAATAAATGTTTGATTCCTTTGACCAGATAACACATGCATCAAACACGAAATTGAACAACTTGAGATAATGGGGTATAGATACGGACACTGAATTTTCAATGTGTTTGGCTCTAAGGGTGACTGGGGAATAGAAATATGGTCACTACAGGTCTTCTTCAGACCGGAAGTAAAACCCTTGCCAAAGTTTGGCTGTGCGGGATATACAAGTACACAGCCACAACCGGTCAGAATGAGGTTAAATCCGATGCCTCGTGTAGAGAGAGTGCACAGTCGCTGCACGTTAATAACCCTTGCAACAGCTCTTTGATGGGTCTAGAAGGCTAAATTTCTGTCCCAATCCAATTTATCGTCATTTTCTAGTGGCAATCTAAATATCCCCGACCGTCATCCCGGACGGACTCCATTACATGACCTACATATTGTATTTATTGTTTATATGTTCTCGTCCTGAATATGCATCAAACATTGGCCACAGGACATAAAGCAACCAACAATCAATCAATATGTTAGTTTCGTATCTCATTATTTCCAGTGGCTTTATTATTTTAAAGCGTTAATGACTTCAAAATTTCTTCTTCAGTAGTAGGACTATTTCAGATTTCGTCAAACTTTTAAACTAGGTTTTGTAATTGAAAAAAAACCTCTTCCTAAACCTGTCTTTCACTGATCTTCTTAAAATATTCATACAATACTTCTAATTTAATTCAAACTTTGACTTGTTTGTTTCTGAGATAATCTTTTTAGAAATTTTCATAATGCTTGCGGGTTTTTTTTTTTTTTTTTTTTTTTTATTTATTTATTTTAAGAAGATCCTTTTATTCTTTAATTGATATTTCATAAAACAATTGTGTATTTCTTGTTTATATTCCTTGTTCGCCTTTTTAAGAGACTTCTTATTACTTATTCTTTTCTCCTTATTTCACTTGTATTTCGCCGAATTGGCTTAAGATGATCACCCCTTTTATCCCATGTGCTTTCTTCTTCTGACTATTAGTAACAAGTTATTTAGCTTTCTTAGAATAATAATTTATCAAACAATTAACTCCGTTTACATCATGAGCGTCTTTTTCACAGGAATCCATTTAATCACACTAATCAAGTAAATTTTTTTTATTGTTCATTCTGGCATTTTCGATGAATTTGTTTTTATCATGTTCAGTCCATTTTATCTTCTTTTAAATAAGTACCTTTTCCTCTGCTTTTTATCTTTACCTCTCGTATCGTTTTGACATTAATTCGATTGCGCTAATCAGAAAATAATGGATCTAACGGATGACCTCAAACTCTTCAATACTCATAAAATGATTCGAACACACTATTCAATGATCAATTAAACTATTTTCTTTTTGGTAGCTTAATCTTATCTCCCATCTTTGTCAAGCATGCTTTTTGTACAAATCGTTTCTTTTACAACAGTCATTCAATTTATAACCTTGGAAAACTAGACGAATTTTATTCTTCAATTTAAAATCAACAAGAGAAGGCACTGCTTCAGTTTCAGGTTAAATATGCAGTGAGCCAAATCCTTTACAAAGAAACAATTACTAATTTATTCTCAGTTTTACCATTTTACTCGAAAATGTTTTACTGCCATTTTTCTATGAATGTTATTTAGGATTTTAATATGTTACATTGAACTCCTTCTTTGACACAGTTGAGGTTCAAGCTCAAGTGGGGGGTTAATGATAACCGTTTTAGTAGCACAAAAATGAGTTATATTGGCTACATGTTTGGGAATACTAGGAGTTTCATAGGTTGACTTGGATTTTTTTGTGGGGTTCCTCATCATAAATGTCTTCATACAATTCTTGTTTTTTAATGTATTGTATCTTGCATTTGTGTTTTTACATGCGCGATTGTTCAAAGTTTGGAGAAATTCTTCTTTGTCAATGCTTTGAGGATAGTCAGGATTTCATCGTTGTGATGGTCCTTCATGAAATAACATCTCATCAACTCATTACTGTTGATTTACTTTTTTGTTGGTTGTCGGAGACGTTCTTTTACAACACCAATATCATGATGATACAGTTTTGTTTATATGAAGTCAAACAAAATATTACCCCTGAAATCCCATCAATTTCCTTCTCTGCACTTTTTAATGTCTGACAGTTTGTCTGCACTCTATTTTGTGTGTCTGTCCTTTTGTCCAAAGTCTTCCCAAGAGCTACGTTGTTAGAGGGTACATGGTAAGTTTCCCTGCCCCAACCTGATTTGTGTGTCCGTCATGTGACAGTTCCCATATCTGGTATATCAAGGACCCAATTGATTCTTGTTTATTGACCATTATGTCCATTTGCCTTTGTTTATGTATGAAATCTGCATGTTCTCTTTCACTTGCAAGTTGGATTATAACTTTCCTTTGATTTTATCCATACTTTTTTTTTTCGCTAGTAGGATTTTCTCGGGAAGGACCAATATCTTAAGTTTCCCGAACAACTAGCTGACTCAAAGTTTCCTTCTGCTTACTGCAATTTTCTTTAATGTCCTAATGGTAAAGATTTGTCATCTAACATGATATCCAATTCCGTGTCAATATTCATGGCACGAGGTGAACTACTTTCACAAAATTCATTTTCAGTAAAAGTTTGTTTATATTTCATAAATTCTGGTCCCAATTGTTGTAAAAACTTAGAAACAGATGTATCCGTCATTACAGTTTAAAAAGTAAACTATATGTACTAAGGATGGTTACCAACTACTGATTTGTAAACGATCATGATCAGTGAGGACATCTATTTTATCAGGGGAGATAATTGCTATATTACATTTTTTTCCATGCAGTATACTCGAATAATTTTAACTGGACTCTGTCAGTGGCTTCAGGTGAAAAGCAAGGTGTGAATTGTATTGCCACAGTGCAAATTCTTTTGTAAAAAAAAGAGTTAAGATAGATAAAAGCATATACCATTACAGTTCATTGATTAGAACAAAGAATGATGCTTTCACCATAAAAAAAAGTGTATTAAATCTTAACAAAAAGATCAATCTGAAATAATAGATTTAAGGATGTACTTAGGTGAAATTAATAAAATCTAGAATATAAAATGATACTATAAGTCAGAAGAGCATTAGTTAAGGAACAAAATAAGCTAAAAATATTGATAGGTTATGGAGCTCCTTTTCGATATATTTAATTTTTTTTTTTTTTATGGCGGGAAAAGGCTGATTCGGACTTTTACCTTATATTTGCATTGGTATTATTTGAGTCTCAAATCAATCGAAAAGAAATCTAAAATCTGCTTAAAGTTTTGTACATGACCTTTATGAGCTATTGAAGTCTTATATGAAAAGAAAAATGGGTGTTATGGGGCAAAATATTTTACCCTGTATCTTTAGGAAAAAAACCAAGGAGTCCGAACATTTGACAAATATTCCTAAACCTCACCTAAGTACATTCTTAAAGGAAAAGAGAGGCCAAAGTGACGTAAGAATAACTGAAATAGCTAGAAACTGGAATAAGTAAACACGTAGTCAAAAAATACTTTTACAATGATACATTGTGACCTTGTCCTACTGAGCACGAATCTTCAATATGCAGAGCCTTACAACATGACCATTTGTTATCTTACAAAAAAAAAGATAGCAGATGCTAAGGAATCACAAACAATGAATGAAGAAACCAGTTTTAAAGAAAACAAAAGTATTATATCTACAACAAATTCTTTCAACTTGCTTTTTTTTATCAGATGTTCCTTTATGGAACTCTAGTAGCATGAAATGTATGGACATGAGGTAATAGAAATACAACGTTTTGCAACTGATGCTACAGTGGCACTTACTTTTTTTTCTCGATCGAATTGAAGGCCCATCTTACAGTATTTTATCTGTTAAACTTTCAATTGCTTGTGAAATTTACACTTTCTTTTTTTTCTCGATCGAATTGAAGGCCTATCTTACAGTATTTTATCTGTTGAACTTCCAATTGCTTGTGATGTTTTTAACCACGGGTTATACGGTGCACCTATATCTCTTATGTCCTGATGATTTTGTAGTTATGGATAACTGTTGATTTCTTCACGCTATAATGATTAAAAAATTATAAGATGGAATTAAAGAAAAGATAATGTTAATGTACATCATATAGAATATATATGACACTGTATTATATAGAAATAACCAATCTTTATCTGAAAGAATTTTCATCACTGGCGATTTTTTTTATCAAAGAAGGTTTTGGATCTTGTCTTTATGATACTGTATATAGAAGTAATAATATGTAAACAAATATAAACTTGTCCAAATCTTTTTTGTAGTTCATCTTAAGCTTTGATATGGTTATTAGTATATTTGGAGAAATACTTTCATTGTGTTCTAAGTTTGATGTTTCTTTAATAATTTGAGATATTTTGATGTTCCTGTCATATCTGCGGTCGATGACCGTTTCCATGTTTTAAATACAGGTTTCTTGTAGTTAAATATGGGTGGACCATCCAAGGTGTAAGCAGATTATAAGAGATCAAAAAATGATATACATGTCATTTTGATGTACGTTGTTTCTCAACACTATCTCTCTAAAGTGCTGTTCAAACATTTTTGTATTTGTACCATTTATAGCAGGAAAATTGTCATAGCCCCTATCCTGTTAGTGCAACAGTAAACTTCTTCTGTCCGTGCACTTGCATACTTTTGTTTTAATGAGGTCTTGTGGAGAGCGCTGAAATGTTCGTAACCAAAGTTATTTAACCCATGTTAACTAGCCCATGAATCTAAAAATATTCTGGATCCTGGTCGAACATGCTTTATGATAAGAAGCACTAAAGTGTTAGCCGACCGGTCTTCCAATTGATACAATATTATTCTGTTTGTTGAACGTTTAAAGATGCCTAAAATCCATAATCTGGTACCAAAAATTAAAAGAATAAAAATACAGAACTCCAAGGAAAATTCAAAACGGAAAGTCCTTTTATCAATTGGCAAAATCAAGAGCTCAAACACATCAAGCGAATGAAAAACAACAATAATATTCCTGACTTGGTACAGGCATTTCCAACATGGTTTCTCTATTATACTTGACATTCGTCAATTTCCCCTCATTCTCGAACTGTGTGTAATCATAAATGGTGTACACATACTGGAAAAATGATTCCCCAAAATAACTTCCTAAGTTATCTGCCGTGTTCTCATACTCCATATTTGCACTTTTGAAACATTGCAACAAAGTATGACATTCTAGATAATACTTTATGAATACATTTGAATTTCTGATATTGAAGGACAAACACTCAAAATAAGAATACTTCCTCATTCCATAATCGTCCCCTTCTTGTACCTAAACGTTAACCGGTTTGCTTTGCTGGAGCGTTTAAAAGCTGGCACACATCCATACAGTTTGGGCAAATCAAGTCCTCAACTAAAAGCTTATGATCCCGCAACCATTGAAATACAACTGCATTTTCCGGTCTTAAAAGATTCGTGAATGTCCAAAATTTCTAAAATCCTTCCAATGTATATCTACTGGATCATACTTCCATATATCAAAACATCTCTCCCCATGTTTCTTCCTACGTTTCTCTTCCTGATCTATTTTACTACTGAAGAAATTTCGTTGAATAACTAATTCTTTTATATATATAAGACAGTTACCTTTCTATGTTGTATGGATATGTGTGCATGAGTCCTAAAGGTAATGGAATAAAAGGCATTTTTAAAATAATGAATTTTACTTCCAACTCAAATGAACATGCATTTTATTCCGTTTGATATTAATTAATCTACAATACAAGTTATTGGGTTCAAAATGTAAACATTCGACACTGTTTGCGAGCGAGTTATTATCATCATGTTAAAATTGCCTTTTTCAAGTAGTGATCAATCCATATATGTCTTTTTAATCCTTTTTTAAATAATTCTTCTCTACATATCACGTTAAACTTTTAACCAGATCGATCAAAAACGTACATTTTGCTCCGTGTTGAAGGCCTCATTGTGACTTTGGGTTGACGAACAGCAATAAAAGCGCTGTTCCTTTGCTTTGTGTGTGTTTTTTTGCTGTGCATGTACTGATTTTGTGTCATGGATGGATACCCCATATCCTTTGTTTTTCTATTTTTAGTTATTTTTTCGGAAACCTTATTGAAAAGGATCGGAATCACGCCTGTGTATTGCGGAAAATGTCATTTTCTATATATAGCTAATGTTGAAAGTTCGGTTGGAACTTTCATTGGCGATTATAATTGGAAGACGATCTAAGGTAATGAGTTCCTGGTATCATGACTGAATAGTCACTAATGCTATGTGCATTTGTATATTATGATTGCATTGCTTACTGCAGTAAAGATATGAATTGAAAAAAATATATATACACTCAGCTAAGCTTTATTTGTTAGTTAAATGAAATTGCATTACTAAATAGATCAAGCTCATTTTGTATATCATTTTTTAAGCTGCAAGTCTTTATTTACTCTGGCCCGTAAGATCAGAACGCTTCTCGAATAGACGGCATAACCACGAACAGTCGTTCAATTATACAACGATTCTAATTGAAAGATTAAATAACATTATGGTTAAGGGATGGTTCTAAACGTTAGCTTTACTTTTCTGTTTCACTTATTTAAATAAAGACAATACTTAACAGTAGTTATTTATCGGTATTGAAGCAATCATGTCATTGGCTAATGATATATAAGGACATATGAGTGATTGTTGTAATCAATAAAATGATGTAACGTTTTGACAAATCCTGCTAACTCAAGACAGCTGTTAATTCCTTGTAACTGTTGTAATAAATGTCATAATATTTCTTTTTGAATCAATTACTAGTAATATGATCAAAAAGCTGCACTTATTATATAATCAATAGCAATTAAAAATGTAGCAGTTACTGTTTAAGATTGGGAAATTCGTTTATCATAAGACTTTATCTTGCTTTTTATATCTTGCCATACAGTATATTTTATTTTAAATTGGGCTTCTTTAAAACAGCATAATATAAAGCAAACTGTCATATCACTTTAAAATTTATACCAAATCTATGACAATACATATGCATATAAATAAAAGGAAATGTGGAATACACGTTAATTTCACAGAAAGTCAACGTCACAAAACATCAAAATACATTAGAGTTCAGAATACTGTATAACCTTAAACAGTACTGTGTATATACAATATAAGCTCTTAGCCGCCACAGTCTACAAACTGCCGTGAAAGAATAACAGAGTCTATTTAAGATCTGAACTCGACACACCAAATTCTCGAATTTGGCCAACACATTTAGATATATAGAGACAACTTTGCCACTAAACAGGCACGTGAACATAATATGTACGGGGAAATACAGTACAAGTACCGGTGCGGTTTTTTATGTCTCAATTCTCCCAATTTTTACATACAATAAAAATCGGTACTCGAAAAGCTCTTACATGTAACTCTATTATAACTTTACAATGGTTATAATAAGAAAAATAAAAGTGCAAGTCAAATATAATAAACAATACCGTATCTAAGAATGCTTGGAGCTACTAAAAAAAGGCAATAGTAGTTTACCGATATTCAACATTTGTAAATCAATTTTGAATTCAAAATATGAGAGAAAAAACTTTAGAGAATCGCATGTACTTCAAACGGAGAGAAACTGATTGCGTCCAGATGGTTTTAAAGCGCCTCCTGTTACATACTTTGACCTATAATTGTTTACTTTTTACACATTGTGACTTTGATGGATATTTGTCTCATTGGCACTCATACCACATCTTCTAATTTATATGCAGCACCCGCCATGCGAATCAAGAAGCAAGCTGAAAGTATTCAACCTGCGGAGTAAATAAAATTAGAGCATGAAATACTGTTTGAGTTTTTGAGTTCTCTCTTCATTCATTTTCCTCCAAACTGCTGTCTTAAGCTACGGATATTACTAGTTAGGTCGCCTAATTGTTGAATTTAGTAAGACTACTGCGTGGTCCATCGATGCTAGCATATTTGCCAGATAATGTCAAAAGAATGTATGTACAATCGGCTTTATATTTTGTCACCTATTGTTATTTAAAAAAAAAACAGCTGCGAACCGATAACTGTAAAGGCTATGCATAGTAATGATGTCCCTTTTTTAGTTGCATCTCTGTTCACTTTCAAGACGAGAAAATTTATTACAATGTACAACTTAGACACATATCCCTGTCTGACTCCCATCTCGTAAGGTAATAAATTCGAATAACTCGTAATATATGTCACACATTATTTAATGTTAGAGAAAATGTTATATGAAGGGTTGAGTATCTTTCCTGTTATGTTACTGGATTTCAAAAGGGGGACGAAAGATACCAGAGGGACAGTCAAACGCATAGATCGAAAACAAACTGACAACGCCATGGCCAAAAATAAAAGACAAACAGACAAACAACAGTACAGATGACACAACATAGAAAACCAAAGACTAAGCAACACGAACCCCACCAAAAACTGGGGGTGATCTCAGGTGCTCCGGAAGGGTAAGCAGATCCCGCTCCACATGTGGCACCCATCGTGTTGCCCATGTTATTACAAATCCGGCAAATAGTCCAACTCGGTAAGTCACATTCGCGAAAAGGGAAGGGTATTGCAGTTACGACACAAGGAACACATCCGATATCATCTGTGAAACGGTTATTCCATAACGGTCAAGCAACTCGTGATGGCGTCCGTAAAATTTACGAAGGGATGATTTCAACTTCACCATTTGGAACTCTTGGTTTAGTAGCTTCCTTGTGAGCAGCAATCCTCTATCAAGGAAATCATGATAGGAAACACAAGCCTGGGAATATCGTATCAATTGGGAGATATATACTCCGTATGCAGGCGCTGCTGGAATGTTGCTACAGTACGCACAGAGAGTGTGTAATCGCGAACTCTCATCACCGATTTCGGAGTGTAGCGGTGTGACACCGCGAATCACGGATTATACTCCCAATTTCCTCCAAAGATTCTCTCCCAACACCGCGTGGCTGTTAATTGGTTTATTGCCCATCGGATGTACTGAAGATTAATGACGCGAGACAACATAATCGGATTAGCCAGATTTATTACCTATGTACTTTTAATCGATCTTGATTGCACCTGTGTGCTTTAAAACACGGTATTAAAATGTCCTTTCTTTGACAGATAAAAATGTGACATTATCATTCAAAATAAGATAATTATTCTTGTATGTTTTTGTCCCATGTCATTGTCATTCGAAATAAAACGTACCAACGAATAAAAATACGAATAAAACACTTATTTTGTATTTTATTATAGTCCGGTCAGGTCATAATTTGTGTTTTTCAACAAAGACGATTTTACCACAATTAGTATCTTTATGACCTACTCAGTGAGCAATATCCGGTTCATTAATTGTTCAATATATAAAAATCAACTGGCTTAAAACAAAATGTTGTTTTAACGGTAATTTGTTCAATCTTAACCCAAGAGTTAATTTATCGGATCAACAAGTGAACTCTGTTACTTTCAATTTATTTTGCAATGTAAAATATTGTTTCACTACCTCCGGTACATTACCGACTTGAATTATTTGAATTCAGAAAAGAAACTGTAAAGTGACAACTCTGTTGAACGAAGAGAAAACGTTTTGTATGCAATGTGCCCTATATTCATAAAAACACAACACTAAGAGACATTCCCCGCCCAGACACAACCTAATTAATTATATGAAGAAGAAAAAATCATGTGTTGTTTATCTCTGTTATGATCTGTTATTGATCCTTTATTATTTAAAATAAAATTGGATGGGCGCAATCCGTATTTTACTGCTCGTTAAAAGTTCTTGTCGAAATAAAAAAAAAAAGAAGTATTTCAACAATTACTACAGAATATTAAAATGAAACTATATCGTGAAAGAAATACGTGAAAAAAAAAAGGTGGATCGGATTTTAACGATCTGCACATTTTCACAGAGGATCTCTACCAACGCCCAACAGGAACTGAACGACATGCATCGTGTTTTCATCTACCATGAATGTATATTGTTGACCATGGACGTATACATAATGTCCAGGTTTACATTCTGTGCTGACTGAGAAACTTAAGAATAAAAGGCTGGTGTTCGTTTATTCAGAAAAGGATTATATTTTAGATTCCGGTTAATCAATTGTAAAAGGACCTTCTAGAGCCTCAATCTTAACGCACACAAATGTCAATCATTACAAAGCAAATTTATACCCTGAATGAATTTTCCCACGGTCATCCAGAAAGGTCACCTGAGTTTACTGTTACGTGATAATATTTCCGCCAAATAAAAATCTCGTGGACAAAATTGATGTCACTATTTTAGCATTCAATATTGTGAGCGAAGTCAAGTTCAAAGTTCAACCACGCACTGTTGATCACTGAGATGTGTATCGTCTTCCACGGCAATTAATTCCTTTAAAATATTTAAAGATCACTGTCCTAAATACAACACAAAGTTTACATTCATTGTGCGTAAATGAATATTATGCAACGACGAGTTGATGCAGCTATAGAAGTATTCCTGTTGTAGCCGAAATGTATTATTTATCCTAAAGTAATGCTAACAAATCGTAAAGAGAAAATGCCGCAGACTTATTAAGCATAACGAATGGTGAATAGTATTTTCTTTTTTACTTGCATATACAAGTTTTGAGACACGTAACTTTCTTTAAACTGCTCACATTTTATATTCAGCGTTAGTTTCCGTTTATTTTTACGCAAGTATGTCTCTTTTCGTAAGTAATATAATTTACCGATAAAAAAAACGAGGTCAAAATCAAATATAGTTTTTTTTTTTATAAAACTTTCATGCAATTGAAAGAATTAACAACAACATTTTGCTTTTAAATCTTTTATTTTTTTCAAGCAATTATGTAATCGTAAAATGAAAAAGGCGTAGACTTATTAGCATAACGAATAGTGAATAATATTTTCTTTTTTACTTGTATACAAAACTTTGAGACGTGTAATTTTCTTCAAACTGCCCACATTTATTCAGCGTTAGTCTCCGTCTATTTTACACAATTATATCTCTTTGTAAATTAAACATTTATTTACTGACAAAAACCGAGGTCAAAATCAAATATAGTTGTTTTAATAAAACTTATTTTAAATGTACAGTGTAATTGAAAGAATTAACAATAACGTTTTGCTTTTTAATCTTTTATTTGTTTCAAGCAATCAAATATATAACCTGATTATCAATAGACAGGAAATACAACTGTTTAATTACATTAGAAATCTCGCATACCTTGACTGTCGTGTGCCGGCATAGATCAGTAGGATTAGGACAATAAATTACCTAGTGTGACACCGCGTCACACCGGACTGGGAGAGATGTCGCTAATACAATAAACAAAACGTAGCGAATTTACGCGGAAGTCGGAGGGAATACTCCCAAATTTCTCCGAGAATTTAGGGAGGGATGTCGGAGTTTCCTGGTGTCACACCAGGAATAATTGCGGTGTATGGAGTTTTGGATTACAAACTCTCTGTGTGTACTGTACATAGAAATGGAAAGTTCACAATTGGGAAGCTGAAATCATCTCTTTTGTCGTAAAGTTTTGTTTTCAACCGACCCTCGTTGTCAATTTCTAGATGTAAGTCAAGATATGAGGCCGACTTAACTGTATCTGTAGTATCCTTTATCTCTAGTTCGATGGGATAGATTCGTTCAACATAGTCACCAAATTTTGTATTATTTAGTGAGAGAACATCATTTATATAGCGGAACGTAGAGTTAAAGGATATTGCTAACTTCTTATCTTTCTTCCTAAGAAGTTCCTGTATGAAGTCAGCCTCATAATAATAAAGAAACAAGTCGGCAAGAAGAGGGGCACAATTGGTTCCCATTCGAATTCCGACAGTCTGTTGAAAAACACGTCCTCCAAACTTAACAAATATGTTGTCAATCAAGAAATCAAGCATCTTGATAATGTCAGTTTCAGAGAATTTTTGTGTTTGAATCAGAGTGATTCTTTACAAAGTAGGATTTATCCCTCCCCAAGACAAGATACTTGTATCTACGTTCGTCATTCTTTTTAATGAAACAAAGTAATACCAACTCTTTCAATTTGTCTTTTAGTTTGGAATGGGGAATACTTGTGTAAAGTGTAGAAAAGTCAAATGTTTTAATACTATTGCTTTTGTCACAACCTTACCCTCCACACCTCAAAAGCTTTCTTTACATCTGCACAAGTACAAAATAGACGTTTTCCCGAGAGTAAATAAGATTGAATCAAACAGTTAAACTAAAAATATTATCTCATGTTGAATGACCTTTCAGGGAGGATCCAATATATTGGGCATCAGACTTTTTCTGTATACTTCTTAATTTTCTGACTTGCTCATTGTCCATCAGCAAATGCTGCATATTATTATAAATATACAATGCATCTCAGTAAACATGCCAAGCTCACGAAGACTATATTCATTTCCTTTTCTAATCATTGTATATCATTCTGTATAAAATGTCCTTCTGTATCCTATATGAACAGAGCAAATGGAAAGAATGGCAGATTTTCTCCCTGTCCAACTCCCACCTCGCATTGAAAAAAATCGAATAACTCGAATTGTGTCTCATACACAATGTTAGCGTAGAGGTTATATACAGAGTTTAATATCTTGCCTGTTGTGTTACTGGATTTGCAGATTTACAAAATTTGCCACAATCTTACCCTCCAGACCTTACCAAAGGCTTTCTTGAAATCTGCATATGTACAGAATAGACGTTTTCCAGAGAGTTATTAAAGTTGAAAGACCTTTTCTTAAACCAGCCTGACATCTTTACCTTTCAGGGAGGATCCAATATGTTGGACACAAGACTTTTTTTGTACACTTCTCAAATTTTGACTTCATTCTCTCTAATTCTTGATTGCATCGTTTTACAAATCAATGTCTTCAGCAAATTTGCCCAATGTAATATTTAGTACAGCTGTAAACACTCTTCCTACGCATGATACCAGTGTTATACCGCGAAACAAGTCTGGAACTTTCAGATCTCCTTTATTTTTATAAATTGAATGAATGATTGATTCCTTTGACCAGATAACACATGTATACAACACGAAATTAAACTTGAGATAAAGGGATATAGATACGGACGCTTCCTTTGCAATGTGTTAGGCTCCATTTTCAATGTGTTCGGCTTCAAGGGTGACTGGGGAATAAAAATATGGTCACTACAGGTCTTCTTCCGACCGGAAGTAAAACCCTTGCCAAAGTTTTGCTGTGCGGTATGTACAAGTACGCAGCAACGTCCGGTCGGAATGAGGTTAAATCCAATGCCTAGTGTAGAAAATGCGCCACGCTCTCTTCACGTTAAGACCCTTGCAACAGCTCTTTGAGGGGTCTGTGTTGCAAAGCTAAATTTCTGTCCCGATCCAATTTACCCTCATTTCCCAGTGTCAATCTAAATATCCCCGACCTTCATCCCGGACGGCCTCCATTACAGGACCTACCTATTTTATTTATTGTTAATATGTTCTCATCCTGAATATGCATGAAATATAGGCCACTGGACGTTAAGCAACCAACGATCAATCAATTAATATATGTTAGTTTCGTATCTTATCATTTCCAGTGGCTTTATTATTTTAAAGTGTTAATGACTTTCAAAATGTCTTTTTCAGTAGTAGGACTCATTTCCAGTGGCTTTATTATTTAAAAGTGTTAATGGCTTTCAAAATGTCTTTTTCAGTAGCAGGACTCATTTCCAGTGGTTTTATTATTTTTAAAGTGTTATTGACTTTCAAAATGTCTTTTTCAGTAGCAGGACTATTTCAGATTTCGTCAAATTCTCTAGACTGAAGGTCTCGTAATTGAAAAAAAAAACTCTTCCTAAACCTAACTTTCATTGAGCGTCTTAAAATATTCATACGATACGTCTAATTTAATTCAAATTTTGACTAGTTTGTTTCTGGGATATTCTTTTTAGAAATTTTCTTTTATATATATATATTTTTAAGAAGATCCTTTTTATTCTTTAATTGATATTTCTTAAAACAATTGTGTATTTCTTGTTTATATTCCTTATTCGCCTTTTTAAGAGACTTCTTATTACTTATTCTATTCTTATTTTACTTGTATTTCGCCGAATTGGCTTAAGATTATCACCCTGTTTATCCCATGTGCTTTTTTCTTTTGACTATTATTAACAAATGTTATTAAGCTAACTGAGATTATAATAATTTATCCAACAATTAATAACTCCGTTAACATCATGAGCGTCTTTTTTTAAATGGAATCCATTGAATCACACAAATCAAATATTTTTTTCCCGTTCATTCTGGCATTTTCGATAAATTTGTTTTTATCATGTTCAGTCCATTTTATCGTCTTTTAAATTAGTATATTTTCCTCTGCTTTTATCTTTATCTCTCTTATCATTTTGACATTTATGCGATTGTGTTAATCAGAAAATAATGGATCAAAATGAAGACCTCAAACTCTTTAATACTCTTAAAAAGATTCAAACACACTATATATATATATATATATATATATATTATTATCAATTTAACTATTATCTAATCTCATATCTTTGCCAAGCCTGCTTGCTGTACAATTCATTTCTTTTACAAAAGTCATCTAATTTATAACCTTGGGAATCTAGACTCATTTTATCTTCTGAAAACCTTTCAATTTCAGGTTTAATATGCTATAAGCCGATTCTTTTACAGAGAAACAAATAATAAATTATTCGAATTTATTACCTTACGAGATGGGAGTTAGACAGGGATATGTGTTTAAGTTGTACATTGTAATACATTGTCTTGTCTTGAAAATTAACAGAGATGCAACTAAAAATCAGTTTTACCATTTTACTCAAAATATGTTGTAATGCCATTTTTCTAAGTAGAACTCCTTCTTTAACAAACGAGCATTTTAGGGCTGTTTGTTTTCAAATGAGTCTCCAATATTTTATTTTCTCTTTCAACCTCATGACAGTTTCCGTCTTCTTAAAAGTTTCTGAAAGTCTTAATTTTCTGACTCAACTTTGAAATGTTCAGATGTTTATACCTGATTTCAGACTTCTGATTTGACTTTGCTCAAACTATTTTTTTTTTCTCATGGCTTGCCCATTGATTCCTACCCAGTATTTACTTTTTTAACTGTACTTAGAACTTGAGAGTAACTGCTATACATAAAGGAGGAACAACAGATATTCCCTCCAATTATCGTCCAATTTCTATTTTAAATACCATATCTAAAATTTTTGAGAGACATGTATGTACAAAGTTATATGCATTCTTGAATAATACAAAATTGTTACATATTGCTCAGTGAGGTTTCAGGCAAGGTTATTCATGTCAAACAGCGCTGAATAAACTAATTGATAGATATAGGAAGATGTGGTGTGAGTGCCAATGAGACAACTCTCCATCCAAATAACAATTTATAAAAGTAAACCATTATAGGTCAATGTACGGCCTTCAACACGGAGCCTTGGCTCACACCGCACAACAAGCTATAAAGGGCCCCAAAATTACTAGTGTAAAACCATTCAACCGGGAAAACCAACGGTCTAGTCTATATAAGAAACGAGAAACACGTATAAATTATATAAACAAACGACAACTACTGTACATCAGATTCCTGACTTAGGACAGGTGCAAACATTTGCAGCGGGATTAAACGTTTTAATGGTACCAAACCTTCTCCCTTTTTCTGAAACAATAGTATAACATCACAACATAGAAAAACGCACGATAAAATATCAATTGGAAGGCTTAACTCAATCAAAAAACGTAAATTAACACACTACGAACGAATAAATTCGATCTGTGATACCTGAAAGTAAATACATAGTTAATAAAACATTAGGGACAAAAATTCAAGGCCAAAAAGCAAACAAACAAGTCCAAACAAAGCCATGGCAAGACACCACCGCGAAATATTTAACCCTTAGAAAATAATCACTTTTGAAAAAACCGGTTTTCATAATATATACAGGTCAATGAAAAATAACTTTGTCGTTTTAGGTATACTACTTCTGTCTATATACAATCTTCCAATAATTAGGAATACCAAGAAAGGTCTGTCATATAAATACCTAATTTAACACTAGATACATAAGGGGTGAATATCAACAATAAAACTTCCCTGTACAGATGTAAGGAGAATAATCTTGATGTTCATACAAATGTAGTATGAAGAAGTGAAAATTAGTAGATATTCCAAATAATCAAAGCTGGTATACAGACAAGATCCATATTAATATAATATAACAAAAAAGTATTACAAATAGTATCAACAGGTCGAATTAACAAGAAAGTACGATTTGAGAGTACTCGCAGTTAAAATATTTAGGTAATGGAGACATAGTTGGTACTGTGTTTATAGATTTCAGTAAGGCTTTTGACCTTATTAACCATGCCATGCTTTTAGAAAAGTTAAGATTTTATCATATCGGAGAACATACGATAGATTGGATAAAATCATATTTGTTTGAGAGACAAGAAGTTCAATACGCTAACATTAAATCTGATAAATCGTTTGTAAAATATGGAGTGCCTCAAGGTTCTATTTTAAGTTCTCTGTTATTTTTAATTTATATGATTTACCACTTCATGTTAAACAATCCGACATGGATTTATATGCTGATGATTCAAAATTGCATTTTCATAATAAAAACATTGAAAACAAACAGCATATTGCAAAATGATTTAAATGTTATACAATCTTTGTGTAACAATATCAGTATGAAAATTAATGCACAAAAACCAAAAACATACACAACTATCAGAATTATGTATTACCGTCAATGAAACATGTATTGAAAATGTCCATTCTTTCAAATTACTTGGAATTGACATTGATGAAAATTTAAGCTGGGAAGATCATGTTGATCGTATATGTAAGATTATCTCATCTAAAATATCACTTTTGTTTAAAATTAAAGTATATTTGCCTATACACACAAGACAACTACTGTATAATGCATATATTCTACCATATATAGACTATTGTAGTTCAGTTTGGGGAAATTAATTACAAGAAGATTCAGATAGAATCATAAAACTTTAAAAAAGAGAAGCAGAATTATACTTGAATGTGATATTTCTGTTCCATCTAATTTTATGTTTTCATCTTTAGAATGGCTATCTTTACAAAAGAATAAAATACCAACAATCAATTCTAATGTATAAAATTGTAAATGGACTAACACCTGATTACTTAGCAATGCTAAATATTAATGATGTGCAACACCACAACTTACGATCTGTCTCTAAAAATGATCTATTTGTTCCAAGACCAAATACAAATTTTATAAAAATCTTTTCATTATTCTGCAATAAAGGTATGGAATAATTTACCACTCAAAATAAAAAATTGTCGTAATGTGGAATTATTTAAGAAACATTGTTATAATCATTTTTTTGAAAATTCTATGCAAGTCGAATAATTTGTTTTCTTTCTTTTGTTGTAAGAATAAGAAAATGTTATCAAAACTTTACCAATTATTGCCATTTATTGCCATTTGCATGTTTGAATGATTGAATTGTGTATATACTAGTAATATATATTCTATTTTAATGTATGAATGTCTGAATGTTAACTGTATACATGTATTTTGTTTGAGGGCCTCAATGAAAATTAGACTACTTCTAATTGCGTTACCCTCTTTAAATAAAGAATTTATAATTATTATTATTATTATTATTATTATTATTATAAAAGCTTTAAAATAATATTTATACCGTTTCTCATTTCTAATTATCTATTAATGTGGTGTGTCATTAAGTTGACAGCTATCTGCAGGCTGGTAACATTCACTGTATTTTGATTTTTGTAAACAAATTTTCAAAAAGTGTGTTCCGCGTCAGATTTGTCTTCATATAATGTTTTTGTCTTTTTTTTTTTTTTTATATTATCTGATATTTTGCAAGTGTTGTTTTTACTTGCGCGATTGTTCAAAATTTGGGGAAATATTTTGTCGTCAATGCATTTAGGAAAGTTAGAAATTTCGTTATGTAATAGGCCTGGACTTTTTTTTTTTTTTTTTTGTTGGTTTTGCCGCAGGTTTTTACAACACGAATGGAATGATGATGCAGTGTTTTCTTGAAAGGGAGTCAAACGAGACATTTCCCCTTATATCCCATCAATTTCCCTCTCTACATTTTGTATGTCTTTGTCTATTTGTCTGCACTCCATTTTGTATTCTTTGTGCATGTTCTTTTGTCCAGTCTTTCCAAGAATTACATTCGGGGAGGTTACATGGTTTGTTTCCCCTATACCCATCTGCTTTGTGGCACGTTATGTGACAGTTGTCACATCTGGTAGATCTTAGAGACCCTGTTGGTACTGGATCATTGACAATTATGCCTTTCGTCTTTCACTTGCAAGTTTCATTGTAGCTTTTCTTGGATTTGATAATCTATACATTTTTTCGCTAGTAGGATTTTCTCGGGAAGGACCAAGATTATTATAGCTAAAAACTAAATCTTCAGATGTAAGTTAAGAAATATAGCTCCTAGTGTAACAGGACTTAAATCCAGAATAAAACAATACCAATCTTATGAATTTTATATTGCAAACAAAAGTAATAGAGCAAATGCTTATGAAAGATTCTGGTCCCCACTACATACAAATTTTCGTGATTTCTTATCATTTATACTTTAAATTATACTGTAGTAAGCAGTTGATATTTGATTTTTACTTTATATATAGACATGCATGCATACTAATGGTAAGATTGCAGTGACAGTGACTGTGTGTTAGTAGTGAGAGAAAGTGTGAGTGTGAGTAGCTATTTTTTTCTTCAATAACAATATCCTTGTATTATGAATATGAATTTAAAAAACAAATTGGATAGTCTTTACATATTTTTCAATGTTTACCCCAAAAAACATAGTCATGTGGTGATTGTAGGGGTATTGTAAAATCCTAACTATGGAAAAACAAATAAAAGATAAAAAAAAGGACCGAGATCTCAAAGTTTCCCGAACAACTTGTTGACAAAGTTCCCTAGTGCATACTGCAATTTCATTTTATGTCCTAATGGTAGAGAATTGTTATCAAACATGATATCCAATTCTGTGTCAATACTCATGGCACGAAGTGAACTACTGTCATAAATCCAATATCAATAAAAGTGTGTTTATATTTCATGAATTCTGAACCCAATTGCTGTAAACATGTAATTACAGATATATCCATCTTTATAGTTTGAAAAAAAAACTTGTACTAAAGATGGTTACCCAAAAACACCTGGATAGTTGGTCAGTTGGAACATCTATGTTATCAGGGGTCAGAAATTGTAGCTTGTTTTGCATTTTAGTTGCACGATTTTTTTTTTTTTTTTTGTATTTCAAATTCACTAAAATTGACTAACTTACTTTAATTTATTAAAATCTAAATATCATTAGGATAATATAATAATATAAATCATATAGACAAATCATATAGACAAACAAAAATTTAATATAACATTTTCCCCATGAAGTATAATATAATAATCCAAACTGGACTCTGTTCCTGGCTTCAGGTGAAAAACAAAGTGTCAGTTTTATTGCCAATGTGCTAATTCTTTCGTAAAAAATAATAAGATAGGTAAAAGCATAGACCATGACCTCAGTTCATTCATTTGAACAAAGGATGATGCTTTCACAATCAAACAGATTCTATCAAAAAGAGTTAAATTTAATGAAAAAGATCAATCCCAAAAACTTCATTTAAGGGAAAGTGGCATAAGAATATCGGAAATAGCTAGGAGAATTGGAATAAGCAAACCTACAGTCAAAAAGTACCAATAAAAGGACATACTTCAGAACAATTATGACTAAAGATTTAATAGAATGTATTGCACTAATTACTGTAGAAAGAAAACTATTCGTAAATACAAATAAGAGACGATCAAAATAAGTTATGACATACTGGTGTTTGTACATAAAAATCTTATTTTACTGATTCTTCAATATCCAGAGATTTAAAAATGACCGTTTATTATCTTGCAAAATAAAAAGACCAGTTGTTAAGAAATCACAAACAAGGTATGTAGAAACCAGATTTGATGAATACATAAATATTATATCTACAACAAATCATTTGAACTTTCTTTATTTTATGAAAGTTCCTTTTTAAAAACTCTAGCAGCAGGAAATATTGGTATTAATAGTATGAAAGTGAGGCAATAGATGTACAAGGTTTTGCATCTGATGCTACACTGACACTTAGTCTATTCGGCTGTGTAATTGACTATTTCAATCGAGTTGAAGGCCCATCTAACAGTTTGTATCATTTAAACTTTCTTTTTATGTTTTTACCCAAGTCCTTGTGATTTACGGATAATTACAGATTTCATCATGATATTCCTATTCAAAATAATCTTTAGTATTTATTTGCAAATAATGGTGTATCTGTAATTTATAAGTCTCCGTAATACTAGTATCCAGAATTAAATACTTGCGAGTACTGTTTTGAACTAATCATAGATGGAATTATAAGGTAAATAATTTTTAAGAATATCATATGGAGCTGGCAAACTCTGACATTGTATTACATATAATTAGCCAGAAAGCATTTTCATCACTGTTGATATTTCCGTTGATCAAGGAAGGTTATGTTCCTTGACTTGATGATATATAGAGTTAAGAATGTGAAAACAAATACAAACTTGTCCCAAACTTTTTTGTAGTTTATCTTTGATATTGTTATAAATATATTTGGAGAAATACTTCCATTATGTTTTAAGTTGTTGTAAATTATAGTAATGATGTGATGTTAATTTAATAATTTGTGATACTTTGATGTTTCTATTATATAATATTGTATATAATGTACATGGATTCCAAATTCTTTTCTCTTATTGGAATAAATGAGGTTTTTCCTCAAAATTTGCTGTATTCATCTATAAATCAATAATGTCAGTTTAGAGTTTGAAAAAATATAACCAAGGAACTGGTGAAGTCACCTCAGTAAACCGTTATTGGTAAATTCTTACTGGTTCAGAGAGATTTAATTACCGCAACTTATTAGTTTCATTGTCCCTATAAAAAGTAAATTAACAAAAATACCAAACTCCCAAGGAAAAACGGAAAGTCCCTTATTAAAATGGCAAAATTAAAAGCTCGAACATATCAAACTAATGGAAAACAACTGTCATATTCCTGACTTGGTACAGGCATTTCCTAATGTAGAAAATTGCGGATTAAACATGGTTTTATAGCTAGCTAAGCATCTCACTTATATCAGGAATATGGCAGTTGTTATCAAATGGTTCATTTCTATGTATGTTGGCGTTTGTTTTGTTGCACTTCAGTGTTTCTGTTGTTCCGTTGTTTTCCTCTCATAGTTGATGTGTTTCCCTCGGTTTTAGTTTGTAACCCGGGTTTGTTTTCTCTTAATCGATTTTTGACATTTGAACAGCAGTATACTGTTGCCTTTATTGTATGGCAGTCGCATAGAATTCCATTATATTGACAACAATGTGTGAGCAAAACAAACAGACATAATAAGGAAAAAACGTCAAAAATTGGGTTACAGCAGTCAACATTGAGTTATAATCTTAATCAATATAAAACAAACAACTAGATTCCGTTACTGAGATGACTGCTTATGTCAAATTCGAGGTACAAGTTTAAAGATGAGTGGGAGAAAGCCATGTCTCTTGTTTCTCTAATTTCTAGCTCTGGAGGATATATTCAGAGAAGTTTCAATTGTAAATGGAAAGGATATCATTAATATATCTGAAGGTGAAATTAAATGATCGGGCTTCTTTGATCTTTTTGTTTTGACAAGTGTCTGAAGGAACCCGATTCCTGAAAAATAAGAGGTCGACAAGGAGAGGCGCAAAGTTCGTTCCCATAGGGAATGCAGACAATTTGTTAAAAGTCTACCTCCAAATGCAACAAATATGTTATCAATCAGAAACTCCAACATACTGATTTGTTCCTCGGTGATGCATGTTTAACTTTTTGTTCACTATTAACAAAATATGCCGTATGGTATCCAAAAGCAATAAAGTTATTTGCTCTCATTTTTATTTTAAAAATCATTGTGGATTATTTCTTTTAGATGATTTTTCAATTTCACATGGAGAATAGTTGCATAAAGGGTTGAAAAATCAAAGATTTTGATAAAACTAATTTCAGATAAAGATCGAGATCGAGTTTTACAGTATTTCTGAAAGACTTTCTTTCACTGCTGACAGAATTATTGTCAATCTAATGGACAATTCCTCTGTGGACCATGCAGATTAGCCAGCAATGTACCGTTGTTTGCACGGAATTTTGTGAGGCTTAGGTATCCAATACAAACATCAAAATACAGTTAATCTGTCTTCAAGACATTTCTCAAATCTCATCAAAATTGGATGGTCCCTAAATGTTTCTTTAAGTGTAGATGTCTCAGTGTATGATTCATAATCTTTCTCCTCGTTTAGATCGATTTCCTCAATAAGTTCTCCTTCTGTTTCTGTATGTATGTATGCATGTCTTGTGTAACTTTCAATGTGGGTTTTAAATTTCGCCAGTGTCAACAGAAGAAATATCTTCTTCATTGCTTTCAGACGAAATCGTAGATTGAATGGGAGCATCTTCGTTGGAATCCATAATTATTTTGAAGCTACGGTTCCAATTGATGTGTTGGAGTTCTCTTAACTTAGGACCATGAGATATCACCTTTCGGAGATGTGCATGTTGAATTATGTTTAGATTCCCAGTAATAACAGCCAGAGGGGCTGTAAATATAAGGCGAGTGGAAACAGTCACATGTCAGATGTTTTTTATCAGGTTTTCCTCTAAATCAATGTGCTGCAATGCTTGCGTATAGATAAATAATTTAGGTGAAATGGTTTTAGTGTAACTGTAGGGTACAATAGGAACCGACTGATTTTGAAAATAAAGTGGAATTTTAGATGTTACTTCTTTGTAATGAAAAACGTTTCTGATGTTGATAGCATAGATTCCTTTATTAGATTGATTGATTGTTGGTTGCTTAAAGTCCAGTGACAAATATTTCATGCATGTTCAGGACGAGAACAAATTAACAATAAATACAAAAGGTAGGTCCGGTAATAGAAGTCAACTGGGTAGCAGGTTGCGAAAATTTGGACTGCCACGGAAAAATGAGGGTATATTGGAAAGGGATCGAAATTTAGCCTTGCAACAGGCCACCTACGGACCCCTCAAAGAGTTGTTGCAAATGTTCTTAACGTGCAGAGAGCGTGACACTCTCTACACGAGGCATCGGATTTAACGTCCCCATTCTGACCGGACGCGGCTGCGTACTTGATACATCCCGCACAGCCTAACGGACGCCCCATTTTGGCAAGGGTTTTTCTGCCGGTCGGAAGAAGACCTGTTACGACCATATTTCTATTCCAAAGTCACCCTTGGGAATTCCTTAATTAGAACACTGAACTGGAAACAATTTCCATCATGCAATGGTTCCGATCTTACTGCTTTAAAAAGACGGAAAAGAGTTGCATCACAAATTATACTGACCAGTCTGTATACTGGAGAAAATGTATTAGTTAGGCGTTTGTTTTTGTAGCAGTTCAGTGTCTATGTTGTTCTGTTGTTTTCCTCTTATACTTGATGTGTTTCCCTCGGTTTTGGTGTGTGACCCGGATTTGTTTCAGCTAAATCGATTTATGACTATTGAACAGCGGTATACTACTGTTGCCTTTATTTATGCATCCCTTGTCAAGTGAACAAACTCGTAAACATTTTAGAAAATTAACAGGCAGTGAAAAAAGAATATTTCTAATGTAATGTAACCCTAGCGGATGATGAAGATGTAAAAGAAGGTCATCAAAGCTCCCAGAGGACGATCTAGATTTGGAAGAATTTTTTACATTAGACCGATGGTAATATTTTTGCCCATGACTACGCTTGGGTCTTAGTTAGTATTAAATAAGCTCATTGCATTCACATCACTGTGGCTGGACTTGACAAATTTCCCACTCCTTTGATGTTATCATTGTTATCATATGGCATTGCACTACCTAGTTCCTTTATCCAGAAATTTTCGCTATCTCTTCGGAAAGGAGTACTTAGTATAGGGCTATTGGTGTGGTTGTAAGTTTTCTCGATGAGAAAGAAGGATCATAGTCCTGTTGATTAAAATGGTTATAAAGAACCCTGAATTGCGGATCTTTATTATCAGACTGGTGTTGATTTTTCCTTTTACGCAAAGTTTGTCGAGTTTCACCAACATAAAGTGGCCCACACAAAGTACATTCGATTCCGTAAACGACATTGTCCATGGAACAGTCCAGAGGCTCAAAAGACTTTATATAAGTTTTTCCTGTTATGTTACCAGTGAAGTCAAGAGTTGTGATTAACAGATTACATGTTTTACAAGTGCTCCTATTGTATTGTCAATTTAAAACATCGGTCTGTCAATAGTTTTATCGATTTTATTGTCTGTTTAGCTTTTGGAGCCTTATAGTGACTTCTATATTTCCTTCAACGGTTTAAAAGTTTGTAGAAAAAAACGTTCTGTAAGTTTTTCATCATCAGTTTCTTCATTTCATAAGTCAATAACATTGCTGGATTCTAATGTATTTCGTTTGAGGGATCGCCTTTATAGTTGATGTGTTTCCCTCGGTTTTAGTTTGTAACCCGGTTTGTTTTCTCTTAATCGATTTTTGACATTTGAACAGCAGTATACTGTTGCCTTTATTGTATGGCAGTCGCATAGAATTCCATTATATTGACAACAATGTGTGAGCAAAACAAACAGACATAATAAGGAAAAAACGTCAAAAATTGGGTTACAGCAGTCAACATTGAGTTATAATCTTAATCAATATAAAACAAACAACTAGATTCCGTTACTGAGATGACTGCTTATGTCAAATTCGAGGTACAAGTTTAAAGATGAGTGGGAGAAAGCCATGTCTCTTGTTTCTCTAATTTCTAGTTCTGGAGGATATATTCAGAGAAGTTTGAATTGTAAATGGAAAGGATATCATTAATATATATGAAGGTGAAATTAAATGATCGGGCTTCTTTGATCTTCTTGTTTTGACAAGTGTCTGAAGGAACTCCGATTCCTGAAAAATAAGAGGTCGACAAGGAGAGGCGCAAAGTTCGTTCCCATAGGGGAATGCAGACAATTTGTTAAAAGTCTACCTCCAAATGCAACAAATATGTTATCAATCAGAAACTCCAACATACTGATTTGTTCCTCGGTGATGCATGTTTAACTTTTTGTTCACTATTAACAAAATATGCCGTATGGTATCCAAAAGCAATAAAGTTATTTGCTCTCATTTTTATTTTAAAAATCATTGTGGATTATTTCTTTTAGATGATTTTTCAATTTCACATGGAGAATAGTTGCATAAAGGGTTTTACAGTATTTCTGAAAGACTTTCTTTCACTGCTGACAGAATTATTGTCAATCTAATGGACAATTCCTCTGTGGACCATGCAGATTAGCCAGCAATGTACCGTTGTTTGCACGGAATTTTGTGAGGCTTAGGTATCCAATACAAACATCAAAATACAGTTAATCTGTCTTCAAGACATTTCTCAAATCTCATCAAAATTGGATGGTCCCTAATGTTTCTTTAAGTGTAGATGTCTCAGTGTATGATTCATAATCTTTCTCCTCGTTTAGATCGATTTCAATAAGTTCTCCTTCTGTTTCTGTATGTATGTATGTATGTCTTGTGTAACTTTCAATGTGGGTTTTAAATTTCGCCAGTGTCAACAGAAGAAATATCTTCTTCATTGCTTTCAGACGAAATCGTAGATTGAATGGGAGCATCTTCGTTGGAATCCATAATTATTTTGAAGCTACGGTTCCAATTGATGTGTTGGAGTTCTCTTAACTTAGGACCATGAGATATCACCTTTCGGAGATGTGCATGTTGAATTATGTTTAGATTCCCAGTAATAACAGCCAGAGGGCTGTAAATATAAGGCGAGTGGAAACAGTCACATGTCAGATGTTTTTATCAGGTTTTCCTCTAAATCAATGTGCTGCAATGCTTGCGTATAGATAAATAATTTAGGTGAAATGGTTTTAGTGTAACTGTAGGGTACAATAGGAACCGACTGATTTTGAAAATAAAGTGGAATTTTAGATGTTACTTCTTTGTAATGAAAACGTTTCTGATGTTGATAGCATAGATTCCTTTATTAGATTGATTGATTGTTGGTTGCTTAAAGTCCAGTGACAAATATTTCATGCATGTTCAGGACGAGAACAAATTAACAATAAATACAAAAGGTAGGTCCGGTAATAGAAGTCAACTGGGTAGCAGGTTGCGAAAATTTGGACTGCCACGGAAAAATTAGGGTATATTGAAAGGGATCGAAATTTAGCCTTGCAACAGGCCACCTACGGACCCCTCAAAGAGTTGTTGCAAATGTTCTTAACGTGCAGAGAGCGTGACACTCTCTACACGAGGCATCGGATTTAACGTCCCCATTCTGACCGGACGCGGCTGCGTACTTGATACATCCCGCACAGCCTAACGGACGCCCCATTTTGGCAAGGGTTTTTCTGCCGGTCGGAAGAAGACCTGTTACGACCATATTTCTATTCCAAAGTCACCCTTGGGAATTCCTTAATTAGAACACTGAACTGGAAACAATTTCCATCATGTAATGGTTCCGATCTTACTGCTTTAAAAAGACGGAAAAGAGTTGCATCACAAATTATACTGACCAGTCTGTATACTGGAGAAAATGTATTAGTTAGGAATATAACAGTTGTTATCAAATAGTCCGTTTCTATGTAGGTTGGCGTTTGTTTTTGTAGCAGTTCAGTGACTATGTTGTTCTGTTGTTTTCCTCTTATGCTTGATGTGTTTCCCTCGGTTTTGGTGTGTGACCCGGATTTGTTTCAGTTAAATCGATTTATGACTATTGAACAGCGGTATACTACTGTTGCCTTTATTTATGCATCCCTTGTCAAGTGAACAAACTCGTAAACATTTTAGAAAATTAACAGGCAGTGAAAAAAGAATATTTCTAATGTAATGTAACCCTAGCGGATGATGAAGATGTAAAAGAAGGTCATCAAAGCTCCCAGAGGACGATCTAGATTTGGAAGAATTTTTACATTAGACCGATGGTAATATTTTGCCCATGACTACGCTTGGGTCTTAGTTAGTATTAAATAAGCTCATTGCATTCACATCACTGTGGCTGGACTTGACAAATTTCACTCCTTTGATGTTATCATTGTTATCATATGGCATTGCACTACCTAGTTCCTTTATCCAGAAATTTTCGCTATCTCTTCGGAAAGGAGTACTTAGTATAGGGCTATTGGTGTGGTTGTAAGTTTTCTCGATGAGAAAGAAGGATCATAGTCCTGTTGATTAAAATGGTTATAAAGAACCCTGAATTGCGGATCTTTATTATCAGACTGGTGTTGATTTATCCTTTAACGCAAAGTTTGTCGAGTTTCACCAACATAAAGTGGCCCACACAAAGTACATTCAATTCCGTAAACGACATTGTCCATGGAACAGTCCAGAGGCTCAAAAGACTTTATATAAGTTTTTCCTGTTATGTTACCAGTGAAGTCAAGAGTTGTGATTAACAGATTACATGTTTTACAAGTGCTCCTATTGTATTGTCAATTTAAAACATCGGTCTGTCAATAGTTTTATCGATTTTATTGTCTGTTTAGCTTTTGGAGCCTTATAGTGACTTCTATATTTCCTTCAACGGTTTAAAAGTTTGTAGAAAAAAACGTTCTGTAAGTTTTTCATCATCAGTTTCTTCATTTCATAAGTCAATAACATTGCTGGATTCTAATGTATTTCGTTTGAGGGATCGCCTTTTCCTTCTTGTCACATTCATTGGCGAAGTTTCTCCAAGATGTAAGAAACTTGGAACTGGTTCTGACTCACTTTGCACTTGCTCATTTTGTCCTGGTGGAATATCTTCAAGTGATTCATTAACAGCTTCATCATCCGTATCACGTACAATTGTAATATTATGTGCTTTTTCATCTGCGGTCCTTGGCGGTGTCCATGTTTTAAATACAGGTTTCTGCTAGTTAAATATGGGTAGACCATCCAAGGCGTAAACGGTGTATAACAAATAAAGAAATTAGGTGTAAAAGTCATTTCGATGTACGTTTTTTCCAGACTATCTCAAGTGTTGTTCAAACATTTTTGTATTTGTACCATTTACAGCACGAACATGGTCCTTAGCTATTGTCCATGCCTACTCTATCGTGTTTGTGCGAAAGCAAACTTCTTCTCCTGTTTGTGCGCTTACATACTTTTGTTTGAATGAGGTATTGTGGACAACGCTGAAATGATCGTACCAAAATTCATTTAGCCCATGATAAGCATCCAATACATCTGAAAATATTCTGGATCCTGGTCGTACATGCTTTTGGATCAGAGGCACTTAAGTGTAAGACGACCGGTCTTCCATTGGATACAAAATTATTCTGTTTGTTGAACGTTCAACGATTCCGAAAATCCAAATTCTGGTACAAACATGGTTCCCCTATTATACTTGACTTTCCTGCCGAACAAACTTTCGTCGAATTCCACCTCATCCTCGAACTGTGTGTAATCATAAATGGTGTGCATGTACTGGAAAAAGTATTCCCTAATCTAACTTTTTAAGTTTACTGCGGTGTTCTTATATTCCATATTTGCACTTTTGGAACATTGCAACAAAGTATGACATTCTAGATAATACTTTAAAAATACAATTAAATCTCTGATATTGAAGGACGAAGGAGCGTTTCTACAAATTGCACACATCCATACAATTCGGGCAAATAAAGTCCTCAGTTAAAAGGTTATAATCCCGTTACCATTGAAATACTACTGCATTTTCCTTATAGAAGACAGTTACCTGTCCATGTTGTATGGATATGTGTTCATGTGTCCTAAAGGTTACGAAATAAAAGGCATGTTTTAAAGTAAGTGAATTTTACTTCCAACTCCAATAAACATCAGATTCTACACGATTCTTAACATCATGGTCTGGATCTGTGTTGGACATAACATACACAGGAATAAATGGCGAACTGTCTGTCGTAGGTACTGTGAGCACCATCGCTGATCTGACACCCCAACAATTTCCTTCTGTAGTATTACTGATGTCCATCTTTTAAACCGCCAATGTATTTGACGTGCATAGATTACCCATATATTTAAATTCTAAATAAGAAGAACCCATTATACAACTACATTTAAATACTGTAAATCTGTAAATTATCGCGTCGTCTTTATTTCGCGATTTATTAACACAATCTAATTTCGCGCCGTTTTGAATTCGCGATATCCCAGTGGTCTATATATAAGTATTTTCATAAATGCTTTAAAAAGTATACAGCTTTACATGTAGATTTGCTACAATTTCCTTTCTTTTATTTCTTTCTTACTAATTTATATGTTTACTGAAAACTGCCAGTATGCTGATTGCCCTCGGAGAAAGGTAGGTGTCAGTATAATTTAAATCTATTAGGCATAGCCGTAAAATAATTAAAGGAGTTACATTGAAAGAAATTTAGGAAGATACATGTAGCAAGTCTACTTTGCTTGTATCGTAAATCAAGTGATAAAATCATTCAGAAATCTTTTGTTTTCGGTTCATTAATGTTAAATAATTTGCTTGTAAAAATTCATACACAATAAACAGAAAAGAAAAACTAATTAAGAGTGAATTAAATGCTATCAGGATTAATGTTAATTAATCGATCTTTTAATCTGATTAATCTGTCTAGCAGATACAATGAGGTAATAATTTTAAAACTGATTGACAGGTGTCATTTACATATCTGTAGCGAGTGTTGTTTACAAAACAATATCTGTATTGTGCGCTTGCTTGGGATGTCTTCCATGTTTTAAAAGATTAACTTGAGTAAAAGTCATGTTTTCTATCATTGCTTTTCTTTTAGAAATATAGTTATGATTTGAGGAATTAAACTCGGTGTTATACAGTGGTACTATGCATATCCGATTCATATACGTACACGAATGGTCTTCATATTATCAGAATAGAGTTTCCCTGAAATTTTCGCGATCGTCTTATTTTCCCTTTCAATTCTTACCGCGAAAATAAAACTGCCGCGAAAATTTCCCGATTTACAGTAGTATAACTTCAACACAGGGGAAATCCTTTTTTGTGGTCTTTTGACCGTTTTCTTACAATTTTTTTTTTCTCTACAAATCATGTTAAACTGTTCACAATACTGATCCCAAAACGTACAGTTTTAAGTTATTTTTTTATACCTTTAAAAAAAAAGACTGTGTATTGTGGACAATATCCTTTTGATACATCTAAGTGGAACAAAAAACACACCCACATACGTACATGTAGATATAAAAAGTTGTGTGTCATTTGTGAAGGGCCCTTCTATTTTGTTTTCTTATTGAGCGACGATAGACTAAAAGACTTTCTTACATCTCTAATTACAATGGTTAATGCTCCATGTTCACTTGGAACTTTTCATTGGCGATTTTGATTGGAAGACGATCTAAGGTCATGAGTACCCAGTTTATTGACTGGAAAGTCGCAAACGCTATGCCGTGTACATTTGTAAATTATGATTGCATTGCTTATTGCAGTAAACATATGCATGACATATATATATATATATATATATATATATACACTCAGCTAAGCTATAATTGTTAGTTGAATGCAATTGCACTACAAAATAGATCTATGTCATTTCGTATATCCTTTTATAAGCTGCAAGTCTTTATTTACTCTGACCCGTAAGATAAGAGCACTTCTCGAAAAGACGGCATAACCACGAACAATCGTTCAATTATACGATTCCAATCGAGAGATTAAATTACATTATGTTTTAGGGATGGGTCTAAATGTTAGCTTACTCTTTCACTAATTTGAATAAAGACATTACTAAATTTAGTAATTTATCGGTATTGAAGCAATCATGTCCTTGGCTAGTGATATCTAAGGACATTAGTGATGGTTTCAATCAATAAAATGATGTAACGTTTTGACTAATCCTGCTAACTCAAGACAGCTGTTAGTTCCTTGTTACTTTTGTAATAAATGTCGTACTATTTCTTTTTTAATCAATTGATATGATCATTGAGCTGCACTTATCAATAGCAATTAAAAAATGTAGTAGTTACTGTTAATGATTAAGGATTTGATTTATTACAAGATTTTTATCTTGCTTTTTACAGTGTATTTTATTTTGAATTGGACTTTTTTAAAACAACATAACATAAAGAAAACTGTCTTATCACATGACAATACATATAAATAAAAGGAAATTTGGAATACATGTTAATTTTATAGAATTTCAATATTGTATAAAAGCAAAAGTCATCTAGAGGTCAACAAACACTGTAAAGTGTATAATATGGTTAGCTCGAGATCTTAAACGCCTTAAACTGTTGTGAATGAATTTAGCAGTCTATATAACAGATCAGCGCTCGACACCAAATTCTGGAATTTGGCTAAAATATTTAGATTCAACCCATAATTAAGATGTGTATTTTAAAGTATATTGTTAGAGTGCTGTCTCGTCTACAAATACCCTTTAACTAACTTTAGTATCATCTATGATTGTTACCGAGTTTGTTAGTCTTATCTTTGTTTGCAAAATTGCATTTTTTTAACTTCGGATTTGTGATTGGATCATAAAAAAAGTAAAGGGATTTAAAACCAATGAAATAGGTGAAATGGCATTGACTCTTTAAGTTCAACATTTGCTGATGTAGTCCATTGGGTTGCTCCTGTCTCAAAAAACCCTCGGCCTCGGCCTCTTCTTGTTCCGACACACCTAAGAATGCAGCCTTAATTGCAAGAAATGACACGTATTTTTCCCCGTTTTATTCAGTGATTTGATTTACGATTGCTTTTACCCAGTCGGGAATTTGCGAGTAATATTTCTCGTAAGTTGTAAATCTTAAACATTGTACGATTTACCTTTTGTGGAGCGATAGCCTGGCTCTAAACAGGCACGTGAACACATGTGCGGGGAAATACAGTACCAGGGTTTTGTTTTATCTCAATTCTTTAGCAACGCAACCAAAATAAACAATATCGTATCTAAGAATGCTTACATTTATTTAAAAAGCAATAGTAGTTTACCTATGTTCTTAACTCGTAAATCATTTTTTGTTTTAATTCAAAACAAAATAAGACAACAACCTTGATGGAATCGCTGTATGTACTAACAGCTACAAAATCTTTTTTTTTTTTTTATCGTCTTTATCAGATTTATTTGTATGTTTGTTTTAACTTTTAAAGCAGTTGATTGTATGTCTGTGATGTTTGTTAACACAGTTTTGGCTGCTGTAGCCCAATTTTGTCATTGTAACTGAACTATAAACAACTTGCATACAAGTGTGAAGTTTAGCTAGCTATAAAACCAGAGTCGCCATTTTCCTCAGGAAATGCCTGTACCAAGTAAATATATGACAATTGTTCTCCATTCGTACCGTTGATTTATATAGTCGAGCGTTTGATTTTGTCAGATTTATTGACTTCCCCCTTTTTTAAATTACCTTGGAGTTTGGTATTTTTGTTAATACTTTTAATTTCTGCTATGCATGCAGCATCCGTCATGCGAATCAAGAGGTCAGCTGAAAGTATTCAACATGCTGAACAAATAAAATTATGGCGTCCCACACTGTTCTAGTTTTGAGTTATCTCTCTTCATTCATTTTCCACTAAACTGCCGTCGAAAAGATAATCTTTACAGCTGCGGATATTAATGTCTAGTATTAAATAGGTTTCGAATGACGTAATGTGAGTTTGAGTTATTACCCTTTGTCGCCATTTTGGAGAGATAAACGGTTGATTTACTTATTTGACTTACTGAATTGAAACATGCGATACACATCAGTCTGAAAAAGAGATCCTTACTAAATCGTAATGATGAATTAGGTACGTCTACAAAAAATAAATCCTGTTCAGAAAAAAACTTTTTCTAATGTCTGGCAGTCAGTAACTAATTGAATTTAGCCTGTTTATAAAGGATTTGCGCACTTATACCCCTAACATGGCGACAAAAGGAAATAACTCTTGCTCAAATTGTGTCAATCGAAACCTATTTATTATTAAATTCAGTATGACTTCTGCTAAATAGGGTGTATATACAATCCGCTTTTATTTTTCGTCAGCCCGTTGTCATTTTAAAAATCATGATCAAGTATAATAAAATGTAATGTTTTCGTGTTTTGCCATATCAACTTATGAGTTTGAAAATCCCTTTGGTATCATTCGCCTCCCTTTGAAATCAGCGTAGCCCGGGTATCTTCTTTCAAATTGGACTGTTTATTTCGTTCATTCACCCACATGGCTACCATACCCTCTTTTTCTGACAGTCTGACTTTCCTTGTCTTTCATCCCTATTGATTCTTTTATTACAATCTACCTTCTTAATTGTTAATTATTCTTGTCTTGAATATGCATTAAAAATTTGTCACTTGGCGTTAAATAAGACAAAAAGCATTTTTGTAGTATGAAGTACTAAAAGCTACACTTAGATGAGGATGCTTTCGGACTTCTTTTAAACTGAGTTTTACTGTGCGTATTGCTTTGTGTTTGTTTATTACACATTGGCTACAGGTATATGGGGAGGGTTGAGATCTCACAAAACATGTTGAGCCCCGCCACATTTTTGCGCCTGTCCAAAGTCAGGAACTCTAGCCTTTTTGTTAGTCGTGTGTGTGTTTTTTTTTTTTTTTTTTTTTGGTTCATTTGTGTGTTTCGGAGCATGTTGTGGCGTCCAATTTGCTGAACTAGTATACTTTATTGTTTAGGGGGCAAGCTTAAGCACGCCTCCGGTTGCGGGATTTTCAAGCTATATTGAAGACCCATTTGGAGGCCTTGGACTGTTTTCTGTTATTTGGTCGGGTTGTTTGTTGTCTCATTGACACATTCCCCGTTTCCATTCTCTATTCTGCAATGTACATTCATTACAACAATATGGTTTATCAGTGAACAGACAGTTATTTCAAAACATCAAGTTTTGAAATTCACATTATACCTATAGATTATCTACTAGTAGTACAAATTAGACAGCAACCGAACGACACACTGAATTCAATAAGACAGGAAGACGTCAACAAATAGTATTTTGACAATACAGAACTGTCTACGCCATATTGCAAGCCCTATTTCGTACCGAATCTGGACAAGGTTTGAATAATAAAACAGAAACCACAAAAGATCTCTCCTGAACACATTAATCCTTGAAGGAAAGAACACAAGAAATATGTACTATTTACGAAGGTCCTGGTTTTTGACAGGCACATTTAAAATATGTGATTTGGTTAAAAACTACTGTTTGCATTCTACTCAACCTTTTCCAATTTTTCAATGAATGATTTTTAACAACCAAGAAATCAAACAATCTTTCTAATTGAATATGCACGTCACATTCAAATCAGTTTACAGATCATTGTTAAGCTTTACATATGAGAAAGAACATTGCAATTTTACCACCATTAAAAATCAAAAGCAGACTTTAATGTTAGAAGATCAGTTTAATTTTGTTTTGCTTAATCAGTTCGTCTGATATTTTTAGCGGAATAAATATCAATTTGCAGGACTTACAAGAGATTGTTTAGAAAAAACCTCACGAAATATAAAGGATCAAATGGCCTTGTGTACCTCTTGTTTTATTTTTGACAGAGGAATGAATTCATTTAGCACACAGATTTTCCATGTTTTCTGTATTTGTTGACTGTTTTTTTCTGTTCATTACGTTTTTTTTTTTTTTTTTTTTTTTAAGGTTCCACTAAAGTCAAAATATAGGACACTTCATAAACATCTAGACTTTGCCTTTATTTTTCAACCTATATTGAATAAAGTCGTAAACTATGAGAACATATGTTCATTTAAACATACTTAACATATACGCACTGTGTAAATTGTAAATAAACTTGAAATTGTTATGTTGTGGCCAAACCGGTTCTTGGGGTGAACACTAATTTTTTTTAAAAATCTGGAGGCCTGCGAGACGACTTAATTTGTTTAAGATTGGTACGGACGAATACTGTTATATCTAATGCAGGGCAAGCTCATGTTGATTTTTCAGAAAATGTATTGATTTTTGAGGTTCAGTTAATTTCATGTATTTAGGTGAACAAAAATCGAAGGTACAATACAGAAATTGGGCAAATATGCCATTAAAACATATGTATGTGAAAAATCAACATGAGCTTGCCCTGCATTACATGTAACAGTATTCATCCATACCTATTTTAAACAAATTAAGTCGTCTAGCAGGCTTCCAGATTTTTTTTAATTTAGTCTTCACCCTAAGAACCGGTTTGGCCACAACATAACAATTTCAAGTTTATTTACAATTGACACAGTGTGTAAGTTAAGCATGTTTAAATGAAGATATGTTCCCATGGTTTAGGACTTTATTCATTATAAGTTGAAAAATACAGGCAAAATTTAGATGTTTATGAAGTGTCC
Organism: Mytilus coruscus; assembly: GCA_017311375.1. NCBI lineage: Eukaryota > Metazoa > Mollusca > Bivalvia > Mytilida > Mytilidae > Mytilus > Mytilus coruscus. The sequence goes on from CM029601.1 coordinate 74,483,922, forward strand.
TATATTTTGACTTTAGTGGAACCTTAAATATACTTCCAGTTAAAAATGCTGATACTAGAGTGACGAGAACAAAATTAACAATAAATCTCATTAAGTGGTAAAACTGGGATTAAAGGGTGGAAATTTTGTCAGCCACTTAAAAATGATGCTATGTTGCATAGGGGAAAATATTTTGTTTTGCAATTGGCCATCTACTGATCCCTTATAGAGTTGATGTAATTTAACGTGCAGAGACGTTGACACTCATACATGAGGCATAATCAAGAGTAAATAAAATAAAAGGGTTAAATCGAGTTTACGAACCAAAACCCATTTACAAGAATTGGAATGTTGCAAATAAATCAGAAATTCTGGATAACTGTATATCCCGCCGACTCTTCATAGTTGCTCTAAACAAACAAGTTTTTAATCCAGAATATTAAAAAAAAAAAACACTAGCAAATTAAAACAAAAAAACAATTAGTTTATTTAAAATCTTTTAGATGGTTGGGATATATAATGATTTAACAGACTTGAATAGAAAATACCTGTCTGTACATGTTACTTTGATAATGATACTCAATGCTAAGATATAAAAACAGCAAAATATGGCCACCCCTTCATGTATCATAGTTCAGCACATTCTATTTCTTTTCTTTATGAACAAGACGTTGATGTATCTACCGGGGGACTCGGTGGCCGAGTGGTCTTAGTAGTCCAACTCTTATCAACACTGAGGTTGGAGAGTTCGAATCCAGCACGTGGCAGGTGCGTTCGACTCCATTCTTAATTGACTAGGATTGTCTGTTTTCCTACCGAAGGTCAGTGGTTTTCACCGGGTATTATGGCTTCCTCCACCGATAAAAACTGATCGCCACGAAATAGCGCTAAAGTGCTGAAAGTGGCGTTTACCATTAATCAATCAATCAATATAAATTAACTGTCGACAATCATGCCGTATTACAAAAAAAATGTGTTCTCAATTCGTATTATGTATGTTTTACTTAGTATTTAACATTGCTACCAAATATTCCACAGTATCGAGTCTCAAAGAAACTTTATCTAAAGATCAATCTATTTTTCTGGCAGTTGGTTAGATTTTCACTTTTTCTCTTTACATAGTGATAAATATTTTCAAAATTTCAAAAAAACAGGAAACTACAAATGCTGTATTAAAATGCCATGTTCTAAATAAATTGACGTGCAGGATTAAAGTTGTGATTAAATTTTTACATAAATGACATCTAATCAATCAGTTCATGTTTGTTATTGGATATTTTCTAGAAAAACTTTCAATTTCCGTTCCTAGGCTTTTGGATTTTATTAAAGGTCGATCAAGTTCAATGCATTTTGAAGCTAAATTTTTGCAATAACGCGATAAACAAGCAACTCAATCTTAATTATTGACTAGACTCATTGTTGTGCTTACTTATGAACACGAGATTTCACAGGAATGTTGATCTTACATGTGAGAGATGAACATATTATCTTTTATAAGGATTATGTTCATTTCTATTTCTTATTCGACTCAATATTAACGGTCCATTGTGTTATTGTGCTATGGTCAATTTTGTATTCTTGTCCTTTATTTTTTTGCTTATGTACTTTGTCTATTGAGTGTCTATATGCCATTTTGTTTTTCTTTGTTGAAATAGTTATTTGTTTTTATAGTAATAAAGATTATACACAATGTTGACTTCTGTACCCCAATTTTTGACAATTTGTTCTATTATGTCTGTTTTGTTTTTTTTTTTTTTTTGCTCACACATTGTTGTCAATATAATGGAATTCTATGCGACTATCATACAAGTGAGAGGTTTAGCTAGCTATAAAATCAGGTTTCATACACCATTTTCTACATAAGGAAATGCCTGTACCAAGTCGGGAATATGACAGTTGTTTTCTATTCGTTTGAGCTGTTGATTTTGCCATTTTATAAAGGACTTTCCGTTTTGAATTTTACTTGGAGTTCGGTACTTTTGTTATTTTACTTTTTTCAATATTATTTCAAAAATAGTTTAAACATCAAATAGTCTAGTTTTTGAAAAGTTACATTGAACAAACATACCTTTCATTTGGTATCGAATCAGTTAATGTACAATATCATAACTAGATAGTAATGTGCAAGATGTACTGAATAATCATAACACAGAATACTTGTAAATGGAATTGATCATGGCTGGTAGTATAATAGAACAATGTACTTAAATGATTCAAATATAGTAAAACAGATTAGAACATACATTTTTTTTCCTAAAAGGGAATCTTCGTCATCTGAAAAGGAAGGCAAGAAAAGTGTAGATATAACGGGAAAAACAATTTTTCGCTTTTAAAAGAAGCTGGTCCCTTGCATTTCTATTCTTAATATTCACCTGCTTCTGAGATAATATTTTGAAACTATATATGGTTATATTCCTTTGCTAAATTTGGTGCTGAAGGAATTACACATCTAAGTCAACAGTACTGATATAAAGAGGTAAATTCCCTTTTCCTGTCGTTTCAAATATTTTTAAATTGCATTTTTATCACTTTAGACCATTCAACAGGGTTTTTTCTGGAATAGTTGAAAAACCATTTTAATTGAGAAATTTTTCGAATAATCACGAATTTTCAAAAAGTGGAAAAAAGTCCTTCAAGAGAACATTTCTGCAAACCTTCCGATATTGTACTGAATTCGGAGAAAATGGAAGCGTAAACGACGAACTAAATAGAAAAACTAATATGTTAAGAAATGTGTATTAAAACCATTACATGATTCAGAAACTAATTGGTTTGTCTATTTGATAGTAAAATTCAAACCAAACAGGTTTTCATTAAGTTGTAATTAAGAGGAACACGAATGAAAATAGACAATTGATACCCACAGATAATAAAAGAGTCGATAGCACTCGGTTATAAATCCAAAATTCATATGTTTCAAGTCTATCGTGATTGCATACAAAAGGATTGAGTTTCTTTATTTCATTTCAAGTTTGCTGTTTTTAATCTTCAAATCTGACATCGCTCTTTCTTGTGTGTTTGATTCGTTTTAGAGGTTTAGAAAAAAGGAATTGACTGTTGGTTGCTTAACGTCCAGTGGCAAATATTTCATTCATGTTCAGGACGACAATTTAACAATAAATACAATAGGTAGGAATCGGGAAAATGAGGGTACATTGGATAGGAACAGAAATTTAGACTCGCAACAGGCCACCTACGGATCCCTCAAAGAATTATTGCAAGGGTTTCTTAACGTGCAAAGAGCGTGGCACTTTCTTCACAAGAAGCATTGGATTTAACGTCCCCATTCTGACCGAACGTGGCTGCGTACTTGTACATCACGCACAACCAAATGGACGCCCAACTTTTGCGAGGGTTTTTACCGCCGATCGGAGGAAGACCAATGGTGACCATATTTCTACTCCCTAGTCACCTTGGGGGGAGGAGGAATATACAAAAAGGAGAATCAAAATCAGAATGCACAAACTGCTTTTAAAAGACCAACAAGGTTATGAGTTAATGATTAATTGATAAATGGACAAATGTTTGCTGAACGCCAAGCGTCAAATATTACGTCCAAATCAAGAACATAATGAACATTGCATGATACAAGAAAGATCTGGACCGACCAGGATTCAGGATGGAAAAATACTGCCACGAGAAAAAAAAGTGTGATTCCTGAAATACGGCGGTAATATCACTTCCTGTCCACTATTAGAGGCCTTGTCAAAGGTTTTCAATACGCAGATACCATTGCACTCTCTCAACATGCAGAATGAGACCCTTCAAGTTATCTTAACAGTCATGTTTTATATACCCCATGACCCTTTGGAATGGGAGAATTTCGTTTCGTAGATCACGCACTATTTAAAGGTAACGTTTGTATGCAAGTTGGACACAGTAGACTAATTTCCTTGGAATTTCATGAAAACTTAAAATTGATATCTTTCACTGTATAATTTTGAAAATATGAATAAGTTTGGATATATTCTTGATTGCATCTTATTGTCTCCCATTGACATATCTGGACTTTTTCCGTAACTTAAGCTGCTCTTAAGAAAAGAAATTATATAGGGTACCAGCTGAAAACCAAACTAAATGACAAAGAAGTTCTTGGTGCTTAATCTTAAGATTTCTTGACGAATGCTTGTCATTTCGTCTTTAAATTCATGCAGCCAGTTTGATATAATGTCATGCTTCAACTTGTGAGTTTTGATTAGTTAAGATTACATTTTATGTAATCAGAGACACTAAAAAGTATTAAACACAAATTTAGTTTTTATAATCACAATTATAACAATATTATATTAAGTTATGTTCTCATGCGTTTCTCAACTGAACATAAAGTATTTAATCCTTTAACCACAACACTTAGACTAGTACATAAAATAAAAACACCATATCATTATGGGATCAGCTCGCCAGTTGTGCAGCTAAGTTAATTAAATATATTGAACAAGTAAATATAAAGAAAAAGTCCGTCACATATGACATCTGCACTTGCCGGCCGCTGCCATGTTGAAATATCATCTACAAAGACGAAACAGAAACAGTCATTATGCACTTAAATGAAAAAAATATATACATTCTCCATACAAATAGCTATTTTAGCTGCACTGAAAACTGAGCTTCGACTTATTATAAACTAGTTTAATAAGCAAAGAAAACTATTCCTATTTTTGAAATTCTTGCAATATAAGTTACATCTTTAAACTCAAAATTCAACAGAAGATAAAGTTCCAATTCTGACCAATGGTCAATGTTTATTGAAATAAACAAATACACGTGAATGTACACTTGGATAAGGTAATATGGGCACGTGTATCAGATAACAGGAATAAATACATCTATGCATATAGAAGTAAATATAGTGCAACTATATATATATATATACATGACCTATTGGTGACCTTCTGTTGTTGTCTGTTCTGTGGTCGGGTTGTTGTCTCTTTGACACATTCCCCATTTCCATTCTCAATTTTATTATGTATATATATTGCATATGGTGTAGCATTCTCCTGTTTTCATTGGATATTACGATCACGTGTTTCAAATGATATTTCATGTGTCTTAAGCCTTGTTTCTACTTTTAAGTATATTGACAATATTAAAGCTCTTGCTAAATTTATATCCGGTCCGAAATTACTCTCCGTGACGTACACATAACAATCATGGCGGAAGCACAGAGTACGAAAAGAAAACTTGCAAGTAGACTGAAATGAGTTTCATTTGAATTCTTATTTGTTCTAAACAGAAAAAAGTGTTTTTTGTTTACAATAAAACAAGTTAATCTTATTTATTGATATTTTCAATAGCATGTTAAAAATCTTGCAAAATAAAATTAAATACACAGAAAGAACATTGAAGTCCATTTTCTTAATACATTATTTACATATTTAATATATAAATTAAGGACTTTCACTCAGTCAATACGTTATATATGGACCTGTTAGATTATATTGATACTCGGACTTCGTCCTCGGTCAATATAATCTGAACAGGTCCGTATATAACGTATTGACCTCGTTAAAAGTCCACAATTGATAAATGTGTAAGTGCCTATAAATAGCAACACATAACATAAATATATATATATACATTTATACATAAAAGTCTAAAGATTGCACAACGGTACTAATATTATACAATTATAGCCTTTGTGTGAGGTCGATACGAGGTTATATCGACCTAAGAGAAGCATATTGACTGAGGACGAAGTCCGAGGTCGATATGCTTCTCTAGGTCGATATAACATCGTATTGACCTCAACCAAAGGCTACAATTGTTATATTATTAATCAACAACTATTGCATGAACAATGTAAATTTGGGGATTTCTAGAATGTATTTTTAGTAACATGCTGTATGCCCTGTGCAATATGCTGTTTTTGACCTACGAAAAACTAAACACAACAGTATTGGCGTGCAAACTGAGTAAATACAAATGTTCATGTGATCAAGTTTTAACGAATCACAAATCCTTAAAAATATTCGATTAATAATATAAGATGGTAATATACGACGATTTCGTAACATCATCTTCGTATATTACCATCTTGTGCAAATCTTTAGACTTTTATAATTTTTCCCTATCTGCGCAGTATCGTCTATTCAAGTCGATCCGGTACATATTAAATTGGCTGGTTGGTCCTTTTTATAGACTTCTATGTGCCGATTGCTATATTTTTATGGAGCCTAGGTGGTCGAGTGGGCTAGGTTGCTGGACACGGTGCAGGTGGTGTTGCCACGATGTCACAGACCCAAGGGTTCGAATTCCGCTGAGGGAAGAACAAAAAATTTGCTAACACAAATTTGCAGATCTAACATTGTTGGGCTAAATTTGAGACTATATATATATATTTATATATAAAACGTCTAGATATTAGTCAACGGTCTTTATTACGAGGGTGCTGGATCGTTACCAGTATAAACGATACCTGTACACAGTAAATAAATTATTTAAATGCCTAAAAAGTGTACAAAACAACACCAATATTAAAAAAAAGGAAACATTAAATGTAAGTATCGATAACAGATATCTTTCATCAGTATGATTATGATATATAATGAATCCTATCAATCTATTCTGATTAAACTATAACAATCTTTAAATTTATACAATTAAAACCAAACAACGCTTGTACAATTCTAAAATTTCAAAAATGACGTAGGTTAGGTATTTACAACAGAGACTACATAGATATGCTTCTAACAGAAATAGTAATGTGAGATATGAACTGGTACATTTCTAAAATTTTACAGATGACGAAAGTTAAGTTATTACATCAAAGACTGCGTAGAAATACATTCCCAATGAATAGCACTGACCGATTTGAGCTGGTATAATACTCAAAATTTCAAATTTGACGAAGGTAAAGTAATTACAACTGAGGCTGCGTATTTACATGTCCCAAATAAATAGCAGTTTGATAATGATTAAAAAAATATTTTTTTAAATATTAATTTTGACAAAGGTTAAGTAATTGAACGTGGCTGCGTATTTATACATCCCAAATGAATAGCACAGAGTTGATAAATGAAAAGAAAAGCAACAGAGACTGCGTAGTAATATGTAATATAACCCAAATGAAAAGCACTGTGCGAATTAGAACTACACCTTTTCATTGATCCCATTTGGTGCCAAAGTTTTTAAGTTTCTTATCGAAAATCTTTCTCGAGTGAGTCTATCCTCCCTAGACCAAGCAGTGTTGTGGTCTGTGATTGTAATGGTCAGTCGATTGAGATCTGCCTTAGTGTGGCCAGGAGATCTCAAATGTCGACTGAGAGGACGGTATGGCTTGCATTCATATGCATAATCGCTACGATGGCCGTTCATATGTTTGTGAAACGGCTGTTCTGACTCGCCAACATACTGTTTATAGATATAAGAAGATGTGGTATGAGTGCCAATGAGACAACTCTCCATCCAAGTCGCTATAAAGGGCCCCAAAATTACTAGTGTAAAACCATTCAAACGGGAAAACCAACGGTCTAATCTATATAAAACGAGAAACACTTATGAACCACATCAACAAACGACAACTACTGAACATCAGATTCTGACTTAGGACAGGTGCAAACAAATGCAGCGGGTTTAAACGTTTTAATGATACCAAACCTTCACCCTTTTACCACATTTACACTGTAGAAGATGCACAGCATTTGTAGTCTTGCAATTAACATTGCAAAATATGGTGTATTCCGTACCAGTGGAGTGACTGTTAAAAGTCTGGGTATTCAGTATTTGCTTGCAAGTCAGACATCGTTTGTTTCCGCATCCCTTGCAAAAGCCCACAGACGAAGAGCCTGATTTAGAGGATAAATCAGCTGTCACCAGCAAGTCTTTAAGGCTTTTGAGCCTACGGAAAGCCAATACAGGTGGCTTGGGAAAGATCTTGAATAGCTTAGGATGTTTTTCGATTTCTTTCCATTTTTCACGGATAAGGTGTTACAACTTGTCAAATTTGGAATGGTAAGTCAGCATAAACGGCACTATATATATAGTTAAATTAACAGAATGACTACAGTAAAGTAACTTATGTGTTTGAGCTTTTGATTTTGCCATTTGATTCGGGACTTTCCTTTTTGAATTTTCCTCGGAGTTCGGTATTTTTGTGATTTTACTTTTTTTATAGGGGCCATCTTGAAGGAGCCTCTGGCCTTTGTTAGTCTAGTATGTTTTTTAATTTTAGTTCATTTATATGTTTTGGAGTTTATTGTGACGTCCATTTTCACTGAACTAGCACACAATTTTAGTTAGGGGCCAGCTGAGGACCACCTCCGGGTGCGGGATTTTCTCGCTGCATTGAGGACCCATTGGTGGCCTTCGGCTGTTGTCTGCTCTTTGGTCGGGTTGTTGTCTCTTTGACATATTCATCATTTCCATTCTCAATTTTATTGCTGTGAGGTATGTGTTTTGGCTGATTTTTGAAGACCTTGTTATGACTTTTAGACGAAAAACAGCGAACAGCGATGTTTTTTTCTTTTTTTTTTTTTTTTGCTGTTGATTGTTTTTCGTTTGCGTGTCGTGAATCGATACACCATCAGCTTTCGATTCGATTGAAAACTACAAGTCGTTTTTAAGGTAATGGTGGTTCAATGCACGGGACCTAACTTGCTTAAGGTAATCATGAAATAAGGAATCTCTGGGTCATTAAAAATATCTATTGATCGATTGTTGCATACTTAACATCCAGATGAAAATAGTTCATGCAAATTCTGGACTCGAGCAAGAATCAAATCAAGAGGTAGATTCTATTACGTGGGTTGTCCGGATTGACGGGAATTTAGGACTGCAATGTGCAAAATGTATATTAGATAGGAGCAGAGTTTTTTCCTTTTAAAAGTCCACCTACGGGCAATTTCCCTTCACAATGCATCGGATTTATTTGCATATTTATACCCCATGCAACGAAGTTGCGGAGGGTATAATGTTTTTGACCTGTCCGTCAGTCCAGTTTCTTGTCATCGCAACTCCTCTCAAACCACACAACAGAATTTCATGAAACCTTTTTAGACAATAAGGACATACTATGTAGTTGTGCATATCGACAGGAAATTACGATTCAATTTTTTTTTCTAGGAGTAAGGCCCTTTGAACTTATTTGTTTCAATGTACTACTGCAACAGTTTGTCATTGCAACTCCTCTGAAACCACACCACAGAATTTCATAAAACTTTGTAGATAATAAGGACATACTATGCAGATGTGCATATCGACAGGAAATTACGATTCAATTTTTTTTCTAGGAGTTACGCCCTTTGCACTTATTTGCTTTAATGTATTTCTGTTTCTAGAATTTCATGAAACCTTTTAGATAATAAGGAGATACTATGTAGATGTGCATATCGACAGGAAATTGATTCAATTTTTTCTAGGAGTTATTTGAACTTATTTGCTTCAGTGTACTACTGCAACAGTCTGTCATTGCAACTCCTCTGAAACCACACCACAGAATTTCATGAAACTGTAGATAATAAGGACATACTATGCAGATGTGCATATCGACAGGAAATTACGATTCAGTTTTTTTCTAGGAGTTACGCCCTTTTGAACTTATTTGCTTTAATGTACTACTGCAACAGTTTGTCATCGCAACTCCTCTGAAACCACACAACAGAATTTCATGAAACTTTTTAGATAATAAGGACATGCTATGTAGATGTGCATATCGACAGGAAATTACGATTCAATTTTTTTCTAGGAGTTACGCCCCTTTGAACTTATTTGCTTCAATGTACTACTGCAACAGTTTGTCATCGCAACTCCTCTGAAACCACACCACAGATTTTCATGAAACTTTGTAGATAGTAAGGACATACTATGTAGATGTGCACATCGACAGGAAATTACGATTCAATTTTTTTTCCAGGAGTTACGCCCTTTGAACTTATTTGCTTTAATGTACCACTGCAACAGTTTGTCATCGCAACTCCTCTGAAACCACACAACAGAATTTCATGAAACCTTTTTAGATAATAAGGACATATTATGTATATGTGCATATCGACAGGAAATTATGATTCAATTTTTTTTTTCTTACACTTATTTTATTTCTCCAAAGACAATGTGGGGACGTGGGTATGTGAGCGCGCTTACTAAGGTTCTTTAATTATACATCTATATCTGTTTCGTACAGCAATACGGACGCCTTCTCAGCATGGGTCTTCTTGCGGACGAGTAAAATACAGGTCGACCATATATTTATACACCATTAACCCTTGGTTTTTTTAAACTCCATCAAACTATATATCGTTCAAATCCATACATATCATGTTTACAGGTTCAAAACACTTTCCTTTTCCATCAATTTATACAAATAAACAAATTTTGTTAGCAAGCATCGTACCAGTTAACAAATATTTCTTCCTACATCTAGATAAATCGTAAGTAATAATTTCCGAAAGCGTTTGAGTGTCGATTAAGCAGCTTTTTAATAATCTACAAGTGAATGAACTTCAGGTGTATACCTTAATGCAACCACTTAGTAAAAAATCTTTTTATTATTCGATAAGTATAGATGCTTCTTTGCCAGGAACTTCAATTTATTCCAAGGTCAGAGATATTCATGTACACACCAGGTCATTATAAGACAAAATTGCATTGGGATTTCCATGTAATAAAATTTCAATGTGATTGCAATAAATAACAAAATGGCTATTAGTTGTGTAACAGTATTGCTCTGATCGACAAAAAATCATCAGTATTGCTATTCAACAGTTATGTAATTTATCTCTTCTAATGAATAAATAAATATAAGGAATGGTTTTAAACCGCGGGATTAAAGGGCTAATAACCAGTCATGATCATATACGCTCCATCCTCTTGTGATCTTAAAATTGCTTGTTCTGTTCAACAAAAAGTAAAATAACAAAAATACCGAACTCCAAGGAAAACTCAAAACGGAAAGTCCCTTATCAAACGGCAAAAAGAGATACTGACCAAAGGCATGAGTAGAAACTGTGAAGCTATTCCAGTCAGTGGTGCTATTGGCATTTTTAAAGTCGACTTTAAAGAGAGGCGAAAGATACCAAAGGGAAATTCAAACTCATTATTCGAAAATAAACTGACAATGTCTTGGCAAAAAACGAAAAACGATCAAAAGCCAAATAACAGTATACGCAACACAACAAAGCCGTTTTAGTTTTATACATAGGGACTCCATTTTCTCTCTTTTAGCTTTTATGGTTTTATGTTTCATTAAGTGTTGGTGTTTTGTTTTTTAAACTTTGTGGTTATACTTGAGACGAATTATGTATGTTTGTTTTATTTTCCTATAACCATTTTGCCTCATTTTTGTTTTCAGAAAGAGATCTTAATGATAAACATTTTTGATTGGATTGATTCCGAACAAATACCAACGGGACAACAAAATATCATCAACCACAAAATTTTAAATACAATGTAACACATTTGTAGTAAACTCTGAATTTTCTGCTCTTAAATCAAATGGCCACTTTCTTGGTCATCTTTGACTACATAAATGTATCCGATATCGCTTATGTAAATATATTAAACATTACTATCAATACATTGCTGTGGCAATTTTTTCTCTGTACATGTTTTTGGTTTATTATTTATAATGAACCCCTGTGTTTTGGTGAGATTCGTGTTCCTCAATCTTTAAAGTTTTCTGTGTAGTGTGTTGTGGACTGATATTTCTTTTCATTTGTTTTTCTTTGACTAATATAATCTGTTTGAATTACCTCCTTAGTATTATTTTTCCCTTTTTTACCAAACTAATGTCAATGTTGGAGACGGTGTGCTCCCGGACTCACCATATGCCAAATAGTATATACTTGTATGCAATTGTGCAGATAAGATCGCCAAGTAGAAAAAGGTCCAACCCCGACCAAGCAAGGACAATTTGGCGTCTAGTTGCTCCCCCATTACCATTAGATACGACAAACAACTAGTATGTTTTATATTCAGATAATTATCTTTAGGATAATGATTCTTCTTTTTGCACGTTGTAATATACAATTCAACTACAAAAAAGATGCCCAATTCAGTAGTAATTTAACTTACAAAATCAACTAACTTTGTTACAAATTAGACTACCTTATCATATATAGGTTAAACGAAATGCAGGCTTAATAATCGAAGCATGTTCGACCATAGATCAAACATTAATTATTTCAAACAGACGGATCATTCAATCTAGAATTAGCTTAGAAAAGGTAACAATGGTTTCCCATAATAACGCTGTGTCTTTGTTGTGAGCAGAGTTGAAAATAATAATCAAATTCATCTAGCTGCAGGAGGGACTAGATAAAATACATGTACCATCAATTTTGTCAATACAACGTAGTTCCAAGTTCCCGAATCCGTGTTTTTGTCCGCTCGGATATTGGAAGACGAGGATTGTTAATCCTGTAGTATAAAAATTCCGATGATTTGTACTCGCAAAGAAAGCTATATTGTACTGTTTAGGTCATGTAAGTGAGTTGGTGTAGACTCTAGATTTGTTATAGTCTCTTTTAAACTAATTTACCACTTTTTTAAGACTCGGGGCGACATGGAGCTTGATATATTGTACGATTTGACGATTGTTTGTTTATGAAGATCGTGGAAAGATCTCTAGTAGTCTGGGTTGTTTTCCTTCTTTTTTCGTTGAATTGCTGTCTCTTTGACCATACACTCCACATTTACTTTACTTCCTATATATCAACACCCAATAATTGCTGCAAATAATGTATATCTCACAGACTATGTTTAAGGCAATTATACCACGACGTCTAAATGTAGCAAAGGAGAAAGTCCTTATATAACCATAAAAAAGAAGATGTGGTATGATTGCCAATGAGACAACTGTCCACAAGAGACCAAAATGACACAGAAATTAACAACTATAGGTCACCATACTTATATAACCATACCTTCCAATAATGATCGATAACCATGAAAACTAAAAAGGATACAACTATTTACCAAACTAAAAATGACCAAATATAGAAAAAAATACTCGATAACAAGAGGCTGTCAGATTGGCAGCAAACCGGATTTTCCTGCATGAAATTGACATCTGCAAATCCGGACCCCCAAGCAGGATCAAGTGAAAAAATAAATGATTTTTTGTTTGGTTCAGAAATGGAAAGGCCAAATCAATCATGGCCTATTTATTATAAGTGACATACTATTGGAATTTAGTAGAGTATATAAGTACACACATTTGTGCAGCACGGATGGGAAGGCAGAAATAATGAAGTCAATATATAAGAAAAATATTTATTAGATTATAACCTTATTTAATATGAAACCATAGAATCTTGTGATCACTCCAATAACTTTCCAGAAACCCAATTTCAAACGGTTGCTGTCTTGTAATATATGCATGGTCGATGGAGGAATAATCGTGAACTTGACCTTCTTTAAGTCACAGGAAACAACATATCTCATTTTTAAAGATTTCAAGTTATTGCACGGACAACGCTCTAAGTATCATGTTTGGCTACTTAAAAGTCTATAACTCAACAACGATAAACGCTAAAATCGTGAAAATCAAAATTGACCCTTATTTAGTCACAGGAAACAACATATCTAAATTTGAAAAGATTTCGTCAAAGCGTTTTCAAGTGATTGCACGGACACTGTTTGGCAGCCGCCCGCGTGCCGTACATCACCAAAGTAATTATAACCGATCATTTCCTTTGGAAATCCGGTTAAAACTCTGAAAATATGCTCTAAATTTACTGACCCAATTCCTGCTTAGAAAATTTTCAAAAACTAATCGAAATTGATATGTGTCGATTAAGGACGTTAGTCACACGACATAACTGTAATTAGACCAATGTAACATAATCCTTTTCAATACAAAAGTATTACGACTTTATATAGTATATAAACAAGTCTAAATTGAAAACAACGTTCAAACCTATGATTGCGTTGGATAAAAACCGCAATTTTAATACGTGTGCATGCAAAACAAATTTCTTGATAGAGGGGTCTAAATACAGCACAAACAACATTTTCTAAAAGACTAAAAAAAGTGAAAAAGTATATTTTAACAAAACGCATTTGACTAACAGGTCGAACAACTGATGTTCTTGAACCCTTTTGACTGCCATTGGCGATTGCCAAATAAACGAATCACAAGATGTAACAAAATGGATCTTTAAAAATTATTAATCTTATACCAAACAGAAAACAATAAACTTGCGGAAAAGATAGTATACTGCAAACAAAAGGTGCAAAAATTAGTACACCATATCCGGATTTCGACAATTAATGTCTCTTCAGTGATGTTAGGGATCGAAACAGTATTTGGAAGGCCATAAAATTTACCTCAATTTAGGATAGACTCTTGAATTTTAAAGAGTCGAAATAGGATGAACGGATCATATAAACCCGAAGGAAAATATAATACAAGCCCAAACGAAAAAATGTTAACAAGTCTAAATTGAAAACAACGTTCAACCTATGATTGCGTTGGATAAAAACCGCAATTTTTATAGGTGTGTATGCAAAACAAATTTCTTGAAAGAGGGGTCTAAATACAGCAAAAAACAACATTTTCCAAAAGACCATAAAAGTGAAAAAGTATATTTTAACAAAACGCATTTGACTAACAGGTCTATGTGTGTACTTATTCCCACAAAGTGTCTATATTATGTCAATGTATTATACATAATTTGATCGGTTCTTCCGTTAATTACATTAAAACGCAATGAGAGTGTTCAATTGGTTTTGACAAAAGGGCTTTGTTTCAACTGAGAAACTTTGTATTAAATTTACGAAAAAAAAACGTAAATATTGATTGCACTTTTCTCAATTTTATCAAGCACGTGTGTTTTCATTTAAAATACACGTGTATTAAAACAGGAATTTTATTGAAGAACTGAATATGATTGATTTGTTTCAAGAAGTACTAAATATTCGTGATTTTACAAGTCAATACAGAGTTATAGATATTACTGGTACATAAAGGGGACTAGCACAGTACAATATGCATTTTGTAATTTTTTTAATTTAACATTGCAGAATCAGAAAGACAAACGCAGAAAAACACATACATTATTTTTAAAAGAAGATAATTATGGCTTCTGTTAAATTTATCCATAATGCAACTTTCATATGTTTGGGATGATTTAGAGAAGAGAGGCGAAAGATACCAAAGGCACATTGAAACTCATAAGTAAAAAATAAACTGACAACGCCATGGCAAAAAAAAAATAAAAGACCAAAAGACATAGAGCTTGACATATTATAAAGACACCTGTCTATTGGTGAAGACTGTAAATTGTTCTTTAGATGTCATTTTGGTTGTTTTGTCGTTGTGTTGCTGTCTTGTTGACATACACCCTACACCTCCCTTTATTCATGATAAGAAAATCTGTCATTAGAATGTAATTTTATATCACAAGATAAAAGAGATACATGATGCATGCAAACTAAAAGTCACAGGGAAATATACATTTACATTTATAAATTTTGACTTGGATGGAGAGTTGTCTCATTGGCACTCATACCACATCTTCTTATATCTATTGTACGACGATCATTAACAATTAGTATGTAATCGTATTAGATTAAAGAACGACCATCTTACAAAGTAAATTATAATGATTTATACTGCAGCCAGTGCACTGCCTATTGTCAAAAATATATAGTAGCAAAGTGAAATGTTGATTTCACGCAAGGTCACTTCCCTTCACAATCCTGAGCTACTTTAAGGATCGATGGGAAATAAGTTTTATTTTTATCTTCACATTTTAGTTACTATGATTTTAACCATTTTGAGCTGCAGTATAAAACTATATAATTTAGATCAATATCCAAACGATATCAACTTTTTGTAATCGGCATAAATCTGTTGAAGAGTTCGGTAAGCCTCGCACTTCACAAAAAGTTGGATATGTCTTCTTCTAAAAGGTCCACAAGGTACATGTATAACGGGATAAACATACAACTAGTATTTCGTTCGTTGAGTAAGTCTGTTCATTTCGTTAACATAAATAAACAAGCTTATTGGACCATCGAAAATACCATCCATCACTGTACATGTAGGGTCCCTGGATGTCGTCATGGCACTTTAACTCTTGCAGGTTGAGTGAACGTTTGGCATTTTCCTGTATAATATTTTCAACAAATATTGAGCGGGGGCAGGGAGGTTGCCTGTTTAAAACAAAACGTCTTAAGTAACAATACCAAGCATGCTTTCATTTTTGTGTAGCAATAAACATTCCAAGACTATTCTCCAATGTACTCAGTTTCTGACCATTAATACATTCATAATATAATAATTGGTTCTGGTCATGAATATTCATAAAATAATTGCTATTGACTGGCATTCGGCAAGTAATAATCAATCAATCTTTATAAAAGATGCCAATGTGATTAAGTTGTTTTAAGGAAAATACTGTTTCTCGTGTTTAGTAAATTATGAAAACTGAGAAATGCTCATGTGATGATCATATTTAACAGTTATATTATGTTTAGTCATTATTTATATGTCACCTTGATTTCTAAATGACATTTTGCGAAGGAGTTATTGACTATGCAATGCATATAATTTTGAACTATTTTTGAAGTAAACCAATAAAAAAATGTTTAAAATTTTGAATTTGATAATTGATCTCATTATACATTCGTCTTTGTCTAAATGTACTGTTTGTGTTTGAACTATTCAATTAAGCCATTACACTGACCCGAAAAATCTCGGTTTTAACTTTTATTCACGACTCGAAATGACACTATTAGAACTATCTGTGATGGCTGTTGTAAAAATTACCCGTATTGGTGTCAACTTTTTCATCACTTTATCCAGAAATATTGTTTTTAAGGTGCTATATATACGTTTATTATGACCCACAGGTTTATTTATTACATAGAAAAAATTACAAAATTAATTTTAAGAAAACAAAGAAACTTTTCCCTCAGACAAAATCAATACGGATGATTTTTGTTTAGTTATTTACAGTAATAAACACTCTGGACTAAACAGATATTTGCTTTCCTAGTGTCATTCGATACTCTAGAGAGATGTTGTCTGTTAAGATTGCATTAGCTATCATGAAAACTGAGCTTAGGGTTAAGCTTTTAGTAAACACAAATAATGTCCAAATTAGCTACTAAATACAAACTTATTTTTCGTATTAATTCCCATTTCAATTCGAATATACCAAACCAAACATACCCGCGGACATCTTAGTTGATATCTATGAAAACGTTTGCAGACCTTATTTCTTGAAAACGTTATACTAGCGCAAGAATAACGATCTATAATATTTGTAAAAACTGATACAGGTTTAATGTTTTGTTATCTGGTTACAGCAAGATAGAGTCATATACATGATACATGTATATGCACTTATTTCGATTGACTGTTTTCCTCATGGGATGTTGTGAACTTGAACTTTGACCTATTAAAATTTCATCAATTTTCATTTATTTATTACTAAGAAAAAGAGAGTTGTACAATGATCTGATGTGATCTCGGGGAAGAACCTTTCGAAGTTAAAGAACTCCCACGATTCGGCTGAAAACCTATTGAATATGTCAAAAGACTAATATGATCTTAATGCTCATCACAACCATTATGTCTTTATACCACAAAACTTATTACGAGTACTGTGCATGACTGTAGATAATGGTATAGCAAACTTTTCCACGCAGTTACACTATCTAAACATTTGTTTTTATTGTGTAGATCAATCAATATATAACGCATTACTCTTATGGGTGTGTATACGTTAGTGGAACATTTCTAAGACTTTACCCATCTTAGTTTATTTTGACACATTTTGTGACTAAGAAAAATATGCACTGCTAGTAGTCCTTTGTTCATTTATGTATCATTGTCATTTTGCTTAGTTTCTTTTGTTATCTATTCTGACATCGGACTCGGACTTCTTTTAAACTGAGTTTTACTGTGGGTATTGCTATGTGTTTCTTTATTCTACATTGGCTAGAGGTATAGGGGAGGTTGAGATCTCACAAAACATGTTTAACCCCGCCGCATTTTAGCGCCTGTCCCAAGTCAGGAGCCTCTGGCCTTTGTTAGTCTAGTATGTTTTTTAATTTTAGTTCATTTATATGTTTTGGAGTTTAGTGTGACGTCCATTTTCACTGAACTAGCACACAATTTTAGTTAGGGGCCAGCTGAGGACCATGTCCGGGTGCGGAATTTTCTCGCTGAATTGAAGACCCATTGGTGGCCTTCGGCTGTTGTCTGCTCTTTGGTCGGGTTGTTGTCTCTTTGACATATTCCCCATTTCCATTCTCAATTTTATTTGTCACTTTTTTGGTCTTTTGGAAAATGTTGTTTGTGCTGTATTTAGACCCCTTTACCAAGAAATTTGTTTTGCATGCACACGTATAAAAATTGCGGTTTTTATCCAACGCAATCATAGGTTTTAACGTTGTTTTCAATTTAGACTTGTTTATATTTTTTCGTTTGGGCTTGTGTTATATTTGCCTTCGGGTTTATATGATCCGTTCATCCTATTTCGACTCTTCAAAATTCAAGAGTCTATCCTAAATTGAGGTAAATTATATGGCCTTCCAAATACCGTTTCGATTCCTAACATCACTGAAGAGACATTAATTGTCGAAATCCGGATATGGTGTACTAATTTTTGCACCTTTTGTTCGCGGTATACCATCTTTTCCGCCAGTTTATTGTTTTCTGTTTGATATTTAATTAATATATAAGATCCATTTTGTTACATCTGGTGATCATTTTATTTGGCAATCGCCAATGGCAGTTAGCAGGGTTTAAGAACATCCGTTGTTTGACCTGCTAGTCAAATGCGTTTTGTTAAAATATACTTTGTTACTCTTTTGGTCTTTTGGAAAATGTTGGTTGTGCTGTATTTAGACCCATTTACCAAGAAATTTGTTTTGCATGCACACGTATAAAAATTGCGGTTTTTATCCAACGCAATCATAAGTTTGAACATTGTTTTCAATTTAGACTTGTTTATATTATATATATATGTACAATGTGTATATAATTTTCATAGATTTAGAGTTTTGCTCATTTTTGAAGGTCGTACGGTGACCTGTATTTGTTCACATTTTTTGTCCCTAGCTGTCTCGTTAGCAATTATACCACATCTCCTTATTTTCATAACATGGCTGCTGTTACAATGAATACGACAAAGGGTCGATATGTATACAATAATTTTGTCAATCAATCTGAAAGTACGTAACTTAAAAAAGTGTTTAGCGAAATGGTCGGAAAAGTTTGCCCTTTTCAGAAAAAAACATCAATTCCGTTAGACCAACCAACCGACATCCCTTATTAATAATAATATAGTATACAATTTAAAAAAAAAACGTATATAATCTACAGCTGATTCATTAAGATTGAATTTGGGGTAATATAGTTCTCTATACAAAATTCTTAAACCCTGCAACTTGTCATGATGTAATGCAGGGTTTTCAAGAATCGCCTTGATAACACTTTTATAATCTGGGTCAGACTAGGTCACAATCCTCCTATTCTCCTATTACAGGGAATATTCTTGATATGCAGTTTTGTTTGTTTGTTTTTTTTTTTTTTTTTTTTTTTTTTTTTTTTTTGCAGCTGGACTTAGAATTCATTCAATATCTTGCAAACCAATTCCAATGCTATAGATAAATTTTTCTAATTCTCAGCCTATTTATACTTTCCGACCGGTTGATTATTTATGTTAAATCAACGTGTGGTTTGTTATATATTAATTCTTCATTAGTAAAAATCAATTATGACGTCAATTGTTCTTGCTTTCCTCTAAATTGGCCATTGTGACGTTATTAAAAAGGCGACCATGACTGATGCATCATATAGAAAGAACACGTCTGTTTGCAGATCATTAGACAATGTTTGCCTACATATCTTCTTAAAATCATAAGAGGAACAGGTTCCACCGCCGAATATCGTGCAATACAATATTTATCCCGTCTCGACAAGCCTCGCTTTTCAAAATTTGAAAATTGAACGATCCCGAGTTGAGAAACTACACTCGATATAGTTGTAGAATCTATAATTAATAAATAGTTCTATAAAAATATTTTATAGTACAAAATATATAATATAAATGATGCATTTTCTGCAAATAAGCTTCCGTGAATAATTACTATTTTGTCTTATGACGTAAGTTACAATTCTCTAACTATAGTGAACAATTCATAAAGTATCTGGGTTTACATTATTACAAGCATACTGAGACGTCTTAAATAATATTTAATTGATCAACAGTTGACATTAATGGAAAGGCGAGGCTGTCACATTGATTGTGGGCAGATAAATGTATTGTTCTGCAAAACTTTTAGTGCCATTTCTCTATTGACTAGCTCTTTGGGACAATTGATTAGACATCGTTTGTAACAAATACTTTAATTAATTATTGTACATTTTATTCTGAGAAATAAGAATTCATTTTCCTTAGATGAGAAATGATCGCAATACTTTAGAATCGGTACATTTATTTATATATATACCAGAACCTGTTTATTGATTAAAAAAATAATGTTTTATCAATGGATTGGTCGAAGTTGTTAAACATCCAGGGGTAAATAATTCATGCATAGTAAGGACGATAATATCTTTTTAAAAAATCCAGTACGTAGGATCAACCGGGATTAAGCACAGGAATTATTTGAACTGGCATTAGTAAAAAAAAATATATGTTGGATGGAGGAAAGCATTTCGCCTTGCAACCGGTCTCACGGACTCCTCAAGCAGTTGTTGTGTGGCTTCTTTAAATAGCGGAGATCGTGACACTTTACTGTCTAATTTAACGTTCGAAATGTTCTATCGGACGTACATGTAACTGTATGTTTAGACACCCCGCAAAGACAAATAAACTCATCATCATAGATACCAGAATCTAAATTTTGTACGCCAGACTCGCATTTCGTCTTCAAAAAAGACTCATCAGTGACGCTCGAATCGAAAAGGTTCTAATTTCCCGTTTAACTTCCGGATGAAAATCCAGGTTCAGAAACCCTATACCACAGTCAAAACTTCTGGTGTGTTTTTTTTTTTTTAATTTTACACACAATTAATGAGGTATAGAGGTTCTCTAATGGTTTAATGAAAAACTCTGAGCTTAATATTGTGATTCAACTTACCAGAAACGGTTAAAATACACAAACACCAAGAGAAATAATGTGTTTTGTAACAAGGCTAAATACAGGTAAATAAAAAAAAATCACACAATGGACCTATTCAGAAATTAAACATCTGTCCTCATTACACAGTCTCATAAATGACGTCTGGACCAATCAGAAAGTCAACAACAGTAACTTTACCAAATTGCAAAATATATAAAAAATATTTCAAGTCATGAAAGAAAGAGCTGATGTTTTTATAGAGACCGTCAACCTTTATTTTCAGGTATTAGTCTATAAGTCAATCTTGTTTCACATTTAAGAAACATCATTACATATGAAAGTATGCAATATGTTATTCGAGATCTTCACAGGGTAAATGGTATAATATTCCCCGTCAGTATTTTATATCAAAAGAGCCGTCAGCCAAAGCGGATATAGGGTTCTGACAGGAGTTATAAGCTATGGGAATACAAAACACTGACAGGCAGGGAAAATCAACCCATACCTCGTGTGAAACCCGAGTAACAATTATATTATACTGAAGTGTGCTGATTTCTACATCATTTACCCTTTTAAGCTTCGTTTTTGTCCACAGGGGATATGGGTTCATATTCCCTGTCAAGGTAACCAATCAAATTGCAGGATTAACAGGGAACCATGTATTTCACTTCAGTATTATATTACATTGGTTAACTTATATTATGGTCCTAAATCATGGATAGAAATTATTTTGTTAGTCATTAAGTGCAATATGCTTTCTAAATATGCTCATATATCCACAAATTGGGAATACATGTGTTTGTCTTTAAAGAAAACTAGATTTTATTCTCAATTCCATGTTTATATTTTAAAAAGAAACGCTAGGTTTGAAAATCGTATGCATGGATCACAGAATTTTCATGATCATCCCCTCGTATACATTTCTGCTTTTTATTTTCGGGACATTCACCCATTTGCACTGCTTATGTCAAAGATTGTTGGATATTACATTAACAAAACGGGATTAAATAAACAAGAAGCAGAGAAACAGATTGTTATTCACTATTGTTCTACTAATCGATTACATAATTCTATAAAAGACGACGTTCCATCCAGATTGCATTTATTTGGATGTTCCATCTCTACGAATCGGAGTGATTCATCATCTTTTATTGCTCTGACGTAATCTGGATCCCTCTATGAAAGTGACATATAGAAAAAAAATACATTGTACACCGTCAAGTGAATCAATATCATTCCGTGCAGTATTCATCAAAAATAAGCCAATTTTCAATTACATCTTGTTTTCTGTATATGGGAGTTCCAGCTGATTTACAGAGTAATGTAATTTGGCGTCAGAATTCAAATAGAATATTGCAATGTTTTACAAACCTTTTTAACGTTATCTATAAAATATTATACATACGGCTAATGACTTGGTCAGCGAGGAAAAATATATCATATATACATTATGATTTATACGTTTTCACTATGACGCTGACTTGGAAATTTTCTTTTCAGTCTTTTGAATGAAACAAAATATGTCTTAATGGATTTTTGCGGTGCAAAATACCAATTAGCGCTATAATTTATCAACATGACGTGCTATTGATATTGCACATAAAGGCAAGAAAAGGACGTACTTTATTATAGTTTTAGAAAACCTTCCGCTGTTGAAAATAGATGTCTGCAGCTCAATTAATATGATGGATCATCACATTACAATGCATTGATATAAGGGCTTTCTTGATGCGCATTGTGTTTTTAACATGTTCTTCGGCTATTCTAGAAAACTTCATTATTACAGATTTTATAAACACTTATATGCACCAAAAACAATTAAAGCCAGTTACATTTTCCATTATTATTTCTAACAGAATTTCACTGCAATACTTTAGGCAGGATACTTTTGCCTTCGATTTATTACTACTCGCTTGTTCATGCAACACGCAATTTTTTTTATAAACTCAGCTCACAATCTTGTCAACGGGGAATTTTAGAAAAATATGTTACAAAATCATCTCGGTACCAAGTCACTGACTACGTCTATAGTAGACTGAGATGATGATACCCTCGAGGACTTACAGTCTACCAGAAGTTGTATCGATCTAGTAAATAAAAATGAAAGTTTATAAATTTATAATTTTATAAATACATAGAAACATAAGGATCTATGTGACCAAAAGTAAAATTAAAAGAATAGCAAAATTCAGCTAAGGTGAGCTTTACCTGAAATGGTTCATATATCTGGTCCCAAACATGAGTTCCTAATGAAATCAATCCTACAATTTCTTAGGTATACTGAAATCCACCTAAATCAAAATATGATGGATTTATAAAAGCAATAAATTTATTGCTTGTGTTTTTTATTACTGCGTAGTACTGGAACTATGGCCTTAGCTTGCAGCTGAACGCGATCAAACGTGACAATAGTTGTACCCCTAGGGTTCTCTAGGATTGACTGAGGTATATACAGAAATCTGGTCACATGGAATGCTCCCATTCGGCAGTATAACAATTGCTTAAACGTCCGTTTAACTGTGCGAGATGTATACATACATTAAAAAATATGTTTACAACTACATGTAAATCCGTTGCCTCGTGTAGGAGGTTTCAAGCTAAATAAACAATGCAACAACTCTTTGCAGGATGAATGTCCCTCCCTTCATAACCGTTGACCCACTTTGAAGAACCTACCCATTGGACTTAATGTTTATTTGTTCTCGTCCTGTCGTGCATGAAATATTTCCTCATGAAAAAAAAATCACTAATAAATGTACATTTAAAATGGAATGTGAAACTTTCTATGTCAATTTCCTGTCGCCTTTAAAATAAGTAAGATTGTCTTGACTAGAGCATTCATTAGTGTTAAAGGAATTGTGTAGCACTTACATGCGCATTGCTTTTAAAATTGCAACTCTGTTTTTGCAATCCGAGATTAATGCGGATTTATTTTTTATGTGGAAATCCGTGCATGGGAAGCATATAAGCCAAAGTCTGAGGGCTCGTTAGGTGCTGGAAATCGACCGTTTACCTGGTTTGATGATTTGTCATTCTTGTTATTCAATAAATCTTTCGATGACCATGCTACAAATTATGTACAATATATAAGAGACAAAAGGCAAAAGTTTAACTTTCGGAGATGGTACAAAGCTTGTAGAGTAGGACTTTCGCAGCTAATTACTATGTCAGTGTCCACATCTTACAATAATTGTTGAAAATTTCTTCTGTTTCGATCTTTAAAAGGACTTTCAAATTTCATTAACATTATAGCCAAATTTGCTTTTGAGAGTCCAATACACATATGTAATTGTTTATGCTTAATAAACTTTATAAAAGGGTATTTGCACCCATAATTAACTTTAAAATAGGGTATTTGCACCCATTATAAACTTTTAATAGGGTATTTGTACCCATAAGTTTAAATAAAATCTGACATTGAACATCACTTTTTTATGGTGTTTTTGTGGGATGAGGATTCGTATAAGCTTTCTCCTTCTTTATACGGATTAAACACAATATATCATATATAAAAATAAGGAGATTAGGTATGATTGCCAATGAGACAACTTTCCACCAAAGTTCAAATAAAGTGGATGCAAGCAATTATAGGTAAACGTACGGCCTTCAACAATGAGAAAAACCCAAACCGTATAGTCGGCTATAAAAGACCCCGACATGAAAAATATGAAACAATCAGAGTCCAGTGAGAAAACTAACGGCTTAATTTATAACAAAACAATTAACGAAAAACAAATATAACAGACACGAACCAACGACAACCACTGGACTACAGGTTCCTGACTTGGGACAGGCACATAAAGAATGTGGCGGGGTTAATATAAAAATAAGAAGATGTGGTATGATTGGGAATGAGACAACTCTCCACAAGAGACCAAATGACACAAAAATTAACAACTATAGGTCACCGTACGGCCTTCAAACATGTTTGTGAGCGCTCAACCCTCCCTAACCTGGGACAATAGTGTAACAGCACAACATAAGAACAAACTGTAAAAATGCTTGTTGATAGACTGAAGAGTATAATATATATGTTTCTAACTTATTGTGTAATTTTTTTCTGGTAGCATATTTTCACTTACACACGTGTGTGTTTGTCCTTCATTCACTAATAAAACCAACCACTAGAGTCGTAAAATAATTACTTGACTATTACGCTGATGACGAAAAGCTCAATATAAGATGTACATAATTTAAGTGTCATATATTTTAATTGATTGATTGTTGGTTGCATATATTTCATGCATGTTTCGGACGAGAACAAATTCACAATAAATACAATAGGTAAGTCCTGTAATTGAAGACGTCCGGGATGAATGTCGGGGAAATTTCGATTGCCACTGGAGAAAAGTAAAATAACAAAAACACCGAACTCCAAGGAAAATTCAAAACGCAAAGTCCTTTATCAAATGGCAAAATCAAAAACTGAAACACATCAAACGAATGGAAAACAACGGAAAATGAGGGTATATTGGATAGGAACATAAAATGTGTCTTGCAACAGGCAACCTACGGACCCTTCAAAGAGTTGTTGCAAGATGTCTTAACGTGCAAAGGGCGCATTAATATTTTAAATGTTCTATTCTCTCTCTCGCAGTCGTTCTTGTTTTATTTTTGTGGAGAAAGTTTCTTGGAAGACACCAAACAGCACTAGTTAAAAGACAAAAATCAAAGATCAGCATAACTCATTGAAGAAGAAAACTAAGTATTAATTTGTTGTCAATATACACTACTTCTTTGCTTGAAAAAATATGGCTAATTGAATTATATACACTCAGCATATTATCATTTTCTGTATAGATTTTTATAACATCAAGCAAAACAAAATAAAGGCTTATTTGATAGATGTTACTTTGGATAGAATAACTAGAAAATTGCATTAGTCGGGTTTCAATGGCAAAACAAACAAAATGCTGGTCATGATGATGCCAAGATATCAGAGACTTTTTATTTTTGTTTTGTTTTTTTCCTGTTATTATTGATTCATTTTGGTTATTAGTAGATAGTTCTTTGTTTAAACTTTTATGGAAAATCTATGTGGTACATTGAAATAACAAAGGATTTTTGTATTTAATTGTGTTATAAATTCACAAAAGAAAACTGTTATGAGAACAACAAAAAATTCAATTAAAAACGATCTTATAGCGTTGTAATGAGTTGATTCAAATTCATGAAAGGAGAATAAAAATACCGTTCATTATAGAAGTTGGTGGTGAAATTGGAAAACTATTAATAGGTTCAATTCGCTAACGATTTTGCACTCAAAATGAATTCATACATAAAAATGAAGCTAGCGAGAAGCTTGAGATCGGAATGTAAATATCGTTAAAAATCTATTCTTCAAGATTATTAGAGATAGCATATAAGCAGGAATAGATGTGATTACAGAAGTATCAATTCTGATCAATAACCTATATCTTGATCAATCACTGTTTGCATTTCTTA
Organism: Mytilus coruscus; assembly: GCA_017311375.1. Classification (NCBI taxonomy): domain Eukaryota; kingdom Metazoa; phylum Mollusca; class Bivalvia; order Mytilida; family Mytilidae; genus Mytilus; species Mytilus coruscus. The sequence goes on from CM029601.1 coordinate 74,510,364, forward strand.
ATTGATGTCTACATTTTTCTTCGATGCTAAAGGGATGTTCTCGGTGATTACAAATAGAGAATGTTTTGAGCATTGGCAACACTGCTATTTTACACAAATTGAACTATTTGCCGTAGATACTGAGGATTTATCAATATATTGAAAAGGATAATCAAACAACGATGTGTGTTTCTATTCAAAATAAAGTTGGAAGAAAAACAGATATACAAATATTATGGTGTTCAATTGTAACATAGCGACCATAGGAATCATGTGAGATATCAACTATTAATTAAGGTAAATGAATTGTTTGTATACTTGATTTTAATTAAGAATCGTTAAAGTTTCCGATAATTTTATAGAACACTGTTTTTTTAATTAATTGATTATGATTGTTTTTTGTCGAATAATATGCTTTAGAAAAGTTACCAAACAAATAGATACATTGTGTTTTATTTGCATTTATTGTAGAATATACGCAAAATGAAAATGATATAGGAGACCTTTTCAGAATTGCATTTTTTTCAGAGTGAATTTTCCACTCGGAAGTTGTATACAACCTGTGGCCAAATAAGAATCAAGAAGCAATCACAAGTGTTACTATCTTTTTTTTTTTTATTTCTTATAAAACCAAAAGTTAGAGCATCTTGTTACATTTTGATATCTTCCAATGTCACCAATTATGCAAGACAGAAAATCAAACGATGGTAGATTCGATTAGTTCTAATGAATTTTGGCAGTCCAGTCATAAGTACTTCCGTTCTGATATTATTGTCTTTTATTTACTTACACGAGCCACCATTGTTATTATTCATGACCAGGTAGAAATCCGTTGACGTAATACAATTAGAATACTTGTGTTTTCTACAACGATTCCGGTCAGAAGGGGGGGGAGTTAATACTGACTGAGCTTATTTAGTTTAATTCCAGAAAAGTATTCAGCAAATGTAATGAAATATAGTAGTTAAGACAGTTGGTGTATGAAACTTGATCTTTTTATTATCGTTGTTTTAACTGATTCAAGATTTTCAATAAGTTTGGGCCATACTTCATCGTTTAATTAAAAACATAACTCTGACTGGTACATGCATTTTTGCACATACTCCCAATACTGATTTAACTCTGTCAGATGTAGATATAAAAACTTCATTTGGGTCGTAAGATCTCGTTTATTTAATACTTTTTGGTCATGGTCACGATATCTTGTTGGAAGAAAACCAATTTTGATGCATTTCGATATCAATAAGTAATAAAGCAAACAGTTATGCATATGACATAGCAATTTTTGTTTCGAACCTAAAAATAAAAATATTTGTAACATTTATTATTTCAATAATTATTTGCACGACCTCCTGTCTGTGTTGCATTAATATTTAGAAATTCTTACAATGTACACAGCTGCCTATGCTTGTGTTGTTTCACAGACAAAATTCAATAGAACATTTTCTTGATAACAGAATGATACGATATTTATATATATGAATAATTGGATATCAATATAGTGAAGGTAAATTTTTTAATTTTGTTTATTAAAAGAAGAGAACATGACTTTTATTGTGAAGGTCAATGTTGATCTATTTTGAAATTCAATGCCAGACAACAAAGAACCATGGTTTCTGTAATCGTAGTAAATTTTTATCAGCATCATATCACTTTTATTATTTAATATAAAAAGAGAGGGGATACACCAAGGTAACAATAACCCGAATAATTCAGTCGTTATAATTCGCTGCTCTACTATGGCTACATTAACCTCGGGTAGGGATAGTCGATCACGAGGAGGGCTAAAATTATTCGGGTTAAGATAATTAAAAATCATAAGTACAGTAAAAACAGACAACACGATGACAAAAGAGAAAAACAACAAAAGACAAACAACAACAAAACGTTGCAGAAGCTTAAAGATTGGGCAACAATTGTTCGTATTTAAAGCGAAAACTACCATTAAAACGCATTTTGGTTTATGTGTTTAGATTATTTATGTCTTATGCCTTCGTTTTCGTTTTCATAGAAAATGGGGAAACTACACATATATTAGATCATACAGTATAAAAGAAGTGCTTTTCGTTTTTTGTTTGAAACTATCTGAAGTATCAAATGAACTGAATCCATTGTGTTCATTATTAGGGTCTAATAAAAATAAGAAGATGTGGTATGATTGGCAATAAGACAACATTCCGTCAAAGATCAAAAGGAGTATATGTTAACAACTACATGTATATGTCACCGTACGACCTTCAACAATGAGCAAAAGAAACACCACATAACAAACTATAAAAGACTCCGACGTGACAAAATGTACAATTCAAACTTAAAAAAAAAAATTAACGGCCTGGTTTTGGTACAAACCAATAAACGAAAAACAAATTTGATATACAGCAACACAAACGATAACCAAACTAAGTCGTTTTAAGTAACATTTGGAGAGAAAAAAAAATATGCGGTAGTGATGTTTACATTTGAAGACAAGACGGCACAGCTCATAACAAGAATATTAAATGCAAACAAATTATGCAAGAGGGAACAGCTTATATATCTAACATTAAAAGCGACAAAAATACAAGGCATTATTATTTGTTTACACGAAAAGCATACATGTACATGCTTATTTTTTGTTTTTACGTAAAGAATATTTTAAATGTTCAATTAAATGCTTATTCCCCGGCTTGCTATAAAATGAAGTTTCTTACTTCGAGTATTAAGTAGAGCAACAATAACAATAAACAATTGCGGCATACTATGAATTTGATGTTGTGCCTTACTTCCAATTTGCTTCTCCATCAGTGCCCATTAATCGATATTAACAAGCAGTTTGAAATTAATCACCGTCCAATATAGATATCAAAGTTTCTAAACCATGCGATTATCGATGAACTGCCACTATCCATGAGGCTAACAGTCCACTCACTCGTAACAGACATCTTGCGATTACCAGATCTACAATTATGACTACAGACTGAAGGAAATTTCTGTTTGGAACTCTTAATCTTTTCATTCATTTGTTTGTGAAAAGATTTATTTAATTATAGAAGAAGGATTAGGGTGTACATTTTGTAAATAAGTTTTAGACCAACATTTCTTAAATTATACATTATTTGTCATACTCCTTTGAAAACTTTGATATGAAAAAAAAACAACATTTTAATGTTAAACTTCTTCTGATGGAATGTTACGTCAAGTTCTGGAAAAAAATAAGTGAGCGGTATGGTCAAGACAAAATAAAGTGTAACGTAAATTTATTTTAGAAATGTATTGTTTGTTGGCAACATGTTGATATCCCCCTCCAAGACTGCTACGCCTGAAAATATCATATCGGAACGGAGCATGTCAGACTTGTTTTACCATTATAAAAATATCAGTAATTGACCATTAAAGAACTTGCCTATAATGCTACAATGGCCATATTATAAAGTTTTTAAATTGATGTTAACAAAGTTTCCAAAAAATCTGTACATTGAAGTTGGCGTAAGCGAGGCTACTTGACTTAACAATTTATGTTTTATACCCCAACTGATGATAAAAGCTGCAGACCTCCAAGAAGACGTCATTTAATTATATTTCTTATCGCGATAATTATATTTCTTATCGCGATATACAAATGTATATATAGCAGAACCATAATCAATATATGCTATAAAAAGTTATATAATCATATTGATCGAAGTAAATAAAATATATTCTATCGAATGTCTGCCCCTCTAATGACTTATAACGCCGGATTATTTTATCGCTACTTTGGTTGGTTAACAAACTTTTGAAAAGAAATAACACTTTGTATTTGGTGCGTTCGAAGCGCTTTTCTTAATAGAACTAAATAGGAACGTGAAAATCAAAAATGTATAAAATTACTTGAATACCTAAAGAGCTTTATGACCAAAAGGAAATGAACAAATCCCCCCAAAGTCAAATTTGCCTAAAGGTGATGTAACCTTAGTTTCTTCATAATTACCAAAGCTATCAATGGAGATTTTAAGAAAGGTATGAATATAAATCAGTGCCGAAGCACTGACTAATGAGCTGATGATACCCTAGGGGACTACATGTAGCATTCCACCAGCACCTAGTGCTAAAAAGTAAAAATTGCATTTCATAAATTTGTTGCTTTCATAGCACTTTTCTGGATTTACTTCATCGGGACGCTCATACTAAAAAATTTAAAAGCCAAAGATGCATAAATACCTGAATACTTTATGTTCAACAATTTTCAAACATACTCATAGGTTAACCATCAAAATGGCCAAACATCACATATTTACTCAACGATAGGAACAGCTTTCTCTCATATCTAAGACTAGATTTAACCTGTTGAACTAATGGAACATGTAGTACAATCTGTTACCAACTAAAAAAACTCACTAAAGATACAACGCTAATGATTTGGTTCGTCAGACCCGCGATTCGCCTACATAAGACTCGAATCAAAATAGTATTGACAATTAATATTAATATAATATAAAATCAAGAAGTGATTTGTTATTGATAATCCCTTTATTGGCACCTTGCCAGAAATTATTAATATTTGATTTATATCATTTCCTAGATTGTCGTGAACTTCAACTAAATCCTTCCCTCTAATCATTGGCGTATTTGAAAAACAATAATTAAAAAATCTTGTACCAAATCAGCAACCTTAATTTATTATTATCCTAAGTAACAATATAACAGACAGCACAGCTGCTGAAAGAAAAATATGGAAGGACAAAACACCTGCAATACTGTAAATCAATCAGTACCATGCAAGTTTAATGTTCTCTTATAATAGAGCTGTAAGAAGTAAAATTTAATGTTCGAAAATAAATATCCCCAGTAAATTTTGTATTTATTAAAGAAATAACTTTTTTTTCATTCCGTGGGACAAGAACTAAGCATTTAAAGTACAATTGTTGAACCTCTTGGCGATTTTAAATTGACTTTTATTATTTATACTTCTACCGGAAAGATTGCCATGTACCTGTTTCGAAAAGGATTTTTTCCATAAATATTTGACATTCTAAATTTAAAGGCTAGTGTTTGTCTGGTGAGTGATGTTCCGAAAATTGTGTACATGAAAATAATTATTTGCAGTGTTTACTGCTGTTGGTTTAGAACCACTGTTGGTTGAATATCTAGATCTGTCCCCAAGGGTACGATCTGCCAAATAGTGAGTATTCTGTTTTAATAGCATTGATTAAATGCTACATTATGTCTGTAAATACTAGTATTATGATTTTTTTTGTTTTAAAATACTATACTACAACTCCTTTAAGTATCAATGACCTTAGAAGGTATTTGCTGTTTTGATTTGTCGATTTAGATTTTTATTGTCTCAACAGTTTCTTAGTTTTAACTCTCATTACTTTTGTCACGAGTGCGTCTGTAGGGAGTTGTTATAGAACCGTGTTTTGTGTCCATTGAAATCATATCATAAGATTTGCTTAATTAGTATCGTTCATAATAAAAACAGGATCTCATTGCTAGTGAAGTATGTATAACATAAACAAACCGCAAAATGAAGAACTGTTTAATTTCTTTGAACTCATGTTTGCTATTTGTTTAGCAATGTTATTGCTGAACATAAACTTGAGTGTATACAAGGATCAAGAAAGTTAAGTTAGCGTTGTTTGCTAGGTTTAACCACAACATCAATTTTATATTTGTTTCATACCTCTTAAAAGAGTTACTATAACTAACTGAACAAATTATAGGACACATGGATGACTGGAAAACCTGTCTGATCTGTTTGCATGTTTATTTACAATTATGATTTATAATGAAGAATCATTGTCACACAAAACACAAGCAATCTTAACAAGTATTTAAGAAATGCGAACTCGAATAGTTTAGTTGTAAAACTTTGACCGTAGCTGTTTTTGTAAATTTTGGTTTGAATTCATAAATGATTTTCAAAACTTTTTTAAACGACACTGAAAGACTATGCGAGGGAAATCTATATTGGTACATACATGTACAGTTACATATAATAACATTAACGGTACCAATTTTACTGCACCAGATGTCATTTTGACAATAAAATTCTCTGTTGTGATGCTCGAGGCCAAAATATTTGTAAATCCAAGGCTTATTTAAAAATTGAAGAGCTGATAAAAAATGTAGAGCCAACGTCGGGCAAGGAATCAGATCTTTGCATAAGGGAGATATATTCCTTATTTAAAACAATTTTTTTAATTTTGTAACAGCAAACTTTAATAACACAATGTACGTATTTTCATGCCAGGACCAAAGTACTGGCTACATGCAGATATAAAAAAGAAGATGTGGTATGATTGCCAATGAGACAACTGTCCACAAGAGACCAAAATGACACAGAAATTAACAACTATAGGTCTAGAGATCGTTTTAAACTACTGACCATAACAGTCATCATTATAATCAGTTTAAAGCTACATAGACATTTGCTACCTTTGGAGTAATAGTATCGTATTACAAAATCTCATGCCGTTTTGCAGTGTAAATATCCAGAAAGATGCTGTTTAAGTGTAAATACGTTGTAGTTTATTTCAGAATCAATATTGATTAATAATTAACACATCTGCATCAACAGGAAATATCCATCAGGAGTCCAAAAATAGACATAACGCAAAAAAGGTGCGGTTATAGATTTTTCCAATTTTAATAGACAAGGAGATTTCTTTTCTTAATTGAATCTGTTGCTGCAGCTCAATCTATCGACGTTGTATAAAATGACTACTAGGAAGATATTTGTTGAATGCAATGTTACTAGATGAACAAACCCATTTCAATTTGTTTTCAGTTTCAATTGAATACATGATATATGGTGGAGATTTTAACTTGATAAAATCATTAGTATGTAGGTCACTGAATTTCCATTTTCTTTTTCTTAAGCAATGTCAATGAACATTTGATTTATATTTTCCATTCTTCATCATATAAATTGGTGACAAATATTACTTAATTTCATCCCTACAACAGATTTTTATCGTAGAAATCAGATTCCCCTTCTGGGTACAATTTCGCACCTAGCTTTTTACCGTAATATTATTTATAGAGCTAAAAAGTTTAGAAATTGTCCTACAGCTCATTAGCTTTCGCTGAAATACTTATTGATAAGGGTTGTAATTATACTATTGTTGCTGTATCTGGTATTTTGGGGAGATTTATCAATTCGCTAAATTATATACTGTAACATGTTTCCTTTTTTGTTGTTGTATTGAAGTTCTGAACTGCTTTCTGGGCATTGCACGCGATTGAGCCATCCTGTACTGCTATTGACGTTAGTGAATGAAATATTCTATTAAGTACAAGAAGCCATATTAGAGAGCACATCAGTTTTTACTGGTATTTATTGTGTATTTTTGCTCTTAATGATTCTTTGTTGGTCCATTTACCGAGAATCAAAGGATGGTTGGGATTTAAAAAAAAGTAATTTTACTTCGCAGCATGTTGTGGTGACGTTTCCAAGTCAGTAACTGAGTAAGTAGCTGTCGGTTTTTCCTTGATTTTTTAATATACATTTTTTTGTCGGGGGTGGTGATGTAAGATCTTTGACAATGTGTGTTTAATCAATTCACAACATTTTGCGTCCTGTAACGATTTAGATCTGGATATTTATAGATTATCGTTGGTTATCTCAACGAGATTGATTTTCTCGCTTGAGCCGGTACGGCGAAAGCGAAAGCAATCGAGTTGAGATGACAATGATATCTGTTTATCGCTATTTTACCTATGAAGACGTTGTTAATTTCCTTGACAACGGCACGTGTTACCTTAGTTTCTAGCGATAATTTTCATATCACTCGACTCCGTTTTCATATCACTCGACTCCGCTGAGAACGGAAATTATCAGTCAGCAAGATCAAAGGAAAAATTCGTAAAATAGCGATAATATATGTTATTCGGGATTTTCACAGGGTATAAGGGCTCATATTCCCTTTCTGGGTATAAAACGCAGACAGGATATATGAGTTCGTATACCCTTTGCAGATCCCGAATAACAACTAATTCTATTTGCTCGAGTGTTTTTGTTTTTTTTATTTGGACAGAGTGAGACAGACCAAAACATGTCTGTTTTGCTAGTTGTATTTTGTGATTTTATACTGTCTTAGTGCCATTACCCCATATTCGTTCTTTTTCTTGATACAACATTGCCATGTGTATTGCAACCATTCTCTTCATGAAACAGATATAGCATAATTTTTTTGCCAATTCTTTAATTATAACATTTAATGCTTTAACATCTTTAACAAAATTGTAATTTGAACAATTTTCTAATTTCAACAAACAATTGTAATTCATTCAGTTAACAGTTAACTTTTTCACGAGATCAAACAATTAACTTTGTGTTGAAAGTAATGTTTAAATTGTTAATGGTGCAACCATGAAAGACTGGCATAATTTTTGAGAAATTGAACTCATCGTATTGGTGGTTGCCATAACATTGGCGCTTGTTTTGGGCTCGAAGTAACTGAAAAGGTCAGAAATGTTTACTTCATCGAGTTTTTATACGCCCGTTTAAAGGACGTATCATGGTATACCGTTGTCCGTCCGTCGTCAACATGTCGGACAATAACTCAAAAATGCTTTAACCAATTTGCATGAAACTTTGGTGAATTATTTATAGCTATTGACGTGAGCTCCCTTTCGTTTTTTATAAATTTTCGACTTTACGTTTCCGAGTTATGGGTTTTTTTCATTAAAAAGGGGGATTTTCCAGTTTTCGGACAATAACTCAAAAACACTTTCACCACTTTGCGAGAAACTTTGGTGAATTGTTTATATCTATTGACATGAGCTCCCTTTCAATTTTTATAAATTTTAGATTTTACGTTTCCGAGTTAGGGGGTTTTATTCATTAAAAAAGGGGTATTTTCCAGTTTTTGGACAATAACTCAAAAAAGCTTTCAGCAGTTTAATGAAACTTTGGTGAATTGTTTATATCTATAGACGTGAGCTCCCTTTCGATTTTTATAAATTTTACGTTTCCGAGTTATGCGATTTTATTCATAAAAAGGGGTGATTTTCCAGTTTTCGGACAATATCTTTAAAGTGCTTTGAGCAGTTTTCATGAAACTTTGGTGACTGGTTTATATCTATTAAGATAACCTCCCTTTAGTTTTTCATAAATTTCTGATATGACATTGAGAAGTTATTGAACTTTATTCTTTGAAAAAGCGACGGGCGTATCATGCGCTCATGGCGCAGCTGTTTATTTAGTAGTCCCGAAGCAACAACGCTGTACTTCTCGTTAAGAGACGAAACTGTCGCATAAAGGCAGTTCTAAACTCCTGCTGTGCGGGAAAAGATTAGTCCTGAAGCAGATGTATGTCCTGTAACAGCCATTGCTTATGCCTGTGAAAAAAACCTTTCCTAAATATTGAAGTTTCGGTTGAACGAGCAAAATGATTGGTGTATACGATTGAGAAAGTCGAGCTTTTCTGCTTAAATACGACAAAAACTTGGATAATGTTATCCCATTGATGTATACCCCACATCTCCTTTTATTCAAATATATTTAGAAGGTACCATAAGACAAATTTTAAAAGCCATGAATATAAAATATTTGAAAGCACAAACACAAAAATGACCTTAACATGCTGAACAGTCATAACCGTAAAGGTCAATCTTGATTATGGAGTTGCAATCTTAATGGCGCTACATGTTTGACCCCGCTACACGTTTTATGTGCCAGTCGAAAGTCATATTTGTTTTCGTTCATTGCTTTTTTTTTTTTTTTTCATAAATTAGGCCATTGCTTTTTTTGTTAGAATTGTTTCACATTTTGTCGTGTCGGGCCTTTTCAGAGCTGACTATATATACGGTCTGGGTTTTATTCTTTTTTATACATTGTCGTTCTTAACATCTACAGCACTGTGACTCTGGTTGATAATTATCTCATTGGCAATCTCCTTATTTTTATAATGTTGTTTTGCTTAAAGGACTTTTATCGTGCTAGTTTACAAGGTGGTTATCAGATCTAGACCCAAGTCGGGTTAGCAGTATTCCTTCGGGACAGAACCGTCTTTATCTTTTGTAATTAAAACAAATTAGACATCTTCGTGTCCAACTGTCTGTCTATAAATAAACTCGGTAATTTTATTATTCTAACACTAGTACTAAGAATTAAAGATCATCTAACTTTGTATTGATCCTTCCCATTTACTCATATAAGCAAGGGAATTGTTTTATCATTTTAACTACCAATCCTCCTGTAAAGCAGTGTCTCTTTGTCTGGATCAGTATCCTCGACCCTGCGTCATTTCAAAGTTTGTTGCAATTTTGAAGAAAACAAGTTACTTTAACATTTATGGAAACGTTTACTTCAATTAAAATAAGCAGAAGACGAGTTTCATGTTAGTTTCATACATGTAAATTTCCATGTAAATGAAAATAAATGCTGACTTAACGTGCCTTTAATGGTTCTGAAAGGTTTGAATTAGATATTAAAACAGTTAAATTTTTTTGACGTTACATTGGCGCAAACGTAGAACGCTCATTTGTTATTGTATTTAGTTCGTTATTAATAATTGATTATAATGTATGTATTTGTGTGTATGACTTTCAAAAAGTTAACGAGCAGGCTATGAAAAAGTTAAATGAGAATGAAGATCCCCCATGAACACAGCGACCTATAAATGACACATTTGAGTATATCAGATATACCAAATTACAGATTAAAATTATTGTAAATACTATTAATGTATTGATAAGATGTGTTTTCATTATTCGAATAGACAGCTATAAACTGTAATAATGTTTGTGTTCAGTTGAAGTCCATACCGATCAGGATAGTCAAGAAAAATGTATGTGAGGTTGTTGACGCATAAAATTCAGTTTCTTTTAACTGTCAGATGCAATTCGTGATGCGCCGGTTGACAATTTAAAAAAGCATTTGCTTTGGAACTACTTGCAAAATGTTTCAAACTTCCCGTATGACGAATCAATGTGAAACGTTGGACTAAGTTAAGCATTGATCTTAATTTAAACTTCATTATTAGCTGATCATGTGACTAACATGGCTGATATTCTTGCAGATTGTTCTCATAGTTACCATGGGTATTTTTATTTTGCCCTTTTTACACCCATCTATCATTTATATGTAGTCTCGAGGATGTACATCAATAAACTTTTCAAATACCATAACGGACGTAAAAACTGGAAAAAAAATGGAAAAATTGCACAACAAACATCACTTATAAATAGAATATAAACTGCACAAAGTTTACAAGAAGAAGTACATGTATCTAGAAATATAAAGACGTCAAATATAGTGAAACAAACATGCGTGTGTGTTCGATTAAAATAGACCTTTTCATGTCTACGTAGTCTTCTGATAAATATTGCAAGGACAATTTCAGCTTTGTATTTAACAAAGTTATTGACAATGTATCATGATTACGTTCAGTACACTGTATGTTGATCGTGGACAATTTAGGTTGTTTCATTCAGTGTCATTAGATTTTAATTCATTTTAATTCATTTATTGGGCAAAATAAAAAGGGTTCAAAGTGGTGAAGTTTGCGTCATCCCTTCGACATGTTTACGGACGCCATAACGAGCTAGTTGACCGTTATGGAATATATGTTTCACAGATGACGACAGATATGTTCCAGTTGTCTTTACCATGCTCAATCCCTGCTTCTTTTCATCGAATGATACTTATCACCGAATTTGTACTTACATTAGCGACATGTAGAGAAGGATCTGCTTACCTTTCCGGAGCAGAGATCACAGCCGGTTTTCTATGTTGTGTTTTGTAGACTCTATCTCTTTTCGTCGTTTTGTATTTTAGCGTTGTCAGTTTATTTTCGACTTGTGAGTTTGAATATCCTTTGATATCTTCCGCCTCTCTTCTGTGACGCAAAACTAAACTTTACTTCAATCAACATTTTCTTGTTTATAACTCATACGTGTGATACTAATGGAACAAGAAATATGTTTTACCAGTGTTACGCCAAATAATCTATATGTATTGCATATAAAACCAGTTATTGAAATCTATGTACATTATATGTAACATAAATGGGAAATTCTCCATTGATGTTCGCATAAATCTAAACCTAAAAAAAAATATAAAAGCATGTCTATTCAAAGTTTATTCCCAACCGTTTGAGCAATTTATGTTTTGTATTGTGTTGTGAATTTCATTTATTCAAATAAACATGAAATTAAATACACTGTGCTGAAGTAACAATACCTTGACTTCACCATTTTGATTTGGGCGTCACCGATGAGTCTTTTGAATATACGAAACGTGCGTCTGACATACAAATTTTAATCCTGGTATCTATGATGAGTTTATTAAATATCAATATACACAAGCTGTCATTTGAACCGTAAAGGTTGTGAAATGATGATTTTGTTGTACCAAATATATGTACGTATGTTTGGTCCACATGCTTGTATCTTTGCTTTTGATTTGTCTCGTTTTTGTATTTCCTTTCATTACGATATTCTTTTCTTTTTCAACAATATTGGTTCGATATCTTATTCTAATTGATCTTCTTTTGAAGAAACAAGTATGTGTTCCATCTTTGTATCGTTGCCCTATTTAATAAAGCAACTGAAGAAAGAATTAGAACTAATTTCACTTGACAAGTCCTTCAAATGTAGGTGAAGGCTATACAAATATTATCCACAGTATTAACTTTGTTAAAGTTTCTTAAGAACTTAGCTCATGTAGATGTGGCTGTATTTTAAGGTTCATTTTTGTTTACTTGTTTGGGTACTTATACATTCATGGTTTTCTAAATTTTGGACTTGAGCGTTCCTGATGAATGATAACTTAGAAAAGTGCATCAGACACATAAAATATATGATGTGTTATTTTCCTCTTTTTTATGATTTCAGCATTTGTTATAATTTTATTTAACTAAAATATTTCTATATATCGTTATAATTACAATACTAAAGGACTAAAGGTTTCATGGCAATTATTTAGAGTAGATATTGTGTATTCGTAATTGAGCAACTTTTAAAACAATTAGATACAAATTTGACATTCCACCCCCACAGTAAACAAGGTACAATACTACGTGTCAACCAAGCACTAAATCCGCCTTGATCTTACCAATGAATAAATAATTTAACAAATACTACCAACAGTTTACCGTCAACAATAGATTCTTAAATAGAAAAAAATATAAACAGTAAAATATACACCACGAAAACTACTAGCGTGGTTCCGCATTTGGAGGGGCGAATTTAAAGAACCATCACTCAAAGAATTAATACAAGGCACTAAGAAAAGTGCAATAAATTTTTGAAACAGTAGTTGAAACGGCGGGTGTCACATGTGGAGCAGGATTTGCTTACCCTTCCGGAGCACCTGAAATCATCCACGGTTTATGGTGGGGTTCGTGTTGCTCAGTCTTTAGTTTTCTAGGATGTGTTTCTCATACTGTTATTTGTCTTTTGAACGTTTTTCTTTTCTTGCCATGGCATTGTTAGCTTGTTTTCGTTTTTCTTTTCTTGCCATGGCATTGTTAGCTTGTTTTCGACTTGTTTGTTTCTCCCTTTGGTACTTTCGTATCTCTTTTATAGATGTTCAAAAACAGTACTTGGTAATATCGTTTGAATGCATGCATGCAGTTCAAAGACATAAATAATGCTTCCTTTCTTCAAAATAGCGACAACTCTACCTCTAAGGTGAAATCATGTAGTAACATTAAAAGAGCAGTGCAAGAAACATGATCTTGTTTAACGATTGAAGTGAATTTGAGTATTAAATTCAAATAAAATTTAAAAACGAAAGTAATTAACACGTTTTATACGTGTTCAATCTGTAAATTAATGAATCGATATCAATCCAAAAGACACTACCACACTGAAGAAGAATTAAAGTCAAATCAAGTAAAATAAACCTTGGTAATTTTAACCTGTTTATCAAATGACTTAAAGTAGAAACATACATTTGTACTTCTTAAACGACTCCTTACATTTGTGAAAAGCAATCGTTTTACTCTACTATTCTCGCCATAACTTTATGTTAAAGTGGTGTTTTTACTGAAGTATATTACGCTAATTCAAAAATAAATTTGCTTCAAATTTTAATGCTGTTTCAAATATTACATATATTTTATTTAATTCAGATGTAATATTGAGTGAATTCATATCTTTTTGTTTTTATGCCGATTGATAGAGAAGTATTAGCAATGATGGTATTCCCTAATTATATTGAATGCCGTGAAAGAGTTTTATTAAACGTTTTTTGTACAATAATTACCAACATTTCATAACAGTTTAGTGTTCTTGCAATATCTTTACATGTATATCGATTTTTCTTCCAAGGCAACATTTTACAGAGCATGCGTAGTATCGCAAGCAAATTCAAAGCAACTACTGGTCCAACATATTGGTTGAGAATTTTTAATGACACAACATGCATTACATATTAGATTCTATTTGTTGTTCAGCAACAATACAGGGAGAGAAGGATGGTTTCATTTTTTATTCTTTGCTGATTTCTTACGAGAAAGAATTGGATTGAAAAAAAATAATGGAAGATGTAAAATACAAAATGTCAGCTGAATCCCACGGGAACTGTAGAATGATAAACATAATTCTATGTGGAAAATGTTTAAATAATATGCGTAGGGAAATCTTTCACTTTTAAAAAAAAATTTGAAAGAGAAAGCATGCTTGAGGTAATTGGACTTGCATTATCCCTTAATCAATTTATATAAGGATAAGTATATCATGATTTGGTGTTCTGACATATTGTGTGACATTGAAAACTGACACAAATTGTGTGAGGCGAAATTTAACTTGAAACATAGTTCATTTTACATGTATTTCCAATAAATATTTATACAATTATCTGTAAGAAGAGGAATATGGATACCGTCAAAAATTATTCTCTTTGGGAAGTGAACACACGCAAATATTTTATTGCTATTATGCTTATCATGTCTGTTCTAATTTTAAAATAGCGAGTGGAAGAGGCAGTTTAGTTCTTTCAAGGATGAAAAGCTAAATATAAATGGTCATTGAAATTGCCTTTGCTATCGATCCCAGTCTCCTTGATAATGAATCAGATCAACTATAAAGATAGTTCATAATTTCTGTCTAAAACGATTCTAATTCATTCGTCTCCTTGTCTCGCCTTGATTAATGATCTTGGGCAACGGACAGAATTTGTAAGCAGTGTTACATTGAAATCTCAGCTAACAATCTATATTATCTAATCAGGTTGTTATTCTTTTGGTCAGTTCATGTTTATTTTACGTTTTTAATTTGGCCATTTGTCATCATGATGAATTTAGTGATTGTTTTACAGTAGTTTCTTGTCGGTGTTCTGAGGATTGATCGTTCAGACATTTATTGTTGATGCATAATCCTTGTTTGGGAATTCTTACATAATGTATACGATTTCGAAAAAAAAGAAGTATCGGATGCTTGTTCTTTGAACAATTTGTATGTTAAATTGCTGGAAGCGTTAAATAAAAAAAAAATGTAATTTTCTTCCAAATCAGCTTTTCTTGGACTTCAATACTTTTTCTGCATTTGAATTTTATCCGTAGGTCAAAATAAGTTGCAAGACAAGTTAATCTATGATCAAATTTCGTAAATCGTTTAAGAAGATCAAAATCAATTTAAAACAAAAACAGAAGGAATCGCAAAAGGAGCGAGGCCTGTCAAATTTGATGACCTAACTACATGTATCTTAAATCCCCATTTTAACTGTAACCATTTAAATTGTAAAATGTGTCTGTCTTGTACTGGTAAAGACAAATTCTATGAAATATGCAAGATTTAAATAAATAAAAAAAAAAACACAAAGTGATATTGTGTCTGTCTTGTACTGGTAAAGACAAATTCTATGAAATATGCAAGATTTAAATAAATAAAAAAAAAAAACACAAAGTGATATATAGAAATGAGTCAATTTATGTTTTTGTTAGTTCCTTAACTTAAAGGGTTAGATAATGGTACTTCAGGGTGGTGAATATTTTTACCCATTAGTGATTAAATTAGGAATATACGAAATACTCAATCTAAAAGTATAAGTCAAAGAAGAACAGACAGCACCATGACCAATAGAAAGAAAACCAACAGTTCACAAAACTCTGCACAGATAACCAAAGATTGAGCAATACGAACTCCACTAACATTTTGTTGATAACCCAATTGCTCAAGAAGGGTTCATGCAGAGCTCCTGTCCCAGTAGTTGTAACCGCAGTGGTGTTCATGCCATATTAAAAACATTAAAAAAGTTATAAAAAGTAAAATAACAAAATATACCGAACTCCAAGGAAAATTCAAAACGGAAAGTCCCTTAATTATCAAATGGCAAAATCAAAAGCTGAAACACATCAAACGAATGGAAAATAATTTTGTAAACTATAAACGAGTCACGTTTTGTTTTATATTTCAAATGTTCATACGACCTAATGTTTAGCAATAAGTATTCTGCACTAACTGTAATGATTTCGACTTGTACAACAAATTATTATATACTCGCAGCCTATATATGTGAAATCACTTGACTTTTTTTAAAAGGTCAATTTACGCTAAGTTCAGCATAAGAAATTTTATGTTTACCTCTGTTGTTGATTTTTTTTTTTCAAAAGAGTCCTCTGTAGTAAGCGACCAAATGGCTACTTTGATATCCTTTTACTTAAGTTCATGATATTTTAGTGGGGACTGGTACATATGTGACACCTTTTTGGAAAATTGGTTGATTACTTACATTATATAATCGAAGATACATGCAAGCCTCAGACAAATCGGACTTTATCAAAACATTTTATGACAAAATCCTGGAGAGGTACCAAAAAATACATGTACCGATATAAAGGAGACTGACAAATATCCTCCACTTTAGGTACAGATACAGTGTAAAGATACCTGTATAAATAATTTGTCAGTTAAATAATGAATTGTATAGTTTTATTTTTTTTTTTATCTTTTTATTCAAATTCATTGTCGATTCTAATCAATGGTACTTTCTTCCGGTACGTAAACATTATTTATTAATTTCATAGTTTTATGACAATATAGAAAGAACAAGCACAATGTGTTTTGAAAATAATGTAAATATTAACCATAGGAAATTTCAATAGATTAGTTATAGTAATCGAATGATTCTTATCACGAATCAAATTCATGTTGGAAATACATGTAGATTTGTGTGTTTATGGAAACAGCTGTCTTAGAACTCCTACTCAACACATGTTTTAACACAGATTCCTATCAAACAATCTTTTCGCATGTCATATGAATTATTTTTTTTCTGTAATTGAAAAGCAGAATGAAAAATTAACATTGCATAATTAGATGTTAGTCATTGGAGTAGTGGATTATAAGCTTTTGCTTTGCGAGATTTCATGACAGCAAGCTGAATTTACAGACTGGCATTTCTAAGGTACATTTTATCGAGCAATCTGATAATTTAAAGCTTTTATTTATTTGATATATATACTGGAAATGCTTGCTATTGTTTTATCTTAGCTATTATAAATAATATAGAAACACTGAATATCTATGAAAAAGTTGTGACAGCCCTTGGTAAATAGAACACTAAGTAATCTGTAAAGAATACTCTTGTAAAAATTGAAACTCTATTGGAGTAAAAGTTCCAAATATAAAGATTAAAAGTATTAAACCTACACACGGTAAATTCCATCAAAGATCCCAGCCTTATAATCAATAACAAACCACGGGCTGTCATTATAATAGGAAATGCACTCAGCAATCACCAAACTTTGTGTTGCATCAGACGGCATCATGTAATTAATTAGTGAACTTTGGTGCACAAACGTAATGTGACTGTTTAATTTGATGTCTGATATGTTTTATTAAGTATTTGTACTTGCAATATCGAACCACATAGCGAATATGCAGAAAGTAGTATAAGAATATTCTATGATGATACATTACAATGTTGGTATTTTGTCGTTTTAGCTAAGTAAAGTTGACCAGAAGGCCAAGTGAACTTTTCTCAGTACTTGGCATCCAACGTCCGTTGTTTAGCATTTTCATGAATCTTTTCCTTTGAAACCACTCTGCCAATTGGAACCGAAAGCGATTTTTTAAGGAAAATCTGATATGTTAACAGAGAGAACGTCTAATTTTTATACAAGTTGGAGGTTTAGCTTGCTATAAAACCATGTTAAACCAACCATTTTTTTTCTGAAAACGTCTGTACCAAGTCAAGAATATGACAGTTGTTTTCCACTCGTTCCGTTAGTTGATAGCGTTTGATTATGTCAGTTTTATGGACTTTCCTTTTTTTAATTTATCTTGAAGTTCGGTAATTTTATTATACATTTCTATCAGTAGGTATTGGTGAAAAGATTTGGTAAAAGTGTTTATTTTGGTCTTGATGGAGGTTTTCTTATGTAGATGAATTGCGCTTCTGGCGTACAAATTTATAAGCCTGGTATCTATTTCGCTGAACTAGTATACATTATCGTTTAGGGGCTAGCTGAAGCCCGCCTACGGGTGCGGGTTTTCTCTCTACGGTTGGAGGGCTGTTTTCTGCTCTTTGGTCGAGTTGCTATCTCTTTGACACATTCTCCGTTTTCATTTTCTATTCATTTGATGAGTTTTTTACCATTTGCTTTTTATAAACGATAATTTCATGACCTATTTAACCTACTAGTATATCAATATACCATGATCTCTCATCAGTAAAAAGCTGTTGAACACTTGTATCAAAAGATTCTACTCCATAAAGTGAAGATCTTTGAAAACAAAGTTTTATACTTTATCCACTATTTACATGTATATATTTATCAAAATTTATCAAAATTTAGATAATGTCTTGACTAGGAGAAAATATTTACATCTTATTTACATAACTTGATATGAATAATAGATCAACACCTGTTTAGTTTGAATAAAGACATATTTTCTCAACATCTCGGTTGAGATTTTTATAAAAATCTGAAACAAAACAGTTTCTTAAACCAAATCGTTTATAAGGATAACGCCTATCATATAAAATTATTCATTACAAATATGTAATGACAACTGGTTGTTATCCTGGTTGTTATCCTAGGGGGGGGGGGTTGTTCCTTTAGACACAACAGGAAAAAATACATTGATGATATTTGTGAAAACTGTTAATTTTTGGAATAATGACTAATGTGACCTAACGAATTAGACATATCACCGGGTTTGTACTTACACGAGCAACACGATCGGTGCCAAATGTGGACCAGGGTCTGCTTAGCCTCCCGGGGCACCTAAGATCACCCCAGTTTTTGGTGGGGTTCGTGTAGCTCAGTCTTTGGTTTTCTATGTTGTTTTGTGTACTGTTGTTTGTCTGTTTGTCTTTTTCTTTTTTATCAATAGCGTAGACAGTTATTTTCGAATTATGAGTTTGAATGTCCCTTTGGTATCCTTCGGCTCTTTTCTAAATATTTCATACTTTAACTTTATTGTCTCGTTCTATTCAGACGTTTTAACTCTTCTTGTGATAATTCAATGGAGAAAAAACTAAATAGCACTAGGCCTCCGATTAATTTACCTCTAGAAAACCTAATATTAATTTTCATAAAAATAACTTAAAGTACAATACGAAAGCGTACACGCATGCAAAAAAGCTTGCTAAAAACGCTATAATTACAAACAACGTTAGATACCGTTGAGATTGATATTTCACAGTAGTTTACCTTGACGCGATCATATCAGGGACCTCAATAAGAACTGATCAGTATTGGTAAATAATTGTGTATCAATTAGATCAAGTTATTAAGATAAATACATTTGAAAGATCAATTGATTTATAAGACTTTGATATTATGATGTGATTAAGAGAACTGACAGCTTTCGTCTCTGATCTGTCAGAAATTCTTTCATCACTTAACCTTTCATACTTCGTTATTGACAGTTATTTGATCATATATGATTAACGAGTTGACAAATGGAATAAATAAAAATGGAAAACAACATGCAAGGATGTATTTTGTCATGAATATTATAAGGGAGAAAACATGTATTTTAAAGTACCTTACGTTTAAAAATATTAGCAAGAATATATATGGCTGAATTTAGCAAATATAATTGTTCATCTGATTTCCAACAGGTCTACATTGTGCTTTGTTTAGACCTGTGGTACACTGCCTTAACTATGCAGTCCAAAAACTAACATTCGTACGTTAGAAAAACGCTACAAACTACCGTTTAATTAGTGTACTATGGCCTATTTAAGTAAATTCAATGCATAGATTGTGTTATAATTTCGTTATTTTAAACATGTGTCTTATTCTTAAATACTAATACACAATTATAACAAACCTGAACCTTTGGTAATACTAGTATGTATTTGCTGGACCGCCAGTCCCCCTTTTGATTATACCTGGATCCGCCAATGCATGGTTGTAAACGAAAAATTAAATATGTGTTGATTATTCATCAATGTCACGATCGGTAAACTTCGATACCAAAACCCGAAAGTTAATAACCAGCCAAAATTTAACTGAAATTATTGAAATCTATCATCTTGCATTAATCATATTAATATCATTTGGTAAATTAGATACAAAATAGCGTGAGTTACTTATTTATATTATCTTGATACGGTAATTATTTGATAGTCTGTTCTTTTTTCTCTAAACTAAATCAAAATCACACTCTAAAAATAGTTAGCCAATCGTCCCGTCCCTACCTTTCTTTTTTTTTTAAATGCGCCTACTACGTTATATTGCATTATAGAGGCGTTTATTATTATAATTAAATTTGAAACAAACGTAGTATAACGTACAGCTCTACTACCTTATATTTTCTTATTTCTCGTTCATTTGTTTTTTCGATAATTTGACGGGGTTTTGGCCATGGAACGGATTTGGCGGTTGACTCTGTTAATCAACAATAAATCTTCTCGTCATTACTCTGTCTTCAGATGATCCGGTATTTCAAATAAGGAACTTGGTTTTTTGGTTTCATATTGGATAAGATTAGATTGCAATGTTTAAGCTCAACAGTATAAACATATAGAAATTCGGGTCTAAGATTAAAATAAACAGCAACCTAACACCACAAATTAACATAACGCGACATTTAAACCATGGGTTGCTACACCCCGTTTGTTAAACTTTAAATACTCTTGGATATTGACAAAAATTACAGACACAGTCTAGATCGTCATAGGCGGGATTTCGACTGCAACTGGAAAATTAGGGTATTTTGGGTAGTGGCAGACATTTTGATTTTCGACAGACGACTTACGGACCCTTTGTTTTAAGGGTTCTTTTCCGTGCAGAGAGAGTGAAACGCTCCCTTTACACGAGGAAGACAGATATAACACACCATGTGCCTACGTATTTATACATCCCGAACAGCAAAACGGCCACGCCATTTACACATTGGTTTTACTCCATGTAGAAACAGCCATATTTCTATACCCAAGCAAACCTTTATGATTCACTGGTCTTTGAGAATTTGTAAGAAATGAACATTGTCCAATTTTGCCATTCAGAGTGACGAATTATGCCTTTAGTATACAATGTGTCAATATTTTAATAAATTTTATAAATCAAAAGTATTTACTGGAGAATTATCAAAATCCCGTTTAAGGTAATAAAGATCAAGTATCCCTATAACTTTTATCTTGGACTTGTAGAAGTTCAAAGTTTACCATCAATCTGTTTTGAAAAAGACCTCTAGAAAATTTAACATTGTTAAACATCGTGTGTTAGTAATGCGAATGTCAAGGTTATAATATGGGTTCAATTGAAAATACATATAAAAGAAAAAAGAAATTAAACGGAGATTGAATGGTTGGTCTTTTTTGTTGCTGTTGCATTGCTAAACATGAACTTGATAATATATTTCTCATACATATTTTCGCTGAGAAGTTGCAATCTTTTTAATAATGTGTTGCCATTATTTTACGCTACTATATGGAAGTGGAAAAGTTTCATTAACTTATAAGGAATATTTTTTTGAAAACAAAACACTGCTAAAAATGGTTTATGGTAACAATTAGGGTGAGTAATAATTATGTCTATCAAATACATAACCTTAAGTTAGATTGGTAGTTTATCTATTGCTGTGTAACGGTACTTGGATATGCAATGCAGTAACGATGAATATAATTGCAAATTTTTGAAATACAATTATTGCATTAGGAAAATCCCCATGAATTAATTCTATCTTCACAGTTCATTTTGCAAATCCAATTTATAGTTGATAACATGGAATGATACTGCTACTAAAGCATTGTTCTGAAATCTAATAGAAATTTGTCAAATTAAAGAAAACTTGTATTTTATTAACTTTGTACAGTAAGTCTATGCGAAACTAATTTAAGATAAAGCAAATATAAATCATCATGGGATTAAAATTTATTGAAATATATAGCAAAATATTTTTTTAATTTCAAAGTTCTAAAATCTTAAAAGCAATTTCTTATTCTCCAAAATGCAATCAATGGCACATCTAGGTCCCAGTGGAGGATACACATAATTAAGTTTTGAATGATTAGGTCTGAAGAGAATGTTTACATACTCAAGATTACAGCCCCCGCAACATAAGTTGACCTTGAACAGTGTTGGCTGTTCTGATAAGGTCCTTGAAGTTTTAAGTTTGTATGCCCCACCTACGATAGAAGTAGGGGCATTATGTTTTCTGGTCTGTGCGTCCGTTCGTTCGTCCGTCTGTCCGTCTGTCCCGATTCAGGTTAAAGTTTTTGGTCAAGGTAGTTTTTGATGAAGTTGAAGTCCAATCAACTTGAAACTTAGTACACATGTTTCGTATGATATGATCTTTCTAATTTTAATGCCAAATTAGAGTTTTGACCCCAGTTTCACGGTCCATTGAGCATAGAAAATGATAGTGCGAGTGGGGCATCCGTGTACTATGGACACATTAATTTCTTGTCATTTTATAAATTATTTAACATTTTTGGCTGTCTAAATATTTTAGCGTTACAGATAAAAATAATATTTCAGAAATAGGTGCTGTGAAATCATATAGTTTTTAAATAACAATAGTGATGACCTTGTTCCATAAAACAACAGGAACTTCTTAAATGTTACGTTTTACACTTAATAAATATTAAGATAAAGTGTAAAAAAAAAAAAACCACCAGGTTTGGTCAATTTTATGAGCTTTGTAACCTCTGTATTTCAGTTGACGACAATAAACCTTTAAAAAATATAATATTTCATTAGCATGAATATGTTCCGTTTCAAGTATATAGCATTAATTAAAAATTATCTGAGAAAAGGTTCCTCATCTAGCATTGGAGTGTTGCAAAAAAAGTATATAGTTGTCAAAACAGAGACCATTGCTATCTGAAATCTGATTGAAATACATTTATAAGCCACCATAGTTCGTCTGAAGGAGAAGCTTCCATTATTACCAAATAGCAAGTACCAAAGAACTAAATTGCCTGGAGTTCACTGACACAAACAAATGAGTCTGTAAGACTAATACTATGAAAAAACTACAATACGAGACATTGTCTTCTCTATATCTCCTAATGAATAAATATAAGAAGCTTGCAATTGCTATATTAGTCTTAAACTGGAATTCTCTTTATTGGTTGTTATAAGAGTATTTCGGAGAAAACCCAACATGAAATCTAGACGTGAATTAATTGGTGTACGGTAAAATTAAGAATGTTGGTCAGTTTAAATTTTGTACGTTCCTTTAAAGAAATATCTGAAACTTAAAGTCACAAATGCAAGACACGAAAAGTTAAAGTCCTTGATTGAAACAATTATTTATTGTTCTCAATAATCTGTTTTATATTTGTATTGGTGATTATTCATTTATTCAAAAGAAACTGACATGGAAATGAATTTGATTGCATATTTGTTCATTGCTTTTAGCAAAAATTGCTTTTTATTATGAAGTTCGTACATGTTTGTATGAAAATTTGTATTTAATTTCTATACCACATCGATAATCGCAACAATTACTGCAGTTCTCTTTAAATAAACTGAAATTACATTAATGTGTCCTAGTTTATCTTAAAGCTGGTTACAGCTGCACAAACAGAACGGCACGAGTACAGCATCTGTAGAGGAAATTTAAACTTGCATAGCAATCAAAATATTTGTAAACCGTGTTTCTGTTTATATATAATTAATCGAAGTTCTATTTTGGATTTAGACTATACATCACAATTCTCTCTCGGAAGTTTCAATACATCAAATGAATCCATCATTCGTTAATAAGTAGGTATTTCATATCCCGTTGGCGTGATAACTGTTTGAACTTTTCGAAGATAACTCAGAGAATCGCCAGTATATCACATTCTTGTCAGTAAATTACCAGCTGTAATGCTAAGAAAGAAAGGAAATTAACTAAACTTTCAAGTCATTTTGTATATGTGTGGCTTAGATGTTTGTTCAAGATCTTCAAACCAACGGACAGAAGTCCATGATCTTCAGAGGGTTTTTCCTGAAGGCCGATTGTAATAGCAAACATAAAGCTCAAATCATGTTCTTCACATTTTGATATATATAGCTTACTTTACTGTATGGATGTTGTCCATAGTTCGTACGTTGGCAGGGAGCTGTTTACATCTTTGTTCGTAGATATATAGGTTTTGGTTTGTTTGGTTTTTTGGGGTTTTTTTTTTTTTTTTTTTTTTTTTTTTTTTTTATGGATAATTACCTCATTTGCACTCGTACATGTACCACACCTCTTTATTTTTATATAGTATAAGTTACTTGAGTATGGTCATTTTCTGATAAAATATTAGATTATGTATTTATTTTCCAAAGCAAATTCGCCCCCAGTCTAGTCTCGTACATAAGATGCATTGTATAATCCAAATAATTTATATTGACCTTTAGTGCCTTTTTTCGTTTGATTACTCTTTAAATCTTAACCTTTTTCATTCGAGCGTCATAGATGAGTCTTTTGTAGACGAAACGCGCGTCTGGCATACACAATTTCAATCCTAGTATCTATGAAGAGTTTATTGTTGTATAGCCTGCATCCCCATTTTCCTACCAAAAAATGTATTAATTATCCTTTATAAAACATTGAAAATTCAAGACGTGTTTGTACACAAAACGGATGGTAATGTTATTAATTATAAGTATACTTCATGTGAAAAAGCCGTTACTTTATATCTCTAATGATTAAATCATGCACTGTGTACATGTGGTTTATCTTTGTTTCTTATAAAGCAAAAACACATCATGTTATATTTATTTGCATATCAATGGATTAAACCCTTGAACCTTCTCCTAAATCATGCATGTTGCTATCCGTATATTAACGATAAATTCATATTGTACCCAAAATTGCTTTTCATTTGACACTTGATTGATATGAAACACTGAGCTGCTTCAAACGCCTCTCCTTTCAATTGTACACATATATATATATATATATATATATATATATATATATACAGCTTGAATTTAAGCATTATCAGTTGCAAGTTAGATTTTATGATACACAAAGAGCACATTAACAAGGTAATAGGCATGTTTTTTGTTTTCTTTTAATTTGACTGAACGAATAAGATAAAAGATGACTTTCATAGTAAATACACTTGCATAGACATTTTTATGTCGTCCGTATGACGGTCATATCGAGGCTTAAAACCGCTTAAGTTTGGGAAAGCATTTACGGTGTCTCAGTATAGTAGATAAAACATACAATTTTACTCCATATACGGGATTCAAGTTTATTGAAGAGTTGACTCAGTCAAATGTGCAAAAAATACATTAAAGATATATTATGTAAAAAATAATAACACTTGCCGATTGTTTCTAAAACAAACAAGCGAAATATTTACCCGCGGTGATTTCAAGTTGGTCATTGTGGTCGACATTGCAAAAAAATGTGAACAAAGTTACAAAAATTGAAGAAAAAATATAGTTTCATTTTTGATCTCCGTTATAAACATGGTAACACGTTTTACTTTATAAACAATAAGGATATGAGGTATGATTGCCAGTATGACAACTATCCTCAAAAGTTCAAATAAAAGGGATGTAAGTAATCATAGGCAACCGTACGGCCTTCAACAATGAGTAAAACCCATACCGTACAGTCGGCTATAAAAGGCCCCGACAGGAAAAATATGAAAAAAGTCAATTTAATTGAGAAAACTAACGGCCTAATTTATAACAAATCAATTTACGAGAAACAAATATGACAGCTATGAACCAACGACAACCACTGAACTGCAGGCTCCTGACTTGAGACAGGCACATAAAGAATGTGGAGGGGTTAAACATGGTTATGGGCGCTCAATCCTCCCCTAACCTGGGACAGTGGTGTAACAGCACAACATAAGAACAAACTATAAAAAACAGTTGTAAAAGACTTTTTAAAGATTTCATCTCGCTCTTAAAATCTCAAAGTACAATGTAACTGTTTCGACTTCGGCTTAAGATACAAGATATCCGGCAAAACTTTTAAAAAGAATTTCAAATAATTTTTACCTCTGATGGCATTTTGCTTTTTGCGTCGTTGGGTTGTTTTCTCATTGATGTACCCCCACTCCTTTTCTATTATTCATATTGTAATTAGCAGAACTTGAAACGTCAGTGATCAACACGAGCTAGCCTGATAAATATACTATAATAATTATTTTCTAGTAGAATTTCCCAGTTATGTCCCTTTTGCCACATTTTTTGATATTTTATCAATAAAATAAGAAAACATTTCGTCATTATAGGTTATGTCTTCAATTTTTACAATATGTTGAACAATTTTAGAATTTAATATATACTACGACAGTGTTCTTGCTTTCTTTATAAATATGAATACATCATAGAAAAGAGATCATGAAATTTAAACAAACTTGGAAAGTGGACAAATGTACACTCAATGACCAAACAGAATGTCATATATATATATATATATATATATAGGACACTATCTTTCTTTAAAGTTGCTGTATTTTGATCTCGATAAAAAAAAAGAATGCATTTAATTTTTTTTTTTTCTTAATAAATATAATCATGTTAATGATATTAAATTTGTGTTCATCTTCGGGTCCATTTTGATCAAAATGTATTTGGAAAAATAATAAAACGATTTAGAAAAGTGTCTAGACTAATGATACTTGAAAAAATATTGGTGTTTTGATTTACAGTATTTTTCGAATTTACCAAACTATTACGGTAAGATATAAAGTAGAAAAATCCACCAACTTGTTATGTTTTGTCCTTATGGTTATCGAATATAACATAACTTCAGAGATCGTAATCAAATAATATGTTTTTCTTTTGTGTTTATGTTAATTGTTTTTGTGTGTTGTACCGATATTTTCAGTAAAGCTAATTGCAACTGATTTTTACAGTTTATTGTGCTGTTACATTTCCATGTTAGGGGTGGGTTGAGCGATCGTAAAAATGTATTCCGATTACGATGATCTGTTGTGTAGAGAGAGTACATGTACCATACTTTTTGCTCGTTAAAGAGTTCTTTCATCAACGCTTTAAGGTGGCCAGTTGCAAGTATACAAGTCTACCCCTTATCCAACATACCCCAATTTTCTAGTGGTAGTCAAAATTCTCGCCCTTCATCCTGGGCGATCCACTTTATAGAACCTACCTATTTTCCCAATTAGTAATTCGATTTCGTCCTGAATATGCATAAAATATTTAATACACTCCTGCTTAAAACTAGTTTAAAAGGGTCTTATCAATTATCCAATCGTATTTTTTGAAAATATAATGTGGTATCATTACCACGGAACAATTATTTAAAAAGACGTTTTTCTTTTTGCTATTTATAGTAACGAATATTATGGGTATTTTTTGGCGACTATGTCATCAGGCAAATAACAATAAAGCTGTGTTACCGTTCTCCCTACCTATCCTAAATTGTCATGCCTACTCTATCATAATATATGGATAGTTTTGGTAATGCATCGTCTATGCAAGTCCAAACATTTCCCTTTAAAGTTTATACAAAATATTTTAAAAAATAAAATCATCCTACCTACTCTATTTTTGTTTTGTCGGGAGTCACGAAACAAGGATATATTTAAATGTAAACAATTGTAATAGTTCAAATTACAAAGACTGATAATAAATGCTTAATAAAAAAGTCGCATTTCTTTATGCTGAAGAAGAAGAAAAAATATGTACAAAATTGGAATGCCTATTTGGTATTGACGTTTCATTACACAGACGTGAGGATATATATAGACGTTTTATCAGAAATATAGATATATATGATAAGAACAGATGGTTAAGTTAAGAAAATGAGAGTTTAACTGTTTGATTAATAGCATCGGCGTGACTGAAAATATTGATCTGTACGCATAAGACTA
Source organism: Mytilus coruscus (assembly GCA_017311375.1). Classification (NCBI taxonomy): domain Eukaryota; kingdom Metazoa; phylum Mollusca; class Bivalvia; order Mytilida; family Mytilidae; genus Mytilus; species Mytilus coruscus. The sequence goes on from CM029601.1 coordinate 74,538,502, forward strand.
TTTGTAAAGATTCTATTTACTTTAGCTAAACATTCATAAATCTAAATTGTAATTTTTTACTCTTTTTCGTCTATTTTGGATTACAAATTCCCATAAATGAAACAAACGTTTATAAGAATTTTATACGTAATATGAGACACATTCGCAAGGGATATGCAGTTCGTGTCATACACATATATAAAACGAAGGCGTAATTTGTTTTGAGATATTGTTACGTCCCTCACATGAATTCGTGGGATTCATTGTATCATTAAACATATACACCATCATCGGTTGTTATCATTTTATTAACATGTATACTATACTGTACTATACGAGTATGGGTAAGAATTCGATACATTTAAACCCAGGATATGATAAAAATTGTACCTACCGTAAGTATAGTTTATATTTTTTTTTATAAAATGTTGATTGTTTTTCTGTGAAATTGTGAAAAAAGTCCGTTTATATTGGTTTTCTTTCTAGATACGTTTTGTAACTAAGTCCTGATTTGTAACATGTTCTTGTTGACGTCTTCTTAAGAATCAAGAATATCTTACATTTTGTACTATTTCTGTGTAATATTAAAATTCGTCGAGTTAATATTGGTTTTTTATTTCCATTCTCTTCAGAAAAATATTCAACTTATTAATTTATTAATTTAACCTGACAGGGTGTTGTGTAACAAATATGTTCTTGTTTTAAATAATCGGGAGCAAATCTAATTGGAAAGAACACATTTAAATATATGGAGCTCTCTGTTGCAGATGGTAAACATGACCTATAATACGTCATATATTTGAATTGTTTACATCAGTATCTGTTTCTATACTCATTAAAACTTGTTGTATCCCGTCTTCTTTTCATCGAATTGGACCTATCGAATTAGACTTATTACCGGGTTTTTACTTACATGTGCAACACGGCGGGTGCCACATGTGGTCAGGATCTGTTTACCCTTTCGAAGCACCTGAGATCACCCCCTATTTTTAGGTAGGGCTCGTGTTGCTTGGTTTTTAGTTTTGTATCTTCTGTTTTGTAGAGTGTTGTTTTTCCTTTATTCGACTTATGAGGTTGACTATCTCTTTAGTATTTTCCGCCACTCTTTTTAAATTGAATTTTGTTTTCCGAGTATTCAATAAACTAATTATAATTGCACACATATTATAAAAAAGAGCTAATGGATATAATGTATATGTTTAATTAAAGACTGGTAGACACATAACAACTGAGTTGGAAATGTGGAGATGATTTTGGATTTGAAAGCGTCCAATTGTATGCATGCATCACCTTATATCCGAATCCACATTCCGTCAAAATATCACAATCAGGAATAGAATACAATCGATAAAATTTGTGATCAGACGACTTTTTTGGTATCTAGAGATATATATAAGACCGCGAAAGCATGTCGCTGGTAAGTTGAGACACAGCCACGTCATATAGGTCAACCAAATCGAAATGGTGACCGTAAAACTTCTATAGTGTCGATTACAGTATTACTTCCTCTGTTTGAGCATTTTTTGTGTAAGCAAAATCCTGTTAATAAACTCCGTATATTGTGAAAATGCGGGAGCGTATCGTATTAATTGAGATATGTAAACTCGATATGATGGGACAGAGAATTACTGATGGGAAATGGGAAGTTGACAATTGGAAAGTTGAAATCATCACGTTTGTCATACGTTTGAAGTCTTCCGTGTCAATATCGAGGAAAATGCAAACCTTCTAGTTTTAGAAGAATCCTTAATCTCAAGTTCCCTGTGACAAGCACTCGCTGAACTGTTGGTTGTAGAGTGACATGATTTACTCAATATATTTGAATGTGAAATAAAAAAAACTTGCAAGATGCTTTTTTGTCTTTGATAATGAATTCTGTTTAATATGAGAACGAAAACAATTTGGACCATAAGGTCAGCGTATTTGTTACTGAAATCAATGTGGTTCTTCACAAAGTATAAGATTGTTCATGACCTAAAAGTTGTATCTAAGACGGTCATTTTGGTAAAAATAAGATGAAATAGAAAATGGAAAATAGCAGTGTAAAGCGTAGAAAAATTGAAAGTTTCGTTATTAATGCAAAATTGTAAATATTTTGGAGTAGATCTGTAGAATTTTTCAGAATCCACATCTGATTGACATCGCTTGTTAAATATACCACACAATATGGCAATATTTTACTGTGATATAAATAAATAATCATTATGGGAAGAACTTTACAAAAGATGCTTTTTCTATATATCGTTCTTTATAAGGATTTTTGTGAATTTAAGATAGTTAGTGTGAATTTTAAATAGTTAGTTTAAAGAAGGAAGATGTCCCTTTTATGTTCATATCAGAGGAGACAGATTTGTGATTTTCTTAAATTTCCTCTTTCCTGAATTAATAGGGTTAGATGTGAGATTTCCAATTTTGCAGTGAATTCTAAGTTCTTTAGTTAGACATTCCAAATAATATTTTTTTGCATATTCAACAATATATTAGTTATTTGAGGCTTTGTCTGCTACAACAACTTTTTTTATCATGTGTCATGGAAAGATGATAAAGCATCCACAACTACGGGCTTCTTAAAGCAATGATATATGGATAATTATCAAAACAATGAGTTATTGCAAATATATAAAACCTGAATATACCAAGTTCAAAATTAACCTCCTTGAAAACCACATAAAAAATCTGTCAACAGTATATTGATTCCCTTAACAAATATATTTATTCAAAAGACTAAAAAGTTTCAATGAATTTAATGCCTATATATCACCTTTATGAGCAATTTTCATACGACCATAAATGTTATATGATTTTTTTTTTTTTATATAAAAGAATTTTTCATTGATTTTACATTGACGACGAGAAATGTTACATTTACTCAAACTTAAGAATAACATAAAGTAAATAAACAGTCATACAAATGGACTTCGCATTATTATTTGTTTATACCACAATTTAGTATCAGAAAAATAAAAAAGCATCTGATATTGCTTTTAACCTTTTAAATAGCGCAGGTTAAATTTGTTACTAGTCAATTGCTCTTTGTTTAATAAGCAGCATCAATATTACGATGAACAGAATAATATAAAATTTCTATGTGTAGATTTTCCTATAAATGCACTTTATTGATCGCTGAAGACATAATTCAAATTGGATAAAAAGCCAAAGATGCATTAGTTCACTGTTAACAAACGTGTCAGGTGTCTGTCTGGGAATGATTTAAGATCATAAGATTGCATATAGTATTTCATAATACATTGCATCTTTCATACGCTCTGTTTGTTCTATAATTAACTTCAGTAATACTACTCAGGCGATTTCTTTATATTTTTTACGTTTTATACGAGGCTAAGTACTATTTCTTTTAGTATTCCCTAATACATTGTATATGGTCAATTTATCCTATAATTAAGTAGGGTAAATCTACTCTCAAGTTGTACAGGTCAAAGATTACGAAAAGATATTTTTTCTTTACTTTACGTTTACAGGTCATCTTATTGCCATAATGTCCTCGTAAAACCAACTGCGTAAGAAATCCCAAAGAAAGTTTAAAACATCATTATCAAACGATATTAAAATAGTTTTAAACGGGAAATTATATTTAAACATGTGAACAATATATAAAATTATATATTCAAAACTGAAACTTAACTTCTGATCTTCAAGTATCTGAAAGATGAAACAGTTGTTTTAAGTTCTGGGCATGAGGTCATGAGTTCAAACTTAACAAGATAAATGTACTAATTTGTTGCTGTTATATTAATCATACATGAAGGTTAGTGATCTCGTTTTCAATAACCTTCACTAAAAATCAGCGGCTAGCTCTTCAAAATCATTTCATTTGTACGGTAATAGTTAGTTAGGATTTTGTAGGGGAGAGGTGAAATTAGTTTCTTTCAGCAGGAATATCAATATAATTAAGATCTTTCTACCTTTAAGAGTTGAGCAATATATTGCTTAGAGGTACATAATCATCCGTTGTCTGATATACTTTCCTGATTAGAAGATCTCACAATGTTACAATATTCAACAAATAACGGGTTAGGAAACATGATTTTCATATAGATATATACAGATGCCCTTTATGGGTTCTTAATTAGATTAATAAAATTCTTATATTCTTAAATAATTCTTAAATTCTTAAATTCTTAAATTCTATACATGCCATTCTATCATTTTTCGGCTGAATTCAGAACATGCAGTTACAATGTATTTTCGTATTTTAACTTGCTTATGGTAAATACATTCATTTGTTTTACTCACGCAAATAGTTTTATAACCAGCTTATATCATGTTTCTTAGTAACGCTGTCTTTTGGGAATTCAACAAACATTTTACATACATAGTTTATTAGCGATGAAAACGTCCAGATCTCTTGTAAACGAAAGAAATATAACAACATGGCACTTTTTAAACATCATTGAAGTATTAATCTCGTTACTACGAAAGTTCATTAAATCGAGAGCAAATAATCAAAATGGTATTATGACTGCATAACAGGAAATAATTGCACAATTTCCTTGTGATTTGCACTCAAAATAACCAATCGTTTTCATCTTAAGTCGTTCACTGCTTTTGTTCTACAAGTATTAATAGCATGATTCTTTTCTGTTTTCCAAATATTCAAAAATCGATACTTATTTTCAGCTGACAGGTTGATAAGCAATTAATTGTTTTCAATCTGTTCGTCAGTAAGATCTGCACGTTGTTCTAGTCTTGTTTTCGTAAAAAAAAATACAGCAGTTAGACCATCATTATTCTGAGGAGAAAACGGTAAGCTTGAAAAGTTACGAGTAAAACTGAATTTGCTGGCAGAGGTCTCTATTCCTATTGATGTACTACAAAGCAGAAATTGGAAAAGGTTCTCTATGTTTGCATTGAAAAGAATTTTTATTCACTGTGCTAACCATTTGACAGTGTTATATTTTTATATCTTATACTAATAAAGCTAAACTGTTAAACTATGAATACAGAGAAAAGAAGTGTTTTTTTCTGATCATGCATTTCGCATCATCTAGTTTGGTATTCAAAAACGATACACACAATGCGAGAAAATAATTTAGATATTAGTAAATTGTAATATTAAATTTAAGAGAAAACAATAAACTCGGATATTTCACAGACCTCTGGGCCCGTATGCATAAAGCTACTTAAGTTAAGATTTGTTCCAAACGGACGGATTTTTCTACATGTCCTACTACAAATTAGTAGTACGATTGGATATCTTAACTTAAGTAGCTTTATATGCATACGGGCCCAGTTCTTCAAATTTTGTACAAGTTTATACATTTGTATGCTAGTCAGGACCCTAGTCAGTTGTCGTTTTTTGTTGTATATCATATTTCAGGACCCTAGTCAGTTGTTGTCGTTTTTTTTTTTTTGTTGTATTTCATATTTGTTTTTCGTTTATTGTTTTGTACATAAATCGTTTGAATTATTTTACATTTGTCATTTCGGGGCCTTTTACAGCTTACTATGCGGAATGGGTTTTGCTCATTGTTGAAGGACGTGTGGTGACCAATAGTTGTTCATTTCTATGTCAGTTTGTCTCTGATGGAGAGTTGCCTCATTGGCAATCATACCACAACTTTTTTATTTTTATAATAATAAAGATATATCAAATAATGTCAAGGCAAGATACATGTACAATGTTACTGTTCTTCAAAGAACACCAAAAATCTATCAATACCGTTATTTAAATCTGTAGAAATTACACCAATTTCGCAATTGCCTTTTGACGTTCAGTAACAAACTACATGTGTGTACCATCCTAGAAAAATCAGACAATACTATACAACTGCAATCCATTGTACGGCATGTAAATATTGGCACCAATCCACACCATCTGTGTCCTCAACCATAAGCTAGTGCTTTGGTTGCGACATGATTTTTAAACGTGCATTTGGTCTATAAATTTTCATTACAAAATTAAACTATTGTACAAAAACTAGATGTATAACTCCCTGAAAACAAAGTTGTGGTTTGGCTAATCTATTTATAACAAAACACATTTCAAATAACAGTTAAAACATGTAATAAAAGCTTTAAAATGGATAGATCAGAAGACAAAAAAACCCTGTTTTTAAGTACAGACTGCGTAGTCTATATAAAACCATGTGATATAAAACCTTCGATCTATATGGACAAACAAAGATGACATTATAGTGATTCCCCTAGTGAAAAAAAATTCAGATCAATTATCATGCCTACTACCGGTTAGATAATTAAAACAAGTTCATGGAAACAACCATACTTCTTTGACTGAACGTCAATCATCAACTCTTTCATTAGACTTGGTAGTGTACAGGTTTCTCAATGTGTTTATTATCTATTTGACGTAAACTTGTATTAACTTGCACAATAGTTTTTACGTCGAAGATACAACCAGATTACCGCCAGTAACAGTATAGGTTGTCAATATACATTGTACCACATGATTATTTGAAAACATCTCTGTTGCAATTTCATATGGAACCCTGGTCATTCAATGTAATCTCGAGTATTACAGAAATCCTGTCTGCTATTAATTCAAAGAAGAATATTGATTAGCATTTGTATTGTGTAAAATACTAGTTGATCATGTATATGTAAAATTTTGTTCCATTTCAAGTATTTTGTCATAAAGTTGATATCAAATAACTTCTGACGGTCTGCTAACTTTAATTTCCCTATAGTAAAACAGTCATGTCTCATGTTTTTTGCATACTATTATTGCACTTGGTCTTTACAAGCTGTGTCTAATGTCTAAAGCTGTTTTCTTAATGGTATTGCACTAGTTCTATATAAACGCTAGATGGCATTTGCTCTATGTTAAATATTAAGAGCGTAACAGTATTATGTCTCATGTTGTTTTCACATACTGGTTTTGCACAAGTTCTATAAAAGCATAAGCTAGCATTTGGTTTATTTTTACTATCAAGGACATATTATGTCTGAAGTTTTTTGCATACTGTTCTAGCACCAGTTCTATATATAGGGCCATCTGGCATTTGCTTTATTTTTACTAACAAGGACATAACAGAATATGTTTTAAGTTGTTTACATACCGGTTAATTTTAACCAATGGCTTAAATACATTATAAATTGTCGTTTTATTATAATTCCATGTTTCTGAGAACTGGATATTATTACAGGCCTAATAGAGAAAAACAGGTCTAATACAGAATATAAACTTTCGGTTATTGGTTCCAAAATATGTCACAAAATGGCAATGTAGTGTACGCGAAATAAAACAGTTCAACAAGTTGTATGTTAAAGTTGTTGTTATTTCTTATAATTATAAATTTTCTTTGAGTATACTTATTATACAACTAGAACATACGCGCGACATCGCGGGTCCGTGACTGAATTTAAGTACCTATGTCTTTTTTTTAGCCTGGATTTTTAGTATTCGTATTCACTGTCATCTGATAAAGTCATGCTGATTATAAGGTGCACAGTCTCCCCTGCTTTCAAAATCTTTCTGTTTGAACCCGTCCTGGTTTTTTAATTTTTAACTAATAAAACCAAAATTAATAGTGGTATTGAGGATTTGTTAAATAGTGTACTATGGTGTAATGTGGATAAAAAACAACTACTGGAAGAATTCCCGGTTCTCCTGATAGAGGAGGGATTTACAGAAGGTAACAGGTAACAAGTGCAAACTACATGTAACATAAACTATTGTTTTTGGTATCGGATTCGACCTGGAACTTGTTAAATATTGGTAATAGTAATTATATGGAAAACAAAAGGGCCTGGAATGGTGTAATTTTTAAACAACACCACTGTCATATATTCGTTATATATAAAGTTGAATTCTTTGATTCGTCGTTTTTACGTCATGCCGGATAAAAAATTCATTATTGGACGTCGTTATTTTAGTTTTAGTAGTAAAGATATGTTCAATTATGGCCAATTGAAAGGACATTGAATATATACAAGTGTGGCAAATGGTACCGGTTCAATACTGTGGTGTTATGAAATAGGTGTTTTCATATTAATCCTCGTACAGTCGTATATGGTCTCAATCAACTGTATTAGCCCTCTGCTACGCCTCGAGCCAATATATCTAACCTCGACCCAATACGATACAATATAATATGTAAGCACACATTTAATAACCTATTGTATTGCACCAGTCCTATTTGTCATAGACAGAAGATGGCACATACCGGTATTGCACCAGTTCTATATAGGCACAAGCTGGCAGATGCCGATATTGCACCAGTTCTATATAAGCACAATCTGGAATTTTGCTTATTTTTTACTATCAAGGGCATTGCAAATATGTTTATTCATTCAGAAGTCAGAGAACCATGAATAGCAAATAAGCAATAGCTGTCAAACATGTTATACACAATATTGGTTGAGGAGAATATGTAATATTTGCTTCATTAATATTCATAATTACTTTGAGTACCTCATTTGTTGCTCGGGCACTTGGTTGTAAATGTTTTCTATTGATCTGTTTGGGGTAAGTAACCTTGATAGAAAGTTTCTAGGATTAAATGGAAGTGGCTTCATCAGAGCGCGTAAATCATAATTATTTGTGATGAAACGTGAACCATCATTCAAACTCTTATAACTAAAGACAATCATTAAAGAACTGTCAGCTTTCACAATCATTAATTCCACGCTATTGGACTATGATAGACATGTCTTTTAAAATTTCTCGATTGCAAAAGAAAATTCCAATAGTGTATCGAAAGGAAAGGCAATTTTAATATTTGTCACATTCATAATCACGTGGATAGATAGATGGCTTTGATTTCTTTTATTATAATCATCTGACGACTGAGGTGAAAATGGAATTATTGATATTACGTACGTCGGGTAGTCTCCAAATGATTCTGGCAAATATAAAGACAAAAGCATGATGGTAATTAACCAATGGATTGATAGATGATGAATATTATAGCTGTTCCATATGTTTTAGCAAATAGTTAAATAGGACCATACCTTTACAAACGATTTAATGCGACATCTAACGCAAAGACATGAAACGATCATAAAAATTAACTATAATTCTCTAAAGATGTCTTATTATCTGAAAAAGGAATATTTAGAAAAATGGATGTCAGTTTTAAACCGAGATAGTGATGATTTAGAAGAACAGGTAAGAAAATCGTATAGTTTAGCATGTATTGGGTTTCTTATTATTAAAAATTTATCGAAAGGTTAATATTTTTTAGTCAATAAGCATTAATTTCCCTGTGTACAGTTTATTTATTTGGTACAATGAAGGTAAACCTTTAAAAATGTTTCATATATAAATTAACTTTTTTGGGGTCTCCCTTTCTTTGCGGTAAATTGAAATCGGTCAAAATGAGATAGTGGTACCGGTGTGCATGTTCTAAATGTGTGATAATCTTACAAACAAACAAAATATTTCTACCATACATATCAAATGTGTAAAGATTTCCATTGCTTGGTGGTTTCTTGCTGTAAATAAAAGATACATTTCACAACGTAATAACATTTATAAACAGTACTTATAAAATATACTTGTAAACATCAAAATGAAAGACAAGGGTATTTTTTTTTTCTTCTGTAATATTTTTATGAAAATTAAAATAACTTTAGACAAATCAACGGATTATTGATGTTATATCTGAGAAAAATATTAATAAACATCCCATCACATTCCTGACTCACTGATTTATTTCTGTCTATAAGAAATAAAGCATATGGTTGTTTTCATAAAAAAAATGGACGACATGGACAGAATTTGTATGATTATGTCTAATGTAGATTGACTTTCAATATGATAACTCATTCTCTTTCTGTTTAATGTCAAGCTTAGCGCTTACTGTAGATTGACTTTGAATATGAGTACTGATTCTCTTTCCGTTTAATGTCAAGCTTTGCGCGACCATGTCAGTAATGACGATTTTTCATTATGTTGAATAAGCTTCTACTCATTGTTGAAGACCGTATGGTTACATGTAGTGTATATGCAGATTTGGGGGCAGTAGCCTTGTGTTGTTAGATAACTAGCAACATGTTATCATTATATTGTTGTCTATACATGTAATTGTTATTATGCCTTTGACCCTTATGGGTGTAATTTGTGCTTAATAAAGTTATATATTGTCTTATGAACGTTCACTCTGTAGCCATATGAAGCTAGATTACTAGTTAATACTGTCTCTTGGACTTTGACTCATGTGAAATTATCGGTTTTATTTGACTGGCAAATCAATGTAATTCATTGCTACCTATCTCTATATTGTTTTAAAAGTTATTAACTATACTGTCTCATGGACGTTAACCGTATCCGTTGCTATCCAATTGCAAATCCGTACATTTTTTCTTAAAATATGCTATCGTGTTGATACATAGATTTCAGTTTGATTGATTGATATGCTAATAGATATTCTCAAGTTAGGGGCCGTATTGGTAAAACAAATTACCGAAAGCTGCTTTCCGGTTATTGTAACTGAGTAAGGTTTAATAATCCCGGTATTGTTTCAGTATTACTCGTACACTTATTTGCTTTGGGAACGATGTTAACAATGCGGGATTGTGGGTAACGGATGTGAGGAATAAACAAATACGTATCGAACAATTTAAACTTCAATCAAAGTGTTATTTCGAAAACAGTCTTTCTCTAGCATGTGAAGGTGCATGATTTTTTTTAATTTTAATATTGTTGGTGACCTGGGTGTGTAGTAGCAAGTGTGTGCTTCTTTTGTGGATACACAATTCTCCTTTTTTCAACTCTTTTCAAGTGAAATTGACATAGACCAAGTCTTCAATCATCAACTCTCCGATGCTCAAGTGTGAATGACATATGTGAAATTGGATTAGACCAATTTTCAAATCTTCAACTCTCTCAAGTGACATTGATATAGACCGATTCTCTTATCTATAGCCTTTAAAGGGAACATCAATCCACAACTCTCTCAAGTGAAATTGATATAGACCAATTTCCTAATCCTCAACTCTCTCAAGTGACATTGATATAGACCGATTCTTTTATCTACAGCCTTTAAAGGGAACATCAATCCACAACTCTCTCAAGTGAAATTGATAAAGAACAATTTTCTAATCCTCAACTCTCTGAAGTGACATTGATATAAGACCAATATCCTAATCGTCAACTCTCTGAAGTGACGGTGATATAAGACCAATTTCCTAATCCTCAACTCTCTCAAGTGACATTTATATAGACCTATTCTCTTATCCGCAGCCCTTAAAACAGAAACATCAATTCACAACTCTCTCAAGTGAAATTGGAAATAGGCCAATTAAACATGCGAAGACGATTTATGAGGTCAAACTGTGCACGTTCTACTTTCATTTTTGTCGCATCGATTTTTATTGTGTCCTTATAGCCAAAAAATGAATGTCATTTAAAAGACGGTTGTAAATTATTGTACCTATAGTGTTGTCTGTGCTTATTTAACGTATGATTATGTATGATTATGTATCCGCCAATAGCTTCGCATTATATGTGTTGCAGTAAAAAAAATGTCATAAAATGAATACTGATGACAGGCGACAAATTTTCGAAGAAGATTCGCTGTAGTAATTTGACCTAGTATGTGCAATGCGTGGAATTCTAAATAGAAGAAAGTCTTGTATTACATCATAAAACCTGATAGAAACTGTCAACACATAATATCAGAATATTGATATGGCTGTCTATCATTTATGCACTAAAACTGAATACAAAATGATTATCATGCTATATATCACCATTGCGAGAATGGAAAGTAATTATGCTGTTAATTCTGTAACAATTTTATTACAAAAGCAATCAGCATTAACGATAAATAATGAAATATTATTTTTTTAAAATAACAAGGTAACAAGTGGTTTCAACTTGATAAATCAATCTAAGATTGGACAACTCGACGGTTACAATAGTAATAATAAAGATATAAGGCATAGATTGATTGATTGTTGGTTGCTTGACAAACAGTGGCAAATATTTCGTGCATGTTCATGACGATATAAGGCATAGAAGTAGTAGTAGTTAGTTATAAACTATATTTTGCTCGTATAACATGAAATACTAGTGTCATCATAGTTGGAGAACACTCTTTTCAAAACTACGGCACGTGGTACTGTTTGATTTGATGTCTTATTGTTTTTCATTTGAACATTATCCTTATCTATATTAATAAACCCAGTTTAGAAGGTAAACCGGCTTATTTTGAATACAACTGCTCAGTTAGTCACCAAGAAATAAATAAAAAGTCGGATCTAGTAGCAATCGGTTAATTTCTAAATCATATTCAGAATGATATTTACTTTAATTATTTTATATACTGGAATAACTTGCGCTTACATATTTTAGAGTTTTAAGTAGAGAAAAAGCTTCAGTAGTGTTAATTAAAACGGGAAGTTGACCAAAAACCCATTATATCGTTGCCTTAATTAGTAGCACTTTTTTTCTAAACAATAGTCAAGGGAATATACGTGTGTGTGTATGTTCAACATAATGACAGCATATCAAATTTGAAATTGAAGCTGTGAAATTGCATTACCTTGTCAGTTATACATGTTGGCTGACTTGACAGCTGAAAATAAAAAAATGTTATTTGATATTGTTTTCTTCTGTCACTATCGCTTTGAACAAAACAAATAATATTTTATCAAATTCAATCTAAAGAAATTTGAAACGAAATGTGAGTTTGAGGAGAATATCATTAGTAGTTTAAATTTCTGTTTGTAACCTGAGAAACCGTTTATATGTGGTAACGGAAATTGAGAAAGCTGCATTCATATTGAAGAGTTATTGAAACGAAATGTGAGTTTGAGGAGAATATCATCAGTAGTTTAAATTTCTGTTTGAAACCTGAGAAACCGTTTTTATATGGTAACGGAAATTGAGAAAGCTGCATTCATATTGAAGAGTTATTGAACGACTTTCCTGACTAATTTTGCTTGACTCAACAGCATGTAAGATTAAATTTCTCACAAATGTTTTTTTTTTATTTGATTCTATTGCAGAAGATCTCACAAAATTTGTCTTTTGAGGAGAGTAATATTACATTGTTGGATCAAGCAATTGTGACGAGTTATTTTAATCATCGAAAGGGATAAGAATGTGATAGATTTCACTCCAATTCTCGAATCATACAGTTGAAAGTCAATACGTTGCAGTTACGTACTGTCTGGTGAAAATGACTGTACAATCCTATCATACAGTAGGAGTCAATATGTTGCAATTACGTGCTGTCTGTTGACAAGGACTGTGCAATCCTGTCTTACAGTAAAAGTCAATACGTTGCAATTACGTGCTGTCTGTTGACAAGGACTGTACAATCCTATCTTACAGCAGAAGTCAATACGTTGCAATTACGTGCTGTCTGTTGACAAGGACTGTGCAATCACGTCATACATTGTGAACACATTGTACAATATAAAATGATCACTTCATTACAATTGACCATTACTCTTACATTGGAATTGTGTAAGTTTTAAACTCATTTTTTTCTTGTAAATACTCACTTTAAATTTGAATGTTTTAAATCTGAAAGTTGAATTAGTCGTGTGAAAGTTTTTAGGGGGATGAATGAAATTTGAAACTTGATGAAAACATCACCGGTTATGTAAAACAAGAATAAACATAACACAATAACACGCAACACTTTTAGTTGCTATGTTGTGTTTTGTATACTGTTGTTTGTTTTTTGTCGTGGCATTGGCAGTTTTTTTTCGACTAATGAGTTTGAATTTCCTGTGGCATTTTTCGCCTCTCTTTTAAGATTGGCAGTTATTATTTTTACGTTGTAAAATGAACGCCACTCGTCAAATATTTGAAAAAAAAAATAGGATAAAAAAAGGGAATGAGGGTGGAAAATACAATGTCACAGAAGATTAATAACAATAAATCAAATAAAAAAAAACATAATTATCTTTGAAAGAAGCACAAAACCAAATGACATCTGTTATTGCTAATTATTATAGAAGTACTAATTTGTGCATGTAAAAAAAGTCTTTGTGGATATTTTTTATAAGCACGTAATTCATTCAATTTCATAAATCGTCTATATATTTACATGGATATGCTACCTTTGTCTGTTATACTAATTTACAAAATTGTATCTATTCACGTAATCCGTCAGTGGTAATAAGATTGTTCAACTAGTTACCAAATACACACTGGAACATTTTATGGATCCGTTAATTCGTAATCAGTTTATAAATCTCCGAATGTTTTATTAATTATTCAAACATTATCAACACAAACTCGCCATTCCTGATGACATTCTTGTCCGTTTGAGTCTATGGAGAATAATTTATGGTTATATTCACAGTTCTACTCATTTATACCTATATCGACCAATAAAACAAAAGGTTAGTTGTAGCAATGATGAAACAAAGGACGAACACATCAGGGAAATATGATACATGTACTATAACAAAAATACCGAACTCTAAGGTAAATTCAAAAAGAGGAAGCCCATAAAAACTGATAAAACCAAACGCTCGACTATATCAACCGACTGCATGGAAAACAACTGTCATATCCATGGCTTGATAGAGACATTTCGCTAAGGAAATGGTGGCTTAAACCAGGTGTTACAGATAGCTAAACATCCCATTTGTATGATAGTGACTATTGTTCCGAAAATGCAACGTTATAAATAAATGAATTGTGCCATAATAGTATATTTATAGAAAACCGTCAAAATATCAATGTATATATAAAATTTGGCTAATTTCGATGACATTCTTTGAAAGAGAAAATTGGAACAATTGTTGAATGAATGTCAAAGAGTGTATTCCTGACATTAACACGTGAAATTTGTAGGTAAACCAGGTTTTTGCGTTTCGCTTGGAAACATATTAGCAAAAACAAGCCTTTAAATATCCAATTTGAACATTTGAATAAGCTATAATAGTATGAAGGCATCGGTTTAGCTGAGTATACCACTCGGTGAGGTAATTATTAGAATCTCTGATATTACCCTCTTCTTTTGATACAATTTCTATAATGTTGTTTTCAATTTTATCTCTAAAAAAATAAATACAGCACCTAAGTTATTGTAGTTACTACACAAAGTTTCATTTTTTTTTTAAATGCATAAGATTTAAAGAAAAAAAGGGTATAATTGGAAGATGTTATAAACATCTTATTAGTGTTGACCATTTTAGATAGTTAATAAACATTTGGTACATCGAAGTACTAACTACATTACTAGAATTTCATCTTCATAAAGCTATGAAAATGATAATCAAACTTTATACTTTTAATAAACTGGATTAATGAATATCAAACTTCATATAGTTTACAAGGAAGTTGACAGAAACTTTGCACGTAGTTGCACATATCGATTTTCTCAGTTTTTGTTAGAGTTAATTATCTTTGAGACTAAGAACATATGCCTAGGTGCAGTATACAGTTTATATAAGTTACATTGCAGAATAAAAGTAGATATGTAGAATTATAAAAGATTAGACAATAATGCTGCAAACTGATTTTTTTTTAGCAAGTAGGAAAATTTAAAACGAAAAATATGTTTATGAAAGTTGGCGAAAAAAAAAATTAAGTGGCGAAAAAAATATTGTTCTTGGCGAAAGAGGTGGCGAAAAAGAAAATTGACCCAGGGGAAACTATGTATAACGCTTGCAAAAACACCGTTTTTAGAATTCTTATCATATATATGCCTGTTCTGCTTCTCTTTAACTATAGCTGTATAGTTAGGGAAATTTATATAAAAAATATTATATTGTATATAGATAGTTATCACAACATATCTTACTTAACATTGTACTCCTCATCAGAATGTAACTTCAGCTTATGACTTTTTACCACGTCTCAGTCGTATATTTACTTCGTTTTCGTATAAACATAGTTTTACGAAAAATATATAGTAAAATTGCCACCATAATATTGAGAATAAACTCGTGGATAAGATCTGCATCGTTAATTTTATGTGCATACATTTGAATTGAGCATTTACTTATAACTGTAAAAATTCAGTTCTAACATTTTCTGGTTTGAATTTAAAATGTAATCAGTTGTGTTTAGTGAAAAGCTGTTGCTTCACAGTCAAAAGTAAAAAGGTATGTAACGAAATTGTGTGGCTATATGATAACAATAACACTATCATCAATGATGACATTATATTCGGCGGGAAGAGATGAACAGAACAGATATGTGAATGAAAGGGGATATGGGGTTTATACCATCTTTATGCCTCTATGTATTATGCTTTAAACTAAAATTATATCACTCCGACTAACGAAAGATAATTCGACAATTGTCTATGGCCATGGTCACAGAATGTCTTGGCGTTGATGTCTCGATAGCTTGAGTTCGAACTCTTTGAGAAAACGATATCAGTTATTTTTAAGTGAAAAAGACAAAATAGCTGAAGAAGAGATGAACTTTACCAATAAAAATTTGTGATCAGAAGCTTCATCCATCATGGAAATCCTGTTATAAATAGCAAGTTCCGGATTGTCGTATTAACTAGAAGCTGCTAACTCCATATGTAGGTGCTGCTAAAATGTTACTATATAACTATCGAAAGTTCACAATTTGCAATTTGAGGTCATATATTTTGTCGTAAAGTTTAGTTCTCGACCAAACATCACTGTCAATTTCCAGGTGTAAGTCAGTCAGTGAAAGGTCACGAACTAAATTGTGGAACGTGAAACTTAAGAATAATTCTAGCCTCCTATAGTTCTTTTTGGAAAAATCATGTAAGAAGTGTGATAGATATATGTACAAACAAATAAATAAGTCGACGAAAATTGGTTTCCATAGTTCCAAAGCCGTGCCATAAACCGTATTATGTTGTATATTTTCATTCGTCATACGTTTAGACGTTTTGCGTAACGTGCTGTTTACTTTGATTCATGCAGTGTTTCTGTGGTAGAGGACAGTAATTAGAATGTCACTGTTATAAGACATTGTTCTTCATTGAACTTTGTCACATGTTTTGTGTGATATTGCTTTCATTTTTTATAATCACCTATACTGAACACTTACAGAAACGTTCAAAGTCATTTCTTTTACAGACAGAAATGAGAATATTTGAAATGTGATGGCAATTTATAGTGCATAGTAATGTGGAATTTAATAGATCCTTTGGAGCTTTATTACATGTCTCGTCCGCGTAATTGATTATTTAAGAAATAAGTCATGGGGCCCCCATCAATTATTTCTTTTCTAATAGGACAAATACGGCAATTCTTTTGGATCGAAGCGCTCTAAGTGAAGGCAAATATTTGCCATTCCCGTAAATAAACGCACTATTACATTGACGTAAAAGAACGGAGCAAACTGAACTAGTGACATGCTTAAACTATTTATAATAACGTGTTTAGATAGGTTTGGATGAATTAATAGGATAATGTTACTTATATGTAAAAAAAAAATGGCTTATAACACATTTTATCATCGTTTGTTTACGTTTCCTTGTGATGATTTTCGGTTTCACAATCGTGCATTTTCCCGTAAAATGCTTACAGTCTTACGTCATAGTTCAATGACGTCGGGTAGCTCATTCATAAAAAAGCATATGACGTGTGAGTATGATCAGAACGGCCCAAACAATATATTTATATTTTACCACGGGTGTGTAATCAAAGCGTTTGAAGAAAGTCATATTAGAATTCTATTTCCCTTTTGTAGAAGTTAGGTCGGTTATGCAAACGTTCGAAATTGAAAACGTAAAACAATAATATGATGGAGCAAGAATATAACTTTTAAGAGAAAAAGAATTCAAATAAAAGCGACCAATAAAAAGTGAAATAAGTACAGATGATTTCCAGATGAATTGCGGTTCTGCATCTAGACATTGTCTTAAAGATTTAATAAGTATAAAACCAAATGAGTTAACTGTTTACACAAATGGTTAGTTACAAATAATGGTTATCCCACAGACTGGTACTTCGAAAGGGATATGAAGTATCAAGAATTAGCACGCGATCATGTTTTTTTTCTATAGTGACTTAACTGCGCTATGAGGCATTTAATGCATGTGCAGACTTCATTTGTGTTTTATCAAAGAAAAAGAAAATATGTTTATTTCAATTTTCTCAGTTAGAATACCTGAATAACAACCATCATCATGCTGAAAATCGATACCTTCTTCGGTTTAATTAAATATATTTTATGTTCTATTGACGGAACATTTATTGGCTGTAAAACCCCGTCAAGAATAAAAAAAAATGTTTTGATTGATAAACATGAACGATTTATTTCGTTTTAAATCAATCTGAAATTATTTAATGATTTCTAAGAACAGTTTACTCGATTTAGAACAACATAGGGGGAAATATTTGATTAAAATGTTGGACCAAAATGGAAAATATGCAAACAATTATACCTAAAACATTCTGACCTTTTATACGGATATTGGAATTTTTTCGCCGGATGATATAACTTTAGATCACAAAGCACATTATCGATAGCTTCAATATACTTACTCTATTTAGAACTTAATAAATCAAAACGAGTTCAGGTTGTAAAGAGTTTATAATCCAAATTCGACTGAAACTCGCTACATATAAGAACGATAATATCTTGCCTTAATAATTTCCTATATAAGGTATAACGTGTTAAATGCACAACTGCCTGCTCTTGTTAAATTGGAAACAAAATAGAAAAAAAACTAATTTAATAATAGAACGACATGATATATTGATTGGTGCTATGAAGTGTATTATATCTTGTGGAGAGTTCGTCTCTAAGGAATCCAAGTTAGTGCATTTTGTTTAAAATAAGGAGATGCGGTATGATTGCAAATGAGACAAATACACAACAGAATCCAAATGAAGCGGATTTAAGCAACTGTAGATCACCGTATGACTTTCAACAATGAGCCATACTCATATTGTATAGTCAGCTGATAAAAGGTCCCGACATGACATAACGTGAAACTATTCAAACGAAAAAAAAAATGGCCTGATTTATGACCCCCGGTTTTTGGTTGGGTTCGTGTTGCTCAGTCTTCAGTTTTCTAGTTTGTGTTTTGTATACTGTTGTTTGTCTTTTGGTCTTTTTCTTTTTTTAAAGTGCGGTTGCCAGTTTATATTCGACTTATGAGTTTGAATGTCCCTTTGGTATCTTTCGCCACTCTTCTTTGACAAAACAATAAACGGAAAACAGATATGACAAACAAGAACCAACGGCAACCACTGACGTGTGTCATGTGTCATATCCATTTAAGAGAATTTGTATCTGACAAACTCACGTCATTGCATGTTATGACGAGTATTATATCTTTAAGAAGGGATAGACAAAGACGAATCCTGGTCAGCGCATTTTATGACGACTCTTATTATATCTTTATAGAGAGTTTGTCACCAAGGAACCACTGTATATACGTTTCAATCAACTATGGTCCCCTTTTAAATACTCGCCTCCGAAAATGATGAGGAAATACATTCAAACAATGCAATAATTAAATGAAAATTAACATGCTTTTACGTTGTTTGGGTGTACTCACAAATATAATTTCGATTTTACACAGGCGACTGATACGCCAGCTTTAATCAGTGGATATCAGATTGCAGTCACTCTGCGAACATCAGACAGATAAGGTATATTAATTGCCTTTGACATAAGGACATCTCCGCTAAAAGAAATTATTGTCTTTATATTGTTGACCTGTACTCGATTGACCATTACAGCATTGATTTTCTGTCTAACAGTCTTGTTTATTATTCTTGTATATTGATAATAGTCTTGTGTATGAATGAAGGTTCATGTGGACCCTTTGGCTAAAATGGTTGCATTTTCACCTCAAAATTTACTCTGAGTACAGACAAACCTGTGCATCTGGAAAAGTTTTAAGGCATAGCATGCCCTAGATAAATAAAATTCAAATGCATTGTGTGTTTCACTTGATTTGGTCCACTCGGGTAAACAGTTTACATCACCAATTATTTTCAGGTATCTATTGTCCATCTATTGTCTATGTCAATCAATACAGTTCACTTCAATTATTACCTGTGGGGAAGTTCTCAAACCTCTTTCACAACTTAGTTTATTTTGGCACCTTCTGGAAGAATAAAAAAAAGTGCTAGGCAAAATCCTGTCAAGTTTTTAATTTCCTAATAATAAAATATATTTAAATTTCATTTATCTAGGGCATGCTATGCCTTAAAACTTTTCAAGATACACAGGTTTGTCTGTACTCAGAGTAAATTTTGAGGTAAGCCAAAAGGTCAACATGAACCTTAAAAACGACAGTGAAGCATCAACCTAAGAACAAAATTCACGTGGCATTTACCATTGAAAAGCCTGATGGACATACGATTCATGGCATTTGGCCACACATTTAAATATGCAAACGCTTAAAAAAAATGGAAAAAACAAGGCACCTATTCAGCTTTTTAGATAGGCAGTATTAAATTGATTTCTTCTGTGTATTCGATCAATTTAATTGAAATTAAGTGTGATTTTTCTATGCTTATAACAACATGCTTCGACGAGTAAGTGGGTCAAGGTAGATGTTAATCAGATTATTATTGGATATATAAACAATTTTTGTATAAATGTATATCTACCCTGAAAAATACACTTATTGAACGTAATACAGATTTTATTAGAACTGTTGCTGCATTTTGATAAAAAAAAATGTAAAAAAAATGTTTTATATGCAAAAAGAAACTACTAGTAATTAAGTTATATTCATAGATTCATTTTCAGAGCGTTCCTAATCGTCTTATATTCATGAAATATTTTCCCGATATCTAAATCTTTTTTATTGAACAACTGCTATATATAATGCTTTTTACAAGAAATTTTTACATGTATTTAAGTCTGATAATAACGCTGTAGTAAATTGTTCTTCATCAAATGCCATTTGCATACAGGAGGGTTTGGATGGGGTTTACAGAATAGAGAATAATTGGCAAAAAATATAAAGAATAGAGAAAAATGGACCAAAAAATGTTATATAACGTTTTTAGTTACGATAGCTATAAAACAAATTGATGTTAAACACATGGGACGCAGTATTTCATTAAAATATAAAGAAGCTGATGGCCTGTTATTTTCTTTATGAGTGGTTGTTGTTCCAGACGAAATGAATCTGTATTCTTCTTGTACACAAAATGTCTGATTAAAGACATAATGGGAAAAAGACAGAACTCCTTGCATATAAGATGTCAAAATGTTCCAAAGCAGATTAAACTAATGTTTCGAGACAAGACTTGGACATCTGTCATGTGACATAATAGCTCCTTCAGACGTTCAGAGCCTGTTAAACTATCGATCAACGTTCCTAAACATTGTTAGACGTGTAACAATGACTCAAGTCGTTGATTATTTTATTTATTTATAAATTTATAAATCGCCTTGCAGTATTGGAAAAGCCTGGGTTTTCAATCAGTGTTTACCTTATCATGGTGTGTATGTTTGAGCATGCAAATGATAAAGAAAACATACGACGAGGCAACTCGACCGACCATTGAATTATATGGAAATTCTGTAAGAACTGTAGCATTACAACAATTGATCGAGCCTTTGAATTGAAATCTATCCAGTTAAAAATTAATTTATATTGAGTGTTAATTATCATTATTATTGTAAAAACACTTGTATTGATGTTCTATACATTAACCGTAAGACCATAAGCTGAAATATTACTATGCACAGAGAAATCAAGAAAATCCCTATCATCAACTTAAACAGAATTCAAATGTTCTTGAAAATGTAAATGAGAAGTGTTTTAAATTATTTGGCTATTTTTTAAGGTTTTTTAGAACATATAGCTCTTCAACTGTTTCGGTTCTTATACATGCTTGACTTTCAAATATTCGGCTTTGGGCGTTCCGGATGAAGGTAATTCCAGAAAAGCGCTTCGGACGCATGCAATTGATAACGTGTTGTTTTCTTTTTTTACATCACTGGGTCAATACATCTCTTGGTGGACTATCAGCCCACGATGGTATCTTCAACTCCATCAGGCAAAGTTAACCTTAGATGGATTAGGCTATTTTTAGGGCTTTTTGGTCATAAAGCTCTTCAACTGTTTCGGTTTTTATACATCTTTGGCTTTCAAATATTCGGCTTTGAGCGTTCCTGATGAAGGTAAATCCAAAAAAAGCGTTTCAGACGCATGCAATTTATAACTTGTTGTTTTCATTTTTTTACAGCACTGGGTCGATACCTCTGCCGGTGGACTATCTGTTCCCGAGGGTATCATCAGCTCAGTAGTCAGTACTTCGGTACCGACATGATTTATAACAAACCTTAAATTATTTAAAAGTGTCCGTTTATAAATTTTAGCATTACAAGGAAACAAAGGTTTCAACTCCCTCAGACAAAGTTGACCTTAGATGGATTTGGCTATTTTTTATGACTTTTTGGTCATATAGCTCCATAACTGATTGGGTCTTACACATTCTTGACTTTCAAGTATTCGGCTTTGATCGTTCCTAATGAAGGTAAATCAAGAAAAGCGCTTCGGACGCATGCAATTTATAACGTATTGTTTTCATTATTTTTAATAACTTGTAAGCATGCCTACAATGCTGTCAGTTAATCGCCGACAATACCATTGTATATTAAAACAACAAAGACAATCTGTCTTTTACTCACAGTCTCAAGTCCAAAAGTAAAGTACTGTTTGATCGATACGATTGTATTTATAATTTAAATCTAAACTCCAGTTCAAATTAATGACTTATTTTAGTGTGTCTTAAGTTAAATTAACAAGAAGACAGATGACATTTTACAGCATTCATTTCACATCATAAAGAATAGCTCTCGGGAGACAACCATTGTAGGGAAACATGACTCTAGAGAGACTTCAACTTTTATTTTATAGTACTCATCACTCATCCTTTTTTAGCTCACCGGGGCCATGTGAGCTTATGCTATCACTTGGCGTCCGTCGTCGTCGTTGTCGTCTGTCGTCGTCGCCGTAAACTATTTCAAGAATCTTCTTCTCTGAAACTACTATGTCAAATACCATCAAACTTTAACTGAATGTTTCTTAGTGTATCTAGTTTATAAATTGTATCCGAAGTTTTGATCCATCAACAAACATGGCAGCAATGGCTAAAAATATAACATAGAGGTCAAATGCAGTTTTTGGCTTATATCTCAAAAACTAAAGCATTTAGAGCAAATCTTACAAGTTAAGAATGTTCAATAGGTCAAGATCTATCAGCCCTGAAATTTTCAGACGAACTGAACAACCCATTGTTGGGTTGCTGCCACTAAATTGGTAATTTTAAGGAAATTTTGCAGTTTTTGGATATCTTGAATATTATTGAAGATAAAGATAAACTGTAAACAGCAAAAATGTTCAGCAAAGTAAGATCTACAAAAAGTCGCACTTTTTCCCTAAATTTTGAAACTGATATCACTTGAAAAACTAACAGTATTATATATTTACTCACATGAAACAAACCGGGATGCGGTATTCAGCACGTAGGTGAAACTGGACGATATTTATCAAAACGCACGCAAGAACACCTTTATCGTTTTAAAAGACCCCATAAATTAAAAAGTATCATTTATCAACACCTTAAGAAGCACAATCATCTTTTTAAATATTTAACAGTTCAACCTTTAGAAGTAGTTAATAAGCAGCCTGGGGAATCTCTTTCAAAATTTGTACGATCACGAAAAATAATTGAATTAAATTGGATTAAAAAATTACAGACAGCCTATCCTCTCGGTCTTAACGACAATATCATGGGAATTGGTAATATATCTAGAACAGATTCTGTTAACATTTTGGATATAGTTTCTAAAACAGTACGTAAAAACCGTTCTCATGGGCGTAGAATAAATCCCAATCAAAGAAATTTCGTAATAACAATACAAATATTTCGGACCTAATATCTATTTCAGACAACAACAGTAGACACTATCTATTAACCAAGCTCTGTTCTTTACCTGTTAATAAATTACATCAAATTTTGGAGGAATGCAACACAATTCCATATTGCAGTCCTAAGTATGAAACCGTCCAAATTATAATTGCATATTGTTATTCTAAATTGTTTCCCAAAATTGATCGCCCTGAAGATCACAAAAAAAACATTTTTTATTGAAATTATATATGTCAATAAAGGTTTTGATTTTGTAAATATTGCCGGTATTTTTAATGATCATTCTGTTAAAGAAAAAATTCTTGGCTATTTTGATAATACTGAACTCCCTCTTATTTGTTATGTTTACAAAAAATCTATCCGGAAATATGTGTTTAATTACAGCGAAGTGTGTAAAGATGTTAATATCAGTGGTAATACACCTACCTCATGAAATTGCAGTAAATCCGAATACATTGATGGCCCCAGTTCCCATGTTATAACAGGAGACCTTAACATCGTTCGCGACCGAGAGTTGAAATCATTCCTCAGTAAAGGACCTAAATATCGTCCCCCTTCAATTATTAATTGGAATGAGTGTCGTAACTTCATCCACGACTCACTCCGTACTTACTGCTCTAAATGGATAAAACGAGAAAAAGCTGACAAGAAATCATTAGATTCTTTTTTTAATCGGTAATGAACATAGTTGATATATGTATTCAACATTTTAAAGATCATTTTACTCCTAACAACAACCATAATAGCCCAGTTTCCCGTATCAAACATAAGCTAAAAGAACTCGCCAAGGAATATATTTTTGTCCCGGCTGATAAGGCTGCTAACAATATCATTATTGTTTGACGTAAATTTTACATTGATGTTCTACAAAAGGAAATCACGAATTCACCAACATTCCAACTGACTCCATTTTCGGAAAATAACATCTATAACAAACATAAACTTTTAGCTACCTCTTTACAAGCAGAAACAAATACAATGAAAGTTCCAACTATGTACTGGCTTCCGAAGCTGCATAAAACTCCATACAAATATAGATTTATTTCGTCTTCAAGCCATTGTTCCACTACTAAACTATCTATTCTACTTACTAGTACACTTGGTACAATCAAAAACCTGGTAATAAATTGTTCAAATAAGGCCTTTGAAAATAGTGGAATTAATTACTTTTGGAGTGTCAAAAATTCGTTGGAAGTACTTGAAAAATTGCATGCTTATATTGGTGATTTCGAATCTGTTCAAAGTTTTGATTTTTCTACCCTATATACCACGTTGCCTCATAATCTTATTAAGAAAAAATTCACACACTTGATTAAATGGGCATTTAAAAAGTTGGAATGCGAATATATATGTTCAAACTCTTTTAGGTCATTTTTTAGTAACAACAAACAAAAGAACTATGTCAATTGGACCTGCTTTGATACTATAACTGCCCTTGAATTTTTACTAGATAACATTTTTGTTCGCTATGGAGATTTCGTATATCGTCAGGTTATCGGAATTCCCATGGGGACTAACTGTGCACCACTTATTGCGGACCTGTTTCTGTATTGTTATAAGTTACAATTTATGACTAAAATCAGCAAAGACCCATTGAAACAACATCTGATTCAAAAATTTAATAACACTTTTAGATATTTAGATGATATATTGGCTCTCAAAAATGACGACTTCAGTATGTACACTAAAGAGATTTATCCTGCCGAACTGACTTTAAATAAAGCTAATACTAACAATGAACACTGTCCTTACCTGGATCTTGATATCTTTATCTTTAACGGGAAGCTTAATTCAAAATTTATGATAAATGAGATGATTTTTCATTTCCTATTGTTAATTGTCCATTATTAGATGGTGACGTTCCCTTGTCGCCATCTTATGGTGTTTATATATCTCAACTTGTTCGATTCGCTCGTGTATGTAACAACGTATTTGATTTCAACGAAAGAAATATCTGTATTACTGAAAAATTATTACACCAGGGTTTTCGATATCACAAACTAGTCAAAACATGTACTAAATTTTATCATCGGTACAAGGACATCATTCGTAAATATAAATCAACATGCAGACATCTTATACGTTCAGGTATTTCACATCCAATATTTTATGGTAATATTCTTTACAAAGCACAAAAATGTCAGCATTCGCTCAAAAGCTAACCAAACATTTAAACAGACTTATTCGGAAAGGATATAGTTACGATACTGTTGTCAAGTCATTAAGGATTGCATATTTTGGTATTAATATTGATTCACTCATAGGGTCTTTGCATCGAAAATAAACACATTTATTCTAAAACTAGTTGTTGGCATGATACGGGTTATGTTCTTCTCATATGTTTTATGATGGTATGATACTTAACCCCTAACGGGAGGGATTGTACTTGATTTTCATATGATGAAGACATAATCTTTCAATTAGTTTAATTGAGGTCTGGAGCTGGCATGTCAGTAACTGCTAGTAGTCCTTTGTTCATTTATGTATCACTGTCATTTTGCTTAGTTTCTTTTGTTACCTATTCTGACATCGGACTCGGACTTCATAGTGTTTAAACTGAGTTTTACTGTGCGTATTGTTAGGTTTGGTACTATTGTGCAAATGTTTGCACCTTCCTAAGTCAGGAATCTATTCTACATTGGCTAGAGGTATTAGGGGAGCTTGTTGTTCGGTTGAGATCTCACAAAACATGTTTAACCCCGCCGCATTTTAGCGCCTGTCCAAAGTCAGGAGCCTCTGGCCTTTGTTAGTCTAGTATGTTTTTTAATTTTAGTTCATTTATATGTTTTGGAGTTTAGTGTGACGTCCATTTTCACTGAACTAGCACACAATTTTAGTTAGGGGCCAGCTGAGGATCTGAGGACATATTCCCAATTTCCATTCTCAATTTTATTAAATGACTAAAATTGTCAATTGATACCTTAAGGAGTTATTGCCCTTTAAGGGTAATTTTACACAATTTGTTTGCTAACATCTAAAAATCTTCTCCTCTGAAACTACTGGGCCTAATACTTCTAAACTTTAACTGAATGTTCCCAAGGGTAACTGGTTTATAAATTGTATCCGAAGTTTTGATCCATTAACAAAAATGGCCGCCATGGGTAAAAATAGAACATAGGGGCAAATGCAGTTTTTGGCTTTTATCTCAAAAACTACAGCCGTTAGAGCAAAAGTGACATGGAGTTAAAGTGATGAATAAGTCAAGATCTATCTGCTTTGAAATTTTCAAACCAATGGGACCACCCATTGTAGGGTAACTGTCCGAAATAGTTTATTTTTATGAAATTTTACTGTTTTTTGTTATTATCTTTAATATTATAATAGATAGAGAGAAAGTGTAAATAGCAAAAACTTTCAACTTAGTAAGATCTACAAATAAGTCAAATGATCAAAATAGTCAATTGACTCCTTCAGGAGTTATTACCCATGAAACGTTTATTTTTTACATTTTTTTGTGCGTCTATTACTTTTTCAAAAATCTTCTTCTCTGAAACTACTGGGCCAAATACTTCCAAACTTTAACTGAATGCTCAGTTATACTGGGTATCTAGTTTATAAATTCTATCCGAAGTTTTGATCAATCAACAAACATTGTCGCCATAGCTAAAAATAGAACCTAGGGGATAAAAGCAGTTTTTGGCCTATATCTCAAAATCTACAGCAGTTAGATCAAAAGTGAAAGAGAGTTAAAGTGATAAATGGGTCATGATCTACCTGTTATGAAATTTTCAGACGAGTTCGACAACCCATTGTTGGGTTACTGCTGGAAATAGTTTATTTTTATTAAATTTTACTGTTTTTGGTTATCTTCTTTAATATTATAATAGATAGAGAGAAAGTATAGATGGCAATAAATGTTCAGCTAAGTAGGATCTACAAATAAGTCAACATGATCAAAATAGTCAATTGACCCCCTTGAGGAGTTATTGCCCTTAAAACGTTTTTTTTTTTTTTTAACATTTTTTGTGAAAGTCCAATTACTTTTTCAAAAATCTTCTTCTCTGAAACTACTTTGCCAAATATTTAAAAACTTTAATTGAATGCTCCTTAGGGTATCTCGTTTATAGATTATATTCGGGGATTTGATCCATTCAAAAACATGGCGGCAGTTTCTAAGAATAGAACATAGGGGGTCAAATGAAGTTTTTGGCTTTCATCTCAAAAACTAAAGCAGTAAGAGCAAAACTGGCATAGGTGAAAGTGTTAAACAGGTTTAGATCTACCTGTCAAGTAATCTTCAGACCAATAGGACAACTTATTGTTGTGTTACTGTCCAGATATAGTAAATTTTTTAGGAAATTTTACAGTTTTGGGTTACTTAAGTATGTATTATCTTTAATATTATTATAGAAAGAGAGAAAGTGTAAATGACAAAATTGTTCAGCAAAGTAAGATCTACAAATAAGTCAAATGCCTGAAACTGAAATTACAACAAGGTGAACGATATCAGGCTCGCATGAGCCTCTTGTTTCTTATCACAATCAATGAATAGAGAACGCGCATAATGATGATTTGTTCAAGCAAATCACTCTAGTCAAATATATTGGTACCACAGACGACTTAAATACAGAAGGTAAAACAATGAAAGGAATACTTTAGTTATATGTTATATGAAAGATAAAGTAACAACTTCAGTTACCTTTTAAACAAATAGGAACGTTTTTGTGTGATGAGATTATGTTGTAGTGTAGTATGAAGAGTAGAAAAGTTGTAAAACTTTAATGCTGTATGCATACTTTCCGGTTTCTTTTTATCTTTGATATGATTATAAGATTTGTAAATGTTCTCGAGTTTAACAAATTGTTACATATACCCCAGAAACATTTGATGTAATGTCATTGATATTCTAGATATGGGAAGTTAATACTAGTTTTAAGTTATACATCCGGTACTCCGATACTGTTGCTACTTGTATCATCTTATAATAATTGATTTGTGATGATTTCCTGTTTTCATTTTTATTCGGAAAAAATGTTATTTGAACTTATTTTAACGATTTTTAATTATGTTAAATTATTACTGTTACAAAACGGCTTAGAATTAATAGGTACCAATTTTACTACTACAGATGCGCATTTCGATAATTAATGTCTCTTCAGTGATGATCGAGACCAAATTATTTGAAAGTCGAAAATACAATATAAACGCTGAAGAGCTTATAAAACCAAAAAAGACCAAAAGTAAATCCAAACTAGGGCAAGGACTTTAAACGCAGCTATAAAATGTGGCTGACGCAAACCATAAACATGTTGTCCAGTGGCAAATGGTTGTTGCAGCTTTCCAGTAACTAAATGTTAAAATATGACATGATCAAAAACTGAAGAGTTGTGGTGATATATCATCTAACATGCTCACATTCTCCTATTTTTGTATTTGAAAAGTAATTATCTAATTGAAAGTTATACCATATCTGATATTCATTTTATTAATGCAGAGTTATCGTATATTTCAAAGTTGGCTTGAAAATACATGTTATGTAATTGTAACTTTTTGTGTTTTGTTTCCAAGTTCTCTAAAATAGACGTTTCTTCTTCTTCATAAAGGCATTTATTTTGTCAATTACCAGTTGTGTTCTTATTATATTTGACTTCTACATGATTTCAATTACAACTAAAATTAATTGTTTTGATGTACTTTTCTTTGAAATATAACGTACAGTAAGTTCTTTCAATTATCCTCCTTTAGATAGGTAGGGATTAATAAGAAGGATCGTAAAGCTACAAGGTCTCTAAATTTGTTATCTACAGCTTTATAATAATCCACAATCTAAATTCCTTCAAGCCTCTTGTATTATATATTATATATATATATATATATAAATGAACTGTACGTGCAGACATGATTAAACTGGCAATTTCCATTTCTTGTGTGCTGCTTAAGACCCTGACGAAACCGAGGAGTTGATTAATATCAATTCTTTTAAGTAATCAGGCTTATTAATCTAATCTTAAATTAATTAGCAGTGCAGTCATTACAAAACTATTGATTATCTTACGAAGATATTGAAGTTTATTTTGACTCAAGCAAACAAACGAATACGTTTTTAAACACTGTGGAACTGTTGACTACTAAATCATTTAAACAGCAGAATATACAATGGATTACATACATGTTATGTTTATTTTAGGTTCCACCTGTGCGGGCGTCGATCATGGAGGGCTATCGAAATTCACCGGCACAGCCCTTGCTGGACGTAAGTGATCATGATCGAGAACGACCCCTGTCATATTCTTCTGATGAGGAATCGAGTAATCCTGCAACACCATATAAAAAAGTAGAGGACAAAAACAAATCAAATGGGAATAGTTGTGTAGATAGTGATGAGATCGAAGGAAATAAAGTAGAGAAAGAAAGCAGACAAAAGAAACATGCAAAATTTGTGTCGAGCTTGTCTCCAAAGATAACGCGATCAGATTCAGTAAAGTTTGGAAAATCAGCCAATGGAAATGCAGGCCGAAAGAACTCTCAACCAATCGGAAACTCTACACCTCCAAAACCGTCCAGACGTGTGCCAAGTTTAAAACTTAAACGTATGAGCATTGAAAGGCATACAGACAAATCAGATTCAAATATGCCGTGTTTACCGAATTGCAATAAAAATAAGCAAGGAAATCCGTCAATAACGATCACAATAGATTCTGATGATGATTCTGTTTACAGTGATTACTTGAATACAGATATGAATTATAAAAATGACACGAATAAAGTGAAATATATTGGTGATCAAACTTCATTGTATGGGACACCAAAGGAAGAGCTTTTTACAAATTCTCAGGAAAATATGAATTATGAGCAAAAATCTAGTCCAACCTCATTCCTAAAGGAACAAATTGTGTCTTTCTTTCAACCATCGGATAATAAACTTGCAATGAAACTCTTTGGAAATAAGAATGCTTTGATGAAAGAAAAATTGCGACATAAACGCGTTGGGAATTGGGTTATACATCCATGCAGTAACTTTAGGTAAGTAGCTGTCTCATAGCATATGTGTAGTCAAGGTATACGATATCATTCTCTTTTTACATATTTGTAAACATTTCTGTAATTGTGTCCTCTTCACCACGTCTGACGACACGTTCCTTGGGTTAAAGCAAAATTAATGCTTATGCAATGCAGAGGGACAACTGCATGGTCAAAGTCTATTCCGAATACACTTTTTATAGACCTTCACAGAGTCGCTCTAATTAATAGGCGAACACATGAGCAGCAGTTTCACATTATTATTTGTACATTTTAGTTACTCACAGGGGGGATAAAAGTGCTGGCACTATTTTCATGTGCTTGCTTCGTGGTTTTTCTTCCTACACAATTTAATGCTTTCTCGAGTACGCAAATTTGATGACCGTTTTTTTTTTTAGCCTACAAAAAATGGAAAATGATTTCAAATACTGACTATGTAAAATGTTGATGTTATTGTTTCTGGAATTGTATGTAATTTCAATGCTTCGTAAAACTGAGCCAAGTGGTGATGGTCTATCTAATCTTGTAGCCTAAACTCTATCATAATCACTTCTATTTCAGTTGATATCTCCATCCATGCAGATTTTAACTAGCTATTTCGAAAAAATGTAGATCAGAGAAATATTTAGAAATACCTTATTTAAATCTTTTCTTAACATTTAATAAATGTAATATAAATCTCTTTTTACTACGTCATTTCCCAACAGTCCCATACAGCAAGATTTACTGGTTAGTGAGATATAATCTTTCAAACAATACCTGGCTTTTGTATATGCATGCATCAATGTCACATTTTTGATTAAACGTTTAAATCTATTCAAAAGCAAGCAAGCATATGACTCTGTTCCCATAGGAGCATGAACAAATACAGATTCCAAGAGATATTTATTAATTTTTTGAGTCTAGTCTGCATTTCCGTTAAAATTGTTGAAATAGTGAACCGAACCAAGACAAGATATCTTAGACGTTCAGCTTTACATGTTCTTGTAGCCTTGTCTAGATTGATCTTTAAAGTTATCCTATCAATACAAGGTGCAAAGTCAGATGTACAAACATAAGTATAAAAACTACATATATTGTTATCTATAATGCTGTTTGGAGCAGCCAGATGGTTAATGAAGTACACATTAAGACTCGCTGCTGCCCCATGCATTCTTTCGAATCTTATCTACAATTTTCATGCGAGCTATTAATATTCAATTGATTTTGAACGTTGGTTATGCCAATTTTGTTTTATAAAATATCAATACTGAGTTTCGTGTTCCCAAAGAAAATTTTCTATGTATTATTCAAGTGTTTGGATCTGAAAGGTCAAAAGATCTGTTACATTGTCTATTTAGTCGATATTCCTTATATTTGCTTTGAATTTCAACGTGAACAAGCCTTTTGAATATACTAGTAACAAATGTCTTGTTTATACACTATTTATTGATTGTCCTTTATATTTTTTGACACTATTTTGAACATAGGTTATATATAAGCTATAGATAATTAGTTTTTTTTTTTTTTTTTCAAAATATGAGTGTGTAATAAATATCATTTCCAAAATGAATAAAAGCAACACAAACTATAACAAAACGTGACACATTTCAAATCAGAAAACTAACGCCCTGATATATCCCAAAACAATACATGAAAAACAAATATTACGGACAGCAATCAACGACAACCCCTGATTTACAAGCTCCACTCTTGGGACAGGCACATAAAGAATGTGGCAGGATTAATAATGTTTATGAACGCAGTCGCTCAACCCTCGGTCTCATAACCTTGGACAGTGTCATAGCAGCACACCATAAGAACAAATGTTAAAATCAGTTAGAAAGGGTTTGACTCGTCGGATAGTCACGAAGCTCATGTTTTCCAAGGTTAAATGTCAATCATGTAGATAGTATCGGGTTGTATATTCGAAAGTACGACAAATGTATGCATTCTATATGCTTGACAAAAATAGTTGAAAGTTTGGTTTGAATTATGTAATACTCGTTGATATGTTTGTTTCAAACATCTTTGCTATACCTTAAAAGAAATCAGATTATTATTCATTTGACACTAAGTAAAGTCTTACTTAATATAAGTTTGGAGCTCGCTAATGTTCTCTCCAATATAACCATATAACTTATTTAAGCTAGGGCAAGTAATACAAGATAGCAAATTCAAATAAACTCCTAAATAAATCTCATATTAGAAATAAGAAACAACAATAAAATGCTTGCTACACATTTGCACTGTGAAAAGAGGAAGTAATTTAAGTTCTGTCGAAATCCGTCTTGTGATTAGAAATTTGAATTGGATTAATAGATTTCACAATCACATTAAAAAGGAAGCAAAATATACCAAAAGGACAATGAAAAATTATAAGTCGAAGAACACCCAAGAATATCATGGATTAATAGGGGAGAATAGTATGAGCTTGGATAAAATGCATTGCAAATATTTTTCATAATAAAGCAAAATACTCCAATTGACTCCCATTTGAGTCACTTTTAAAGATGAGACAAGGATTATTTAAGGAAGAAGTGGATTGAAAGACTATATAACTATTGAGAATTCGTGTTCAGCAATTTTAAGAGGGTGTGGATTGAAGATTATATTGTGGATGGACGGACAGACGTAATAAATATGAAGAAATAAGAAGATATACACTCACTGTATATACATAATTATTCCTCCTGTTATGATATAATGTGACATGATATTTCCATAGTTGCATTTTTATCTTAATCTAAAGCATTTAAAAAGTATGTAATCAATGATATCAATAATGGATAACTGTGAAAAAAGAGATATGTGGTTATTATACGCCAATGAGACAGCAACTGTACGAAACAAAAACCAAAAATACATCTAGAAGTATACATACAGTCATAAGCAAAAGATAAAATTGTCTATTACATGTCAAGCTCTACATCGTCCCAAGTCTTAAAAAATGGATTTATTCAACAAAACCTATCCAAATTCTGCCATAAAAACCAAATTTTCTAAATGACAACAAATCATACATTTAGAAATGACTAAAGACACTGACGAGGTCCCGGGAATGGGACTGGAAGATGAACATGTGACGAGGTTAAAATAGTTTTTGAAATGTCATCCCTCGTTTTACTGTCGATCTTTGGAATAACAAAATTTCAATAAAGATCAGTACAGGAAAAGCTGTTCACTTCGGTATAACGCCCTTCATACACTGAATTACAGATATCAATCGGGAGGTTAATAATACCAATATTTGAAATGAATTGAGCTAGCTTATCTGGTGATATTAAATATTACATCTAATTCAGGGAAATAAATGCTACATCGGATTTCCTTGTTTCAGCTCAAATGAGTTGACCATATTGTTAATGATGTTCATTCGTGTCTTATGTGGCATGTTGATTATTTAATACGCAATTTCATGCCTTTCATTATTAAAAACTATTGATTAACACAATAACTGATTGTATAATTAATTTTCAATTTGACAATTTGACAATTTGACAATTATTCCGATTTTGATCTATCTACATACTGATATTTAGGAACTACCATCGCAAAGCCATTTAAAGTGGCATAAGTTACGAGATATATAAAAAAATAAAACATGAATTTTTTTGTTCAATCATTAATGAAAGTGAAATAGTGAAATAATAATTCGATTTTAGCAACCAATTTGGTTCAATCTTGTCAAAATAAGTTAAGAAACATCGCTGATAAATTACTTACTTGCAAGTGAATAATTCGACCTCATTGAATCCGTATTTATGTGACCTGCAATTTAACCCTTTAGCTGGAGATCGGTTATGCTAGACAAGACAAGACAATATTTTATTTAAGTCTCACCTCTTCAGTTTATAAAACATACAAATAGTTAATAAAACATAATCATAAAACATTCTAAGCCACTCTAAAAAGAGTAACGCATGTATTCAGTTATTAAAAGGAAAAGAATGTCAACATTGAAAGTGAAACAAGGATGACTCATTTGATTGACTGATTCGATCAATGAAAAATATTTCTTATAAGGTAAAAACGATGATAAACATACTTTGTAACCTGCAATATGAAATCAAACAGACCTAAAATACGATTGCACGTGGTCGCTATCTTTTTATATTTATGTTTATATTGGGTTTTGTGACCGTCGGCATTCGTCGGAGGTCATCTCGATGGTTGATTAGATGGTACACACGAAATACTGATACATACTATCGTGTCCATGCATTGTTACTTATTTATTTCAGCCTTTTTGTAATTTGGATATTCGTTTTAGTATGTTATAAATCAAATATGAGAATTTGAGTCAAATCGCTGAACATGAATTTGACAGCTAATGCCCCTTTAACACAGATCATTGTGGTCCGTTAAAAAAGCATGATAATTGCAACTGTTATATCTGCAGCACTGTTTTTAGCTCACCTGGCCCAAAAGGGCCAAGTGAGCTTTTCTCATCACTTGGCGTCCGTCGTCCGTCGGCGTCCGTCGTCGTCCGTCGTCGTCGTCTGTTAACTTTTACAAAAATCTTCTCCTCTGAAACTACTGGGTCAAATGTAACCAAACTTGGCCACAATCATCATTGGGGTATCTAGTTTAAAAAATATGTCCGGTGACCCGGCCAACCAACCAAGATGGCCGCCATGGCTAAAAATAGAACATAGGGTAAAATGTAGATTTTGGCTTATATCTCTGAAACCAAAGCATTTAGAGCAAATCTGACAGGGTAAAATTGTTTATCAGGATAAGATCTATCTGCCCTGAAATTTTCAGATGAATCGGACAACCCGTTGTTGGGTTGCTGCCCTGAATTGGTAATTTTAAGAAAATTTTGCCGTTTTGGGTTATTATCTTGAATATTATTATAGATAGAGATAAACTGTAAACAGCAATAATGTTCAGCAAAGTAAGATCTACAAATAAGTCAACTTGACCAAAATGGTCAGTTGACCCTTAAGGAGTTATTGCCCTTTATAGTCAATTTTAACAATTTTTCGTAAATTTTTGTAATCTTTACAAAATCTTCTCCTCTGAAACTACTAAGACAAATTTAACCAAACTTGTCCACAATCATCATTAGAGTAACTAGTTTAAAAAATGTGTCCGATGACCCCGCCCGCGAACCAAGATGGCTGACATGGCTGAAAAATAGTACATAGGGTAAAATGCAGTTTTTGGCTCGTATCTCTGAAACCAAAGCATTTAGAGCAAATCTGACGAGGATAAAATTGTTCATTAGGTCAATATCTATCTGCCCTGAAATTTTCAGACCAATCAGGCAACACGTTGTTGGGTTGCTGCCCCTGAATTGGTAATTTTAAGAAAACTTTGCACCTTTTGGTTATTATCTTGAATATTATTATAGATAGAAATAAACTGTAAACAGCAATAATGTACAGCAAAGTAAGATCTACAAATAAGTCAACATGACCAAAATTGTCAATTGACCCCTTAAGGAGTTATTACAATTTTCATAAATTTTGTAAATTTTTGTAAATTTTTACAAAATATTTTCCACTGTAACTACTGGGCCAAGTTCATTATAGATAGAGATAATTGTAAGCAGCAAGAATGTTCAGTAAAGTAAGATCTACAAACACATCACCATCACCAAAACACAATTTTGTCATGAATCCATCTGTGTCCTTTGTTTAATATGCACATAGACCAAGGTGAGCGACACAGGCTCTTTAGAGCCTCTAGTTTTATATTGTGACCTAGTTATTCTTTTGACCTAGTCATTCTTTTGACCTAGTTATTCTTTTTACTCAATTGACAGTGCCAATGTTTATACCCATTTAGGGTGAATTTTAGTTTTACTTTGTATAAAGTTTTCGACATGTTTATACTTTGTAAACTGTGACAGAACAGACATTAGTGTTGTCAATAGTTTACTTGCAATTAGTGTAAATTGTGATGTTTTGATTTTTGTCACCAACTTGATTTATTTTTTACCATTTAATTTTACAGTCTCTGTAAAATTTCTTCCAAGATATAAATGTTATTTGTTCGAGGTTAGAGATGGTCATATTATTAACCTTGGTAACAAATGATCTCAATGTTAATTAGTTTAATTAAAAACTCATTAAAAAAGCTATGCATTCATATTTTTCATATCGGAGCCTTTTATAGCCGACCATACGGTATGGGGTTTTCTCATTGTTAAAGGCTGTACGGTTGCCTATAATTGCTTACATCCACTTCATTTGAACTTTGGTGGATAGTTGTCAGTTGGCATTTATACCACATCTCCTTATTTTTATATTAAGTGTAAAATGCAGTAAAATCGAGAACAGAACACTAAAAAATGTATACATTTTTTGTACTAGTATATAAGAACTGGTATAATAGGCATATATTTGTTTAAATCTTCGTCCTTTGGTATCTGGTTGTTACGAGTCCCATTGGCAATCATATCACATCTCCTTATATGTATATAGATGTGTCAATAAAAAATCTAAACACAGAAGTATCCTTTTCAAATCATGTTACAGTAACAACTTCTGAAACTTGGTCTCATGTAGATCGAAATAATTTTTCACACACTATTATGGTTGGTGATACTAGCCTCTGCATCTGAATTTGTAGTGGACACTCGATCACAAAAGTTCATTTGGGTTATGTCCCTTATAAATATAACAATAGAAATAATTTTAAAAATAATACTGTTATAAATAAAGTATAAATGACATCATTTTTAATTTTTAAAATCATATAAATTAGCTAGCATAATAGGCCATGCCAGATTTCTCAAGGTATTTTATAAATTGTGAAAGTAAACTTTTTGCAACGATTTTGTCGGTCTCTTCGACTTGTGAGTTTTGATTCTCTCAAATGAGGACTTGCTATAGTTGAAATTTTTGGTAAATTATTTAGAAATTTATTGTTGTTCCTTAGGCTGTTTTACCTGTCCGCATTTTGCTATATTTTTTATTCTTTTCGATTAAAATGAACTCTAAAACCCCTAACGGGAGGTATTGTACTTGATTTTCATATGATGAAGACATAATATTTCAATCAGTTTAATTGAGGTCTGGAGCTGGCATGTCAATAACTGCTAGTAGTCCTTTGTTAATTTATGTGTCATTGTCATTTTGCTTAGTTTCTTTTGTTACCTATTCTGACATAGGACTCGGACTTCTTTTAAATTGAGTTTAACTGTGCGTATTGCTATGTGTTTCTTTATTCTACATTGGCTAGAGGTATAGGGGGGGAGTTGAGATCTCACAAAACATGTTTAACCCCACCGCATTTTAGCACCTGTCCCAAGTCAGGAGCCTCTGGCCTTTGTTAATCTTGTATGTTTTTTTTTTTAATTTTTGTTCATTTGTATGTTTTGGAGTTCAGTGTGGCGTCCATTTTCACTGAACTGGTACACAATTTTGTTTGGGGACCGCCTCTGGGTTCGGGATATTCTCGCTGCGTTGAAGACCCGTTGGTGGCCTTCGGCTGTTGTCTGCTCTTTGGTCGGGTTGTTGTCTCTTTGACATATTCCCCATTTCCATTCTCAATTTTATCTACAACGTTTGTATTACTATACGGAATATTAAACACTTTGGCCTCAAGCATCATTGAAGACTCGTTATTTGTTGAAAGGCGCATCTGGTGCAGTAACATTTGTACCGTTTAATGTAATCATACATATAGCCAGTGCCTCCTCATTCGATACTTGTAACTTTTGTTCTCTTAGTAAAAGAGGTCGGGAATGGGTTTTTAATATATGGTTCACATTTGTCTGTTTGGGGGACCTCTTTAGGGTTGGTGTACGGTATGGATTGTTTTTCACTGTTGTAGACATTACGTTCATCATGAAACGGTAATGTTTCGTATGCTTATATGGTCTGGTTGGAAAAGAAACGGCACTTTTTATACAGATTTGATATGATAGTTTTCCATTTACCTACTAGAGGTGATTGGCGCGCCATTTTAATGAATCGTAATTCAGCAGTTTAAAACTTTATGCATTCTATATGAAGCGATCAAATACGCGTACATGTACGTAAACTACTGAAACGTTCATTTGTCTATGTATAGATCTGTCTGGAACCAAAAACAAGATGGCAGAATTATTCATCATCGGAGACTGGACATGCAAACAGTAAATATCAAATCAATATCTTATTTATTTCATATGACTTTTTCTAATCCATTGCTATCTCTTAATAACAGTATGCATATGTTTGTTATATGACGTTCATGTATGTCTACTCTGTTACATGAAGCAAACACATGAATTGCAACGCATAAACATAAACCAAAAAAACTAAATATTTAAAGCTAATAATGTAATTCTAAGCCGATTACATTTTGCAAGTTTGATGTGCAATCACCATACATAAATTGGAATCAAAGACGTTTATGAGAGGCAAAAATGTCAGCTCGTTCATAGCAGGTTCTTATAATGCATAAGTTGGTTTCCAAAATATTTTCTATGGAGACGATCTAAACTTTATACAAATGTATTTATTTGGCATTGCGCATTATTCCTTCCGCAGTTAGAACTGAATGAAAAAGGAGTGAAATAGTAGAGCAGTTTGTAATCTTTTCTCTTCTGTTTCTACAATATTAGCCAATACGAGGCAATGACCCATTTACTAACCATCAAAACTATAGACTCCAAATCTCTAACACCAATAGAAAATGACTCGGATAATAATTTCAAAACCATGAATCACTGCTGTAAGGATCAGAAAAACAATGTAAACAACATTATAGATAATTTTAAATGATCATGATAAAACATTTTTACTGTAAACCAAATTAATTATAAAGTCAATATATGTGTAATAATCATTTGTACTTAGTGCTAGACCAACTTATGATATCTGCACTGACGGACAAATTCAATTTAATATTTTCTAATACATTACCAGCACCGAAATAAAGAAGTTTTTAACAAAAGTATTGATACTCAGATCCTGATGTCCATGGCGAGTCCATGTAATCCTTCATGTCGATTGTATGTCTCCGCGTGATGCTCTTATAAAAAATAATCCTATAATGTCCAACATATCATTTATAGAAATTGATTAGTCATCAAGTTTGATCACGCCTACTGCTAACGTTGAATCAGAAACAGCAGTATGTAGACATTTGGGTCCACATGTTTGAAAACTAATTTAGGCGATTATAAATCATCAAATGGATGCATTTAAACAAATAAAATATGAGAAAAAACTGAGATGGGGGTTACAAATACGTCAATGAGGATTATAAAAAAAACAGTGATGTGTAGGGTTGTTATTCCCCATTTCCATTCTCAATTTTATTGTTGTTTCACTACTTTTTACTAAATATTTGTTGTATTCGTAAACAGAAGAAACAAAATTATACTAGCTGCACGATTACACTAAATACTGATTTTTTTCTCAGAAATGAGTGCATTAACACACGCAACAAAGAATGAAATAAAAGAATGAAATATGCATTTAAACCGCTAGAAAAGGGAGATTTAATGTAACGGTTATTGGTCGCGGAATCATTAGCAACAATCGCAATCGACGTTTCTCGGATATTTCAAATGTTTTATTTAGAACATTAATGGGTTTTGCATTTGAAAAAGAATACTAGTTCTGCATTTGAAGAACTTGCCACCGTCAATTGGTTTTTAGGATGGCAACTCTGCAGATACAGTACTTTTGTTCCTTAAATAGTACAGCAACAACACGAATGGCTTTATAATGTCTAGATCTTTATCGGTTAATGACCCTTTACGTGATATTGTCGTAATTTTTTAAGAGTAAAATAGTATGATCAGATAATGAAGTGTCCTTTAGCGTGTAAATGTTGAATGATATGTGTATAAGTAGAAAACTGTATTATACTAGGATGAATAGTTGTAAGGATCGCTAGAGTAAACAGTAATAAGCGTCTTAGATTGATAAATGGTAAACCTTCAAATAAATCAAGGTCATCAGAAAGTTATACAAATGTTTATATTATCTAATTGTCGGGTTGGAAAGTATGGTATTAAGCTCTGTACAGTTCCGTTGTTCCATATTACTGAGAATGAAAGAGCAAAACAGAAAAGACGACTGACAAGATAGATAACATTTAATTTTAAAGCTCATCATGCATCCTTTAGTTATTTCTGACTACATTGTATGGTAAGAATTCAAGCTTGAAACTATTCAATAGAAGTGATCAACATTCTTATGTCAACGGTCTTTTACTAAAAGGTCCAATTAAAAAAATATACATATATTAGAATGAGTGGGAACACTGTTCCGCATGTTACTTACTATGGACATGACATCGCAACATGAACAGTAGCCAAAGACTTCAGGTAAAAAAAACTCTTAAACAGATTTACTGATGGCGTTACAGAAGGTATAGAAATCTATCAGAATACGTTTTATAAACTTATATTAATTAACGAGTAATCCAAGATTTATTAAACACTACTCTAATTGCTTGTAAATACAATCATATTAACCATGTATATCAACTAGAGCTGTCCGCATAGCGGGACTAATATTCCCGTTCAAGCATTTTAGTTGCTGCTTTTAAATTCAGTATCGGCATGAGATTTCTGGCTTTTTTTTAACGGTTCAAAAGTTTTCGCCGGACACGAATTGGACAAGATTTTACTACCATAGAGGAAAAAAGTCAAAGTGAGCGGTCAGAGTGACCTGACTCAGGTGTACGACACACCTCCAGCCCATGAAACGTTATTAGATATAGGGAGATGTGGTATGAGTGCCAATGAGACAACTCTCCATCCAAGTAACAATTTATAAAAGTAAACCATTATAGGTCAAGGTACGGCCTTTAACACGGAGCATTGGCTCACACCGAACAGCAAGCTATAAAGGGCCCCAAAAATTACTAGTGTAAAACCATTCAAACGGGAAAACCAACGGTCTAATCTATATTAAAACGAGAAACGAGAAACACGTATGAACTAAATAAATAGACGACAACTACTGTACATCACATTCCTGACCTAGGACAGGTGCAAACATTTCCAGCGGGATTATACGGAGTTTTACGGTTCAAAAGTTATGCGCCGGACACGAATCCGGACG
This sequence comes from Mytilus coruscus, assembly GCA_017311375.1. NCBI lineage: Eukaryota > Metazoa > Mollusca > Bivalvia > Mytilida > Mytilidae > Mytilus > Mytilus coruscus. The sequence goes on from CM029601.1 coordinate 74,580,177, forward strand.
GACGGACAGACAGCCAGCCAGACATGGTGATTCCTATACACCTCCAAACTTTGTTTGCAAGGGGTATAAAAATGAAGATGTCATGAAGAACCAGAGTTCAATACCAAAAATCGTTCATTGTAAAAAGATTCTGATGTATGAAAGATCAAACAACATAGATAACAGGTTTATATTATTTTTCCCAGTGCGATAGTTTAAAATACAAAAAGTTTATATTACAAATATGACGTTTGTCAACGAATTACATGCTCATATTTTTAGATTTATATTTTAGATATATTGCTTTCGGAAATATTTAATGACGTAAAAGATCTGTCAGTGTTGTTCAATCAATAATTACTCGATAGAAAGTATTAAAATATTCCTAGTTTGGATTCTTTCAGACAAGTTTCACAAAGTAAATACCATCTTTGAAAAGCCGTATGATAGTGAGTTCAGTGCCCATGAGACGGTGTTTCTTGACACGATCTTTTTAAACCAAAATTATTAAACAGATTGAGAGCATGAAAAACTTAAAGGGGCCAAACAGAAAAGCTAAAACCTTCTATAAAAGTCAATATCAAATTACCTGGCGGTGTATCAACCTTAGTTTCAGATCAATAAAATTTCATAATTTATATAAGCTGGGAATAAATAAACAAAATTTATACATAAATCACCTGGCTGCACCAATGATGAAAATTTTAGTTTAAGCACAATTAAACCATGTATGAACTGAAAATGTACAGTCGAAATGTATCGTTTATATTTTTGTATACTTCTTGAATAGGTATCATATAAATCATCCCAGCACCGAAGCACTGGACGTCAGAATGATGATACCTTTTTGGACTGATGGTCCTTTAGTTGCAGTACCAAATAAGTAATAAAAAATGCATGACTGATGACTGTTATTTCCGTGTGCAAGACACGTGTTTCTGGGATAAGCGTCATCATAAATGCTCGAGACGGTTTATATTGAACATTTAATGTTTTAATATATCTGCTATGCATGGTGATATCTATACAATTTCTTAGAATGGATGAGTTTAAATCTCCTTTAAAAATTACTTTATGGTTGAACATTTTAACATGTTGTTATGCTTAAATCTATCTATAGCTCGTTACCTTTTGTGGGCGCTCTGGCGTCAAACATTGATAACTATATGGACACCCTAGCCAGTTTTGGTAAACTTTTATTATTTCGTTACTGTCTGATTGACATTTTACCATATCTTCCTATGTTCATAACTTGTTCGCTCCTTCACAAGTCATAAATTTAGTCTAATTTAAAGAACAACATGCCTGCTAATGCATACAAATGCACAGATCAATGTAATCTTTTATTTATCCCGCACTGGGTAACTCCAAAAAATTCTATCATTAACAATAATTGAAATTCAATTGTATTGCATGCGTCATAAACCAAAAAAATGAGATACAGAATTCACATGTACAGATAATAAATTGATTCATTCATACCATTTCATTTACAAATTCGATCTAATTGAATTGCATATCCGGTGTCCACGCTTCGCTTACAAGGAAACGTGGACACAGGATCTGTTTTTCAACCAGGTTTCATAAAAATTACAGCAGTTATAAACTATGTTAGATAAGGACATTATGAACTAATGAAATAATAGTTTATAGTTCGTCCCCTGCCCACCGGGTCCATTCAACACGTACATGTAAGTTATTTATATGCCACGTAAAAATCAAT